>JADLZL010003604.1:0-187142 GCA_015844335.1 Chrysopogon serrulatus | reverse complement strand
AGTATGTGCAGCCCGGCGAGCACTCAAAGCCACCTTTGACATGCACCCGCCATTCTGGTCGCTCTGGATGTTGAGTGAATTTGGTATGGAGTCGATGGCACACCTGCCACGTGAACAGATAACAGAGAGGCATCCTTGCTTTGCATCATCTTCATGCTCATCAGGGTCAGGACCGCCCCGACTTGCTTGACGCGAGCCTTCTTCTTGGATTTGAATCTTGGATGAATTAGCACAACGGAAGCTTGGCCATCCATTTCCTGCGTGTTGGAGGCCTCCAGCATGTCAGAGTGAGCATTATCATGGACACATGGAAATCAGCAGCATGGGTGGAGTTTACCTATAGAATGTGCAGCCCGGCGAGCACTCAAAGCCACATTTGACATGCACCCGCCATTCTTGTCTCTCTGGATGTTGGGTGAATTTGGTGTGGAGCTGTTGGCAGGCCTGCCACACGAGCAGATGATAGAGAGGCATCCTTGCTTTGCATAATCTTCATGCTCATCAGGGTCAGGATCGCAACGACCTGCTTGACGCGAGCCTGAGGAAAGCTTCAGCTTCCTAGCAACAGCTCTGGCAGTGTGGCGAGTGTTTAGGATGAGGCCGTGCACGCAGCCCCGATCGTGGACGTCGGCAGCATGGTAGGTGCCGTCGAGCTCGTCCTGGATGCGAAAGTAGTCAAGCTCGTCGAGCACGTCGTCAGCACGATAGGCCAGCTGCTGCAGCTTAAGTAGCAGTTCCTTCAGCGCAGGGCTCCGGATCTCCCTTCCCTGCGCGTTGTCGAGCATCCCCTGCGCATAGAGGAGCTCCATCTTGAGGGCATCGATGTTGGGGCCGAGACCAGCACTGGCCGCCCATGCCTCCAGCAAGCCGTCGGTGACGGGGCCTAAGGCCTTCCCCAGCACCCAACTGGCCGCGCTGACAGCGAATTCCATCCTGGGTCGTCTTTGGCGATGCTGCAAGGTAAACCAATTCGTTTTCAAATGCAATTAGGCCCTGGTGATTAAAACTGACGTTTTGCGAATGCTTTATCATTAATTTCTCCAGTCCTGCTTATGCAGAAGAAAATGAGGAAGGCAGTGAGGTGTATGTACCAGAGGTGGACCGGACACAATGGCGGGAAGGCCAGACGTTGCAGCGTGGAGACTTGCTTATTTCAAGTCAACACCCAGGCCAGTCCCATCGGGCTATCTTCCTGGCTAGCAGCCTTCATGATCAGTGGAGCAGAGCATCTCGGGCTGCAATCTGGGAATAGAAACAGATCATTTCAAGTTAGTCTTGTGATGATGCAGCTCAGAATTCCGAAGACGAGAGCACTAGTAGAGTAGAGGAGGAGAGTGGCAGAGTTGTGAGCACACGTACGTTCGATCGCAAGGGACTCCTGCCTGATCCTGACAGAGGTTTATGTGCCAGTGTTGTCAGAGAGGACAACTCCACCGCCGGACACTAGTCGCTTGCACTAGTACGTGGGAACTGAGAAGAATGGAGACTATGGAGACGCTACCTGCAGGCACGCAATCGGAGTGAGCAACTCAGGTGTGCCGACGACGTTATGATCTGGTGGTGTGCTGCTGCAGTGAAGAAAGTCGGGGGTCGGCAGGCCGGCAAAGCGACGATCTGTTGTTATATATATTCAGTGTTTCAGACTCCAAAAGAACCCATGTGACTGGCAACACACCAGGCAGCAGCAGCAGTTCCACGGCCGAAGATGGATCTTTGAGGTTGCTGGACGATGCAGGAAAGCGAAGAAGCATTAGCAAATGTCGCTGGTGGTGCTGACACTGTTGTTGCAAGAGGAGTACGTACAACAAAGGATGCGGTTACTGCAAGAGTACTCACCCAAGGGAAGGGAAAGAGGAGAGAAACTTGATGGACGATGCTGTTACTGTTATGCAACACACACAAAAATCCCTGTGCTGACAGCCAATGCTCTTGATGCCAACACCGAAGCAACAGGCAGTTCAGGAGCGGAGGGCCGGCGGCCCAGCCGTCGAGAACTCGACTTTCCGCCTTTTCGGGGGTGGGTGCTGGAAGCTGGATGCAGGATCTGAAAAGGGGGGGGATCCATCCATCAGAAATCATCGTTGTAGTGATGTTGACACTATTGTTACAAGTGCAACTTGGTAGAGAGTAGAAGAAGAAGGATCTTGCCGTTACTCACCCAATGCAAATTAAGGAAGGGGAATGAGCGGAAGAACTTGACCGTCGAAGCTCAATCGCAGCTGCTTCCACACGCGCCTGCCCGCCCACCCAATGGAGCCCGCGTCACTACCAACAGCGGAGCGAGCACCGAGCAGGTGGAGACAGGTTGAGAGCGAGCGCCGGCGCAGCGGTGGAGAGCTCGAGATCCTGTGGAGTGGAGGCGAGGTGGTGGAGGAGGTGCTGAGCAAGCAGACTCTTCGGCCACTGCCGGACAGCAAGCAAAGCAAATGGTGGACTGGGACAGTAGGAGTGGGAGGACGGAGGAGTGAATTTCCTGGCATCTAGGCCTTGTTCAGTTCGCAAAAAACTTGCATTCGAACTCCTATAGTATTTTCGTTTGTATTTGATAAATATTGTCCAATCGTGCACTAACTAGGCTCAAAAGATTCATCTCATGATTTACAACTAAACTGTGTAATTAGTTATTTTTTTTACTTTTATTTAGTGCTTCATATATGGGGGTAGAAATTGATGTGATGGAGAGAGAGTGGAAAACCTTACAACTTTCATTCCAACTGAACAAGGCCAATCATGCTCGTCGCTCATCAGGCCTCGCTCACCAGGCCTCGCTCGGTGATCACTGATCACCATTCATTCACCAGCACCAGAACCTCTGCATCTGCCAGCTGGCTGGCATGTTTGTATACGGTGTACGTACGCGTCGCCGTCACAGTCACAGGTCCGGAGGGCAGGGCATACGAGTGGGAACGCGTGAGACGCAACACAACGGAGTCCAGTCCAGTCCAGTCGTCGTGCTCCTGCAGCACGCGGCGACGGTGTCCCAAGCCAAGCTGCTGTGCACAGTATTGGAGCGGGGAGCGGGGAGCGGGGAGCGGCTTCGTGCTCTGAAGCCGCTGCGCCGTCGATGCGTTGCATGAGGTTGCCCAGTTTTGCAGGGATCCGGACGTCCACGGCTTCGTAGCCTAGTAACGGCGGCTGAAAACCAACGTTCTTCTTGGAGAGATTGGTATTTGTTTCGTCTTTTGTTCAGGGAAAAATTAGTCTGGCGACAAGTTTGGCATAGCAGTGATGTCTTTGTCTCATGATGCCCAGTTTAAACAAAGGGCCTGACGAATTGGTTCCAAGAGATGCGAAACAAGTTTACTATTATTGCAACTGGAGCTAGCTGTGCATTTCCTCGACAACCTAAAGAAGCTCTTGGATAGTTTGTTCAGATTCACGATTTCAAATGTATACTTCTCGAAAATCTGTGCAGGCCACACGTTCTTTTCTTTGGGCAGACCACAGTCATTGGTGCTCTGATTTTTCTGGCACACCTTATGATGCGCCAGTAGCAGATGACCGCTGCAAATGGAGCCCAGCCACGGCGGCTTCTCTAGTGGTGACGTGGCTTGCCAGATCATGATGGCGGGGAGCAAATGCGACCGAGCCCGTTTCGGGAGCTTTGGCGAGAGAGATGGAGTCGACGAGTTAACACTCCTTGGTGGTGGAGGCAATGGCCTGAGTCACCGTGGATGGGAATGCAGGTACCAGTTGACAACGTGGACCTATCTCTTTTTGCCGCAGCCACAACAAGAGTCACGGTACACAATGGGAAAAGAGCTTCATTTTGGCGATCCAGCTGGATTGATGGACGTTCTCCGGCATCTTTGTTCCCGCTTACATATGCACAGCAGGCTTTCTACGCGGGCTCCGTAATAATGCGGCCTGCACCTATGAGATTCGGCCCAGGCCCAATCAAGGACAGAGCTGTCAAGAACTCGCGTTCCGAGATCTTCCAGTTCCAATCCGAGAGTCGGCAGACGTGGGGACCTCCCATTGGATGGCGCTGGATGCCCCTCGCTCCCGTCCCAGTCTCCCAGATTCATCGTCCTGCAGCAGACCGAGGCAGAGCAGCTCCCCTTCCATCTCAGACTCCGACCTGCCATACCACACCATGGACAGCGGAACTCCACTGCATAAGCCGCTGCGAAGAAACCTTCTGAAGTGATCCATCTCGTTGTCCTGAAACTTGGAGGCGAGCGAGGCCACGGGAGAGCGCCATGGCTCTCGTGCTTCTGGGCTGCTCGCCCGCAGCGTCGCGCCCAGACTGCTCTCCAGCTTCCAGGTACTGACTGGCCCAGGAACAGAGTGCCGGCGTTATGGTTGGTTTTCCCTGGTGATGATTGTCGACTGGGTCAGGTTGTGGAGGGTGGTGGTTGTTGACAATGGGGAGGGGACTGACGGCAAGGTTTGAGATGTTACTAGAATCTCAAGCGTGTTTGGGTGTCCCTGAATCTAGATGCTAAAAATGATCCAACCACGGTGACTACCACTCTAGCAGTAAGCTCACGGAAGCAACATTGTGTATCCTTGGCCACTGGCTCTGGATGCGATGCAGTTGAGTTCATCGAAATTATATATTACGAAAAGAAGCATGAAAAGTTGGAGTAATACTTACTTGTTTTCTGAATGCCATTCCACACTGAGTCTGTTGGTTTTGGCATGGCAGGAGAAGATGTAGCACAGCCGGACAGAAAACGATCAGATGCTCTCTGAATGAGGAAACGCAGCTGAACAAGCATGGACTAGTATCCAAGCAGTTAATCTCATGCCTTGCTGCTTCACTTGTGTTCGTCTCTCCACCTAGTCAGGTACCTATTACATGTTCCATCATCTTATTAGATCCACTTGTACCATATCACTATCAGATACAGACACAAAAGCTTAGAAACCACAATGAGGATTCTTTTCGCATTATGTTTGTAGCTGCTTAAGTGTATGCACATATGTATCACCAAAGACCAAAGGTTTAGGACCACATATAGATAAAAAAAAAATCATCGAAACAAACATAAGGAAAGAGCAAAGATGCACCAGAGTAGCCACATGATTCATTCAATCAAGTAAGCAAAAAGTAACCGACTTCAGTGCAGACTACTCACATGAAAATAATGGGAGTAAGATTACCAGTTAAAAATAGTATTCATTCCACAATGTCGATGAACTCTTCTTGTTGACCAGGCTATTCCTGCAGAAACCTTTGCACGTCCAGGCTTGTGCCAGATTGTTCCTCTGAAGTTTGACAACCCTTCAGATGATGGCAGCACAGGGATGATGATGATGAGGGGTATGACTGCCAAGAACTTCGATCCAGTTCGCTACTCTGGTAGATGGTTTGAGGTAGCCTCATTAAAACGTGGATTTGCTGGTCAGGGACAAGAAGACTGTCATTGTACTCAGGTATTGTAATGCCCAAACATCAAACAGATTGGAGAGGATATCTGTAACTGGAATTTTCTCCATTATCTAAAAAAACTCTCTCTGCCTGCATGGTAGTGCTGCAATAATATGTCATACTCATTCATGATAAACTATTACTTGTCTTAATAACAAAATTGTTTGAGATAGGGATGGCATTTCCAATTTTACATACATTTTGCACGATATATCAGTAAATGGATGTTGCAATATTTTTCTGGAACCACAGGGTGTGTATTCATTCGACGAGAAGTCACGCTCAATCCAGGTGGATACATTCTGTGTCCATGGTGGACCTGATGGATACATCACTGGTATACGGGGAGGGTGCAATGCCTGTCTGAAGAGGACATGGCAAGCGCTGAGACAGATCTTGAGAGGCAGGAGATGATCCGTGAAAAATGCTTTCTCCGGTTCCCCACACTGCCATTCATACCCAAGGAGCCCTACGATGTCCTTGCAACTGACTATGACAATTATGCGGTTGTGTCTGGAGCTAAGGATACAAGCTTTGTTCAGGTGAGAAACTGAACTATGAACTGCTGAAGGTTCTTTATTTTGCAGTTTTACCTGGGTTCCTGGGAAAAATAATCTTAACATCAAAATCTCCTAAGAACTGATGCTTTATGGACACTTGAACATTGAAAAGTGTGTGCTGTTCAATGATAATAATATTAAGCAGGTACGGAAAGTATACCTGTATGGCTTTACAATGGTAAACACATCTTATCTGATGCACATGCACTCGTAATCTGAAATGAGCACTAAAACATCTTTCTGCCATTGATTGATCAGATATACTCAAGAACACCCAACCCTGGGCCAGAATTCATTGAGAAGTATAAGTCCTATGTTGCCAACTTCGGCTATGACCCAAGCAAGATCAAGGACACTCCTCAAGACTGCGAGTACATGTCCTCAGACCAGATTGCCCTGATGATGTCGATGCCCGGTATGAATGAAGCCCTGACAAATCAGTTCCCAGATCTCAAGCTAAAGGCACCAGTCGCACTTAACCCATTCACAAGTGTGTTTGATACCCTGAAGAAGTTGCTTGAACTATACTTCAAGTAAAATCAGTGTAGCGTTGTTCAGTAACCAATTGTCCACTTCTCCACTTGGAGCTGCAATGGAATGAAGTTCAGTCTGTGCTGACATTTGCTAATCTGAATTTTGCTATATGCTTCATCAGAACAATTTGTTCTGATGTTTGCTAATCTGAATGTTGCTATATGCTTCATCAGAACAACATCTAACATTCTCCCAAAAATCCATGATGATACTGAACTATTTGAATATCCAGTAACCTTGGTGAAGTGTGTGAGCTAAAAAACTAGAACTCGCCATCAGAAACTCTACTTCTGCTGCTGCCTCACTTGCATGTGCACCGATATTCAATCTCTTTGCCTTGGTAAGCAGAGGGCTGGTGCAGCGATGTGAATATCACAGGCCTTGGCAGTGGCTTGTTATAGTTCCAGTAAGAGTTGAGAGAATAATAGCTGAAACCAAAGGAGGAAAAGAAAGCGATGGATGAAAATAAGATTAAGATTTGTATCAGTTAGTTCTTTAAGTAGATTTTTTTTTCTAGTACTATACAAGAGCAGAATATATAGGATTAAGATCTGTTCTTCATCACTGGGTTTTTTTCTTTTCTGGTGTTTTTATACACCACTGCAATTGTCTGTCTCTGAAATGGCATAGAGTTACAAAAAACATTATTACTGTACCCTTCATTCTATTTTAACTCCCTTGTTAGTTTTTTTTTCTGCCAAAGACCTTCAGTCAGAACAGAGAACACCATGGGTCCATGGCTGGCTTCACATGTTCATGGCAGCAATAGAAGAAGGGTTGGGAACCTCGTGTCGGCAACAGATCGAATGAGCAGGTCGAGAGGAATCTAACGATGGCGATTTTATGGCCGGAGAGACCCTGGCAAGCCCGACGATAGGCATGAGCACACCTTGCCTTACCTGCTCGACGAAATGCCCAAAAGCATGGGCACGCGCCATGCATCGCCTGCCGCTCGCCGTCGCCGTACCACCCGCAGCCGGTGCGCGGTCTCGTGCACCGCTCGCCGTCAAACGGCATGTCGGCGCCGCTGCCTTCCTACGTGCCGGCACCGCAGCACGCCCGGCGGCCAGAGCGAGCCCACACTACTCCCTCCTGGTCCTCAACCATCACCACACGGCACACGCGCAGCCCGAGCCGGCCCTCAACCATCGGCACCATGGGCCTCCGGAGTCCGGACGCGCGGCCCACAAGCGAATAAGCATGGGCCTCTACGCTGAAGGCGACGTTCCCTCGCGTTAATTGTGGCTTAGGTTCCGTTCCCCAATTTTCCTGGGGCTGCTGCGCCTGCGCCGCGCTCCCTCTCCCTCTCCCTCTCTCGTCTTCTCCCTCGCGGCGATCCGGGATTCGGCAGCAACGGCCCCTCTCGCCTTCTCCCTCGCGGCGCTCGATCCCCCCAGATTGACGCGTGGCGGGTTCGGTGGTAAGGAAGCCATAGTTCGTTTGGATTCATTAACTGTTTCCATTTTATTTGGCATGGACGAAATTTCTCTCTGCGATGAATGCTCCGATCATCGCGATTCACTTTGATGTGTGACGGAGTGTGATGGCGGTTTATTTCCTACTTTTGGGGTCGACTGACCACGGTGTCCCCGTGTTATGTTCCTACATGAATATGGCAGAGTATTACGAATTAAATATACGCATGCGCAGGGGGATCAATCGGCTTGTGTGTTGATCTAATTAAGGAATCAAGTTACTCTTATTAATTGCCTTTTACTCTCTCATTTCAGACCAGGAAATATATTTATCTCTTTGTTTTTAATCTTTTTGAATCATTTAGCAGCAGCCTCGAAATCTATGATATAAAAATGCATTGTGTTGCTGCTTTGCTCAGTCGTGCTCTAAACGTTGCATTGTTGGGTGGATGTAAATTGTGCTATGTAGCTTCTGAAAATTCTACGCATGCTTTTTTCATTCTGAGGGTGTTTGTTGCACTGCATCATTTTCCAGGTTCAGAGAGAAGCAAGTGCTGATTGACACCAACCGGGTGGTCTTACCATTTTCAGATTCAGCTGGTTGAACAAAACCAGTAAAAATGGCATCGGAAGGAAACAAAGAGGTACCTAATGAAGCTTTGTCCGTGGATCCGTCGTCGGTTTCTGGTGTAAAACGCAAGCGTGGCCGCCCAAGGAAATATGAGTATCCTGCATATGAACTACCACAGAAGGTACAGCCCCTCCAGAGCGCTCCACCTCTTCTTCACTGCACACAAGATGGCTCAAGTATGGCCAGCCATTCATTAGGTGGCAGTGCTCATGGTAATTGGTCTGCTCAACCTAGGAATCTGGCTAGTGCTCCTCTTCAAGGTAATTCTGGCAAGGATGACTTTCTTGGCAAGCATTTTGTTGGCAAGCTGACCAAGAAAGTTCCTGGGTTTTCCCTCATTACGGTAAAAGTGAAGGACAATCAGGTGCTCAAAGGTTGGGTTCCAGATGAAACTAATCTCCGTCCAATAACACCTAAGGATGACCTTGCCCCTGAGCTACCCATGCTTCGACCAAGTCAAGTTCGAAAGCGAGCATCAGCAATCCATATGCAACCTGCTCTTCCTGTGCCAATGCACTTGGAGGATGTTACACTTGCAAAGCCTCTGCAGATGAGGAGACCTGCTGAGAAAACTATTGCTAAGCATGCTGTGCCTCTTGCTCCTAGGCCTTACATTGGTTCTGGTGTTGTTGCAGCAGTACCTATATCAGTTGCTCCCAGTAATCCTGAAAATAGAACTTTGGTCAGGCAGGATGCTGAACTTGTGATCCCACAATCATCAGTTGCTGTGGTGCCAATTAAATCTGTTCGTCCTGTCTCGGTACCATGCAAGCCTCTGCAAAATGAGTTTACTGGAAAGAAATCTGTTGATGAGGTTCGAAAAGATTCAGAATCTCCAACTGTATCCAAGGAGTCACCAGGTATGCTTTGCTGGATTGGTGCCCTGTTGGTTCCTGTAGACTGCATTTCCCATCTGATTTTTCAATCTCAAAAGTTTTATGGCTGCCATATTAATGCTTGTAAATTTGTCTTTTTGTAGTGAAAGCTGAAAAAACAAACATTGCTCTTGTGGATGTAGTGGTCAAGGATTCTCCAGGTCAAATCTAGTTTATGTGCTACCCTTTATATAAAATATAAAACTTAAATGAAAATTGTCTCTGGACTGAAAGAGACTTCAACTAATGTGACCTGATCTCCTTACCTTGATTGGTTCCTATAGGGGAAAGGCAACAGCTTAATGATCAAGTAACAGATGTGGTTAGGGATCCTTCTGGTAAGATCTAGAGTTCTATGCTTTAAGTGGCATAGTGCATGTAGTCTAAGTGCTCTTTCTCCTGGCAGGTCAAACTCAGAATGTTAATGTGACAATGTCTGATGAGATCAAGATAGCATCAGGTACAATATTCTGATCCATATTATTTTATTAAAACATAAAAGTGACTATTAAGTGGGCGATTTCTTCAGGCGCCAGAGATCAGCCAAATTCTGCAAATAGTGAACAGCAGAGTTCTAAGGAACCATCAGGTGATATATGATCCCAAAACTTCACACGCTTAAAAAACTGGCCATGATCTTATACCGTGGATATGAAAATTTAGACATCACAGAACAATCTGAGCAGCTGAAGACAGAGACCGATGTCCAGAAAGGAGTTGATGCCTCAAAGTCAGATGCCTCAGGTAAAAACAAAGCCTACACCTGTCCTTTTAATGTTTCTAGTAGCTTCCAAATCTTGATTTTATGATATAGTATTGCGATGACAGAATACTTTTATGTTGATCAAGTCAAAGGGAATGTAATGATTTGATTATACCCTTTTATCTGCACAAACTCAAATGTTGTACTAAATGTAGGAATTTGTAATTTTATTGAAACTGCATCCAATATGTCTGGTTCTCTTGTGTACTCTCCTATCAATGAAATATGATGTGACTGGGTGGCCATGGCTCATCCTAACCTACTTGTTGCCTATGGCTTAAGCTTTTAGTACAGGCAGCTCAGTATATTATGTCACTTCCTAGGTTAGCTACACTGCCTACCTGGTCGGGAGACGTGTTTTACTGCAAGTGCTAACAAACTACTGTGGTGTTTAAATTTGTAATTCCAGATGACATTCAGCCTGCGCACGATGAACAAGAAATGAAGGTTGGCGGTTAATGAAAGTAGAGATCAAGATTCAACAAACACATCAGATCTTGATGTCTAGTGAAAGTTTGTTGCCTGTAATGTTTCTGTCGGGCTTATTGGGATGTGGAGCTGGAGTTTTTGTCAATGGACCAATGTTTTAGGTGTAGACTCCAATCTTTACATTTTTGTTTTGTTCCTCTGCAAGTATAGGTGAGAGATTAAGTAGAGATACAGAAAGCCCCAAAAAAAAATCACCTAGGACATAGCAATTATTATTATAGCACAGATAGAATTGCAAACCGGAAAAAAAAAAGGGATAAAGAACATAGGAAGATGACAGAACTGAAAGTTATTTTGAACTCCTGGTCTTGTAATGTGGCTTTTTGACATTTTAAGCTCTATAATAATATTCACAGGCACATGGAAACTGGTGCTATACAGGAAAATTTGCATGATATGTCTCTCGCTTGTGATTAATTTCCCCCAAAAAAGTATTTTCAACAGATTTTGTCCCTGTATTTTGTGCCTACATTTACTATTCTTTTGAGTTGTGTAGACTTGCTGCTCTTACCCCTACTGTCCGCAAAATAATACTCATAAAAGATGACGGGCCATATCATGGTCCAAGGAAAGCCTTCCTAAGTTCCCAACAGGAGATTATCATGGCCGTTCAAAAAATTGCAAAGCTAATTGGAAGGACAGTTATACACCATTACATATTCTGCTCTTTTAGCATACTACATCTGGTCAAACAAATATATTCAACTTTCAGTCTTCGATGCATGCATTTTGATTAATAATAATTTCTAGAACATTATTAAAAATTTTATGATTCTGCAAATATTTTTAATACAAACACGACTTGCATGTTTACCAAATAAACAGTACTCCCTTCATTTCAATTTATAAGATGTTTGATCTTTTTTGGCTTAAGTTTGACAATTCATCTTATTCAAAAATTTTTACAAAATATTATTTCTTTTGTTGTGGCTTGCTTTACTACTAAAAGAAATTTAAGAATAACTTAAATTTTTCTGTTTTGCATAAATTTTTCTGGTGTAAACCAATTTCGATCGACGCAAGCTCTAATGGAAGAATAATAATGCTGACATTACAGAAATAATATTGTCGAACAAAACTTCATGTTTTTTTTTTAAAAAAAAAAAAAAACTTCAAAAGTTGTTACACTTGCAAGATGGATGTACATTAGCCTCGTGAAAACAAGGCCTTCACTATCTTAATCTTTTACAATGTCACATTGTACATAGTGCTCTTGGAAGAAGAAAAGGTGTTTGCTAAGATAACAAAGAATCGCTGCAATTTCTCTCTATTTCATTTTACTGCCCCATGGAACCCCCCTAAAAAGAATATTTCAGAAACCCACACCAAGCATGAAGAATGGCAAGAAGTTGCAAAGCCCTTTCCAACTAAAATACGGACACAGACCAGCAACTGACAAGTGAATCAACAGACTAGGCAAAATCGCGGAGTCCTTTCAGACGTATACCCCAAACCAAAGGGGTAAGCCAGGATTCTTCCAACAAAAGGAGATTGTCATTGGTACGACAAGTTTACATGTATTTTCCTGGGACCATGCTGCTCGCAGCAGGGACCATGATGGGATGAATGGGCTGGAATGGCTGCACAAGTGGCGCAGGGCTTGGTACCACCAATGGCAGGTTCCCAGTTGCCATGACTGGAGGGGCCAAATACACCGGGGTGTTGCCTAGAGAAAAGATTTTGCAGGCACTCCATGGTCAGTTCAGTCCAAACAAGTATGTTCCATTCAAGAAAATGTAACTTAAGCTAAACATTGCAATATCATTTCTACAGTAGCCAAAACCATGTTTTTGGTCTGTTACCTTGGAGCTTCTGCATGCTAGCTTGATAGGAATTCAACAGCACAGGGCGAGGCCATCCTTGAAAACCAAGGGGTGTTCCATGCATTGCATCCTTCAACAGGAACCAAGAATAGATGAGCCAAGAGGAAGGGGGGAAATCTGTGCTAACTTATACTATTTAGACTACATATCATTCGTATGAAACATATGGTTGGTTAACTGCCAGAGATAACAAGAAGATTAAACAGATTAACAGAAAAACCATGACAGAAAAAAAAACCATTCCAAAAGAAAATAGTTCATTCCAGTTAACAAACTAAATATATAAAACAATCTGTGCAGCATCAGGGTTGGCAAATACGTAAAACAATCTGTGCAACATCAAGGTTGACAGCAAAGGTCCAAGTGAAGAACACTCAAAGTTGCAGTAATGTAAAGCTAAAATACTTTACCCAAGGTCTAGGTTTTATAAATGTAATAGTGAACAATTCTCTGCATCGGCGTCCTATTCTTGATATTATCCACTTTAAGTGTCAAGGCAAAAAATAATTGTGAATTACTCACCTGAGGAACTGGTTGAACATAAACAACAGGACTGAACTTCCCAGTCATTACCTATCATGTCATCACATACAATATTTTTTTTTTATTAGAACACAAATTAACATAACTTTATGTATATAAGGTCAGGCAATTTAGACTTACAGGCTGAGGACTAGGGGTAGTGTAGGTTGCGCCCACCTGCATGGGATGGTATGGTGTGCCAACTCTGGCTGGGTCTAGCCTGGATGTATTATGGCCCATGATCTATGACCCAAAAGGATAAGTATTATCAGAATTCAGAAGCATGAATGCATGATAATGTTAGAATTAGACATTTACGGTAGAGGCAGCAAGCAAGACCAAATATCAGTGTATTGGCATATGCTTGCACAAAGTACAGTAACAGAACATAAAAGACAAGTGGTTGAAAGAAGCCATCAATCAAACATAAAACACATTTATATGTGAGCTAGTTTTTTCAGTTTGGAGTAAGAATATGTGATTTTTCTTGCATCAGAATGAAATTAAAGTTTGCTGTGCTAAGCTCTAGGTTGATGTGAACAATCGCTTTACAATTTCAATTTATTCATTTAGGCCAATAGAAAAGGTAAATTAGCCAGCTAACAAATAAGAATGGCTTGCATAGCTTAACTGCAAAGCACATAGGAGTAAGTGCAGGAGCTCAACGATAGAAAAAAAAACAATAATGGAGTAACCCATGTACAGCAAGCTATCAACTTGAACCATGGGAGGCATGTTACAAGTTGCTATCCATTTTTTTTTAATATTATCCAATGAAGGGTGAAACAATCAAAAGCACATAAGAATAGAGCTAAGTACTTACTGACTGAACATATTGAGGTGAAACGGCATAGTTTGCAGGAGACAGGTTACTACAATGAACTTTGTTGGATAGAGGTGAAACGCCTGACACAGACTTTGACTCATATACAGGTACGCCCATTGGTACTTCCAGGGCAGAGTGTGAAATGTAGTATGTGTCAACAGGGGCCGGGGCCGTCGTAGCTGCAAGTACTTGTCTAGAACTTGCAAAAGATGGAGAGAAGACCTTTGCACCAGGATTGAGTTTAAATTCCTGAAATAATGTACAATTGTTCTATTAACATAGAAAAAAAGGCTCATAAACCAACCGACATAATCAACAAATCTGTTCAGCTAGCAACAAAGGTATGGTAAAAACTCAATACAGAAGATGAAATCTGCAAGGTAAGAAGTCAGATCACTACAGACCTGTCACAATTCAATATTAAATGAGCTCACCTTAGCAGCTGTTTTGCTTGACGTGACAATCTTGGTAACTGAATTATTGACTGGCTGAGAGGATTTAACATCTGAAGCCACCATGGGCGCAGCTATAGCTGAACTTGTAACAATATCAACTTTATTCATGGAGAAGCATGGCCCCACATGTCCGGTTGAGGAGCTTAAACTTGTAGTGCTACCATTATCTGAGCAATTGAGCAGATTTAATGCAAAGGGAGCAAAGGGAAGAAATGCTATGTTGGTAATAGAAGAAACAAAAGGGATTCATACTTTGACCATTTTTCTTAACAGAAGTATTCTTCTCCTGACCCACCGAGGTGCATTTCTCAGCTTGCCTGCGACAAAAATAGTATTAATTTTTCAGCAATGGAAATATATAAGAATTTAATGAAGTCAAATAGATTCCTTGATATCTACTACTACTGCTTGAATCCACATGAGGGAAAAAACTACTTATTTACATTGGGGCCCAGTACAACGCATACATACAATCCAAATGCGATATATATGGAACAATACGAAACAGTATGTGTAGACGGAATTGAGAACATACACAAGTGGAGATATATTTTCAGTTTTAGACATTTTCGGTTCATTTGCATGTGAAGTTTGAGGCTTCAAGGATCCACTGGCAGCCACCACGTTGGATTCAAGAGGTTTACAAACACCTTTAAGGGGGAGTGAAAGACCCTGCAGAAAATAGAACAGCTATCATGAACACCGGTAAAAGACAATGCCTCTTAGCATGCTACTGAATTAAACCTACCTTTGCAATCACTTGAACAAGGTCATCAGGGAGAACAACAAGAGTGTCCACAAACGATCCCAGGGACAGATTCGAATCTCCCTTCCCATTTGCAATCTTCTTTGCTTTCTTTAGCACGACACCTGCTCAACATGAAGTCATAAATGCAATGTTTTTTCCCAACAAAAGACGTTTCATCTTTGAATATTTGGCACTTCAACTCGCAGCTCGAAACGTATATATGATAAACCAGCAATAAATGCCTACCACAAAAGTATAGTGTACTCTATATTTACATACATTGCTAGGAGCCCCTCCCTAGTCCCTATGATCTCGGAATTCCACAGTGCGTCATCCCCTAATCCATATCTTAGCCCAATCATGCTGCGGGTTCCACGACACTGCAAAATCAAGCATCTCAACCTAGACGAAACGATCGAGATCTTGAGCGCGAACAGAAGAAAGCATGCATCGCTGTAACACAAGAGGAACCAGAACCAGCGATCTCTACCACCCGCCTCCAAATCCATCCGGACGCACCGGAAAAACCAACATCCCTCGGGCTCCCAGCGACCACAACCACCCGTCCAGCGAGCAGATCAAACGGATGCAGAGGAAAACGGGGGGCGCCAGCCAGCCCGGCAGCACCCACCGCCCGACTCCACTCCACCCACTGTTGGATCACGTCGAGGACGGCATTCCCATGATCCCCAAACCCTGCGGGGGCACCCCCAGCGAGGGCGAGGGCGAGCTTTTACGCGAGGCGGCGGGAGGGAAAGGGAGGGGAGGGAGGGAAGAAGCGGAGCGCGCACCGTATCCGGCGTCGACGCAGGCGGTGTGGAGGACGCCGGCGTAGGCGGATCCGTCGCGGACCCGCACCTCCACGGGCAGGCCCACCATGCAGACCGTGGCCAGCAGCAGCGCCTCGGCGATGGACGGCGCCGCCGCCTTGGGCGGCGAGGGCGGCGGCGGCGGCTTCGCCTTCCTGGGGCGGGCCATGGGGAGGGGAGAGGGGTTGGGGACGGGAGGCGAGGAGCCCACCCGAAAAAGGCAAGCGGAGAAAGGACCAAGGGGCGCGGCCGCGTGACTCGGACTCGCTTCGGATCGGAGGTGTGGTGGCACCGCAACGCGAATGCGAGTGCTCGCGCCTTTTGTGCTCCGTTCCTATCCGGGCTGATGATGATCTCTTGCTCCGCGCGAATCTTAATGCCTGGCGGCGTGATTTTTTTTATAGGTGATATCAGTACTGTATGTATACGCGAAAAGCCGAACATAGGCATGTTTTGGACTTTTATTTAATTATTATATAATTTTATATTTTATTTTATATACACCAAATTTGCATGCGTGTGCTACGTTTTGAAATTTTGAAAACTGGAAAAGCGTTGCCAAGGGGATATATAAGTGGGAACTGTGATATTCAAATAATACCTAGATCTGATCTCGTAAAATGACTCTATTTTAAATCGGAAGAAGACTTTATTAAAAGTAAGCATCGGTAGTATGCGTTACAGCACCACGAATACTCAAAAGGTGGTTCCTGGTACAACCTCGTTGCTTGCACGATCGTAAAAAGACTTGGCAAAAGCGAAACATTTCTTCCAGAAGCAAGTTACACTATGGTAAAGAAACGTCCATGGTGGAATTCCACGCAGCGTACTGAAAAGGAATCATCGTACTGTGACACCGCTGTTCAGATTTGGACGGCCACGAAAACGATGGCGGTTAATGCTTCTCTAGTCAGAACGGCAACAAAAACCTCATTACCCTGAGGTGAAGGCGTACCGTCGACACATTCAGTCATGATATCGTGCATGCCCATGTGCCCAATCAGAGAACAAAACACGGTTGTCCGTAGTGATAAAGAACGAATCCGACGCCAATAAAGTAACCAGAAAAATGAAACAGGAAACATACAGGACAGTGCATACATATAGCATCATCACAGTAGATAAGCAATAAACAGCAATACAGGTAACAATAGATCTAAGTACGGAAAGAAACTAAAAAAGCATGTCTCAACACAGCAATCACAGTCGAGCACCACTTGTTCATAGACATAACACAGTGCATATATGATATAAATAGATGAAACCGGGCCATGGGGCCATCAAAATCAGGAGCCTTTCGAAACCACCTCTATTGACAAGAATGCAATATAAGAGTGCCTTGAAACAATATTAATTAATTCCATATCGATAACCCAATGACCTACCCGATCCAAAACAGGCCTCACTGCAAGAAATAAAACAAATTACCATGTAATCAGTAAATAAGGTTATAGACATCAATGCTCATTGATCCTAGCATGCAAGCCTGGTTCAACAAGGCAATGTGAACGATAGCATCCATTTGTTATTAGTAAGGATAATTTTTTCACCATTTAAAATCAAAACGGCATTAATTAGCTAGGAGCTTCACCTGTTGCTGCTGTGGCTGCTGTGCAGCTGTTTGCTGTTGGTAATTGGGATAACCAGCATAAGCACCATAACCATACATGTTAGGATCCTGAGGTTGTGCATATCCACTGCCATAAGCCTCGTAACCTTGCCCATAGCCACCATAGTAACCACCAGCACCAGCAGCAGCTGCTGCACCCCATTGGTTGGATTCCTGCTGAGGCTGGAATTTTTACATCACAGTATTAGCCACTTCATCTACACTACACCATGGCAGGAAGAAAAATTGTATGCAAGAACTGACCTGAGCTTGCTTGTTTGACAGGCTTCTGCCCCAAGAAAGCCGAACATTCTGTGCACCAATCAAGGCCCCTTGCAGCATCAGCAGTGCTTGCTCAGCAGAAGGTCTGAAATGCATTGTCATAGTAACTAAGACAAAAACTTTTACAAATACATGCAAATATACCAAATGACTAAATAAATGTCCACCTGGTAACAAACTGAACAAAACCACATCTCTTCCCAACAGGGATCTTAACATGGACGACTTCGCCATAAGGAGAAAAAACTTGTTTTAGGGCATCTTCAGTGACATTGGGGTCAAGCCCACCAACAAATATCTGAATACAATAACACAATGAAGTTAACAAAAAACTGGGAGATGAATGACTGATATGCAGAAAAAAGAATTAAGAACGCACGGTGGTATTGTTAGGATCATTCTCAGACTGAGCTCCTTGAGAATTTGGTACTGTAAATAAAAAGCAAAAAAGTGAAGCCAACATATATTGTAATATTTGATGAATAGCAAAATCTAATAAATGAATGCTACCACGAAAAAAAGCCTACAGGTCACTAAAGTTATTAGATTATTAACACATATTTGACAATGAGAACATTTACAAATGGCAAAATGTGCATGCATAGTGTTATATGTACAAAGGAGAATCGAATGCATCAGAGCAATTATAAGAAGTTCGTACACCTAACACATACAATTATGAAGACTCCTGGTATTGGTAAGAACATTAGTGAGACAGGTCCAAAATTCAGATAACATAGAATTCAAGCAGCTAAACTGCCAACGAGAGAGCCAATAAGAAAGAATAAATTACATAGAAAATTATTTATTGGTCCAATGCAAAAAAAAAAAAAAGAAGTTGTTTTGGTACACAGCATAAAGAATGAAACCAAGCTGAACTAATATAACGAAATATTGAACATACTACTCAATTAAAATCCCAGCTCTAACCCTTAAACTATATCAGAATAGCTATGCAGGTACAAACCATGCACATGTGCAGATGTGCACAGATATTGATAAATCTAAGTTGAAGGAAACAAAGGAAAACTGATGAATGCATAGTCAAGACTCAACCATCATCACCTAGAACAGATTGAAGAGAATAAAAAGGCAGTATTTGTCATCCCAAAAACCTTGTAGGGAAGGAGCTGACAAGAATTTCTAAGCACTATAAGAGTCTAAATATATGGGAAAGAGTTTCAAGTCCACAGCCCTAGTGGAAATCATGCACTAATAAAAGATGTACAAAAAGAAATTGTGCACTAAGTGCATACACAGACAGAACAGAATCAAAGATAGCACAGAAAAGTACAAAGAACCAGAAACTTAAGGAAACCAACTTTGAATTTAGGATCATGCACTAGTAAAATATGTACAAAAAGAAATGCAGAGATAGCACAGAAACATACAAAGAACCAGAAACTTAAGGAAACCAACTGAATTTAGGACATAAATGATTTACACTGACCTAAACGAGGCCACGCATTAAACAAGAAATGCATTGCAGCTCAGGTCAGTTCCAAGGCTCCTATACGAATAGAGCCTGTTGGTATCCTGCTTCCAGATAACATGAGTTCCATGAGTCTACTATCGTTCTATGTATTAAATTCCAAATTCACACTGGGAATGTTGTACTAGGAATAATGACCTCTGGAAGTGAAGTAGTCGACACCTACGCCTAACTTTGATTTGACCGCAAGTAATAAAATAACCCAAAAGGACTAATATGAACAGAACAAGTTAAATGTATCCTCAATTACATTACATCAATCAGCAAACATGTAGAAGCTGACAAGAATCACAGGGACATGAGACTGGCCATGCTTACCTCTCTCTTGAACAGCACCACCAGTGTTTTTCCTACTTGCTGCAGGACCAATACGCATAGGCCTTGAAGAACAAGGCATTCCATTCATTTCAGTCATTGCACGAGCTTGCTCTGTAGGATCACCAAATTTCACAAACCCATATCCCTTTGTGCGCATTGTCAATTTGTCAGTCACAACTTTTGCACCCTTCACCGAGGGATAATGAACCCTGAATGTCTCTTGTAACAAGTAATCTGTAACATCTGCAGCCAAATCCCCAACGAAGATAGTATAGTCAGGAGTATCATCACGCTTTTCACCAGCACTGGCCCAGTTCAGCCGAAATGTCAACTCAACATTTGGCATCATCTGTCCATTGTATGTCTGAAGAACTCGCTCTGCAGCTGCACGGCTTGTAAATTCAACAAAACCATAACCCTGAAGCTGTCCTGAATTCTTGTCACGGATGAGCTTCACATTTTGAACCTGCAAAATCATGTAAATACGAAGTACAGGGTCAGAAAATCATGTGAATGCATGGACAGCATACAGCTAAAACACCAATCAGGAAACTCAAACTGAAGTATATAAAGTATTGCGCAAAAAAATAGCATGGCTGCTAATACCGTTAGGCAAAAGATAACACACAACAAAAACAAACTGAAAACAAAAATTTTATGTTTTTCACGACATATACAACTATCGCTAGATCATGCTAACAAATCCATGGCACCAAATTTAAAATTGCCAATTCAATAATCACGAATATGGCCCAGAGGTTGATCATCATTACAAAATAGGTTCTACAATCACTACCAACTACCTTAGCCTAGACCCTGGAGCTTCAATCATCAGCAGTTGTACGAAATTTACAACAAAACGAGTAAACAATCAATAGCTTTATAAACCTTAAAGCTAGACCTATTAGCAGCAGCAAAGGGCGCATCATACATTCCGTGAACAGCAACAAACGAAATCACGCGCATCCATCGCAGCATCAATCAGATCGGGTCCCATACCTCCCCGGTGCTCGCGAAGCATCCGAAGACGTAGTTCTCGTCCATCCAGTACTGCAGATCCCCGATCCAGAGCGTCCTGACCTCGTCCGCCGCAGCGGGGCGGCCGGCGCCGGCGCCGGCGCCTGCGGCGCGGCGTAGTACTGCTGAGGGGGCGGAGCCTGCCCGTAGTGCGCCTGCGGCGGAGGCTGGCCCCACATCGCCGAGGGCTGCTGCGGAGGCGGCGCGCCGTACTGCTGCGTCATCGGCGGCGGGATCCCGCCCCACTGCGGTGGCTGCCCGCCAGCGCCCTGCGAGGGCGGAGGCGGCGCCATGCCCGGCTGCGGCTGCGGCGGCGGGGCTGCTGCATCATGGCGAGTCGGCGAGACGAGCTAACCCCAGCCGAGACGGGAGAGATGGAGGGACGGCGACAAGGAGATGGGGGACGAAGGCAAATTCGGGGTTGACGTTGTCCGTATACGCGGAGACTTAACGTGGGCCGTGGGCCGTGGGCCGTGCGGTGGCGCTGGTCCGATTTGGTAGTGCACTAGTGCTTGCTTTGTCAAATACAGCTGGAATTCTCTGAATTGAGCCGGCACGATGGCTGCACTGGATATTATATTTTTATCTTGCTCATTTCTATTTTTGTAGCTCCTTGTTCTAATAAAAAATTGGATCCATAACTGTGAGGTTATATGTATCTTTTAGGAATTCAACTGGTTGGTGCATCGCGCAACTTTCGGCCTCATTCCTGTCCTTTAATTTTTTGCCCTCAATGACTTATTGTGTATCACAATGAACATATACTATGTGGTCATTCTAAATGACCATCAAGCTTTCATTATCATTATCGAAGGATGGTACCCTGCCTTAGTCGCCCCTTCAAGCAGGATTAGTTTTAGGCCGCTATTATTCTTGAGACCGCCTACCTAAAGAGAATTAGGATGTATTATGTCATTTTATCTACTCCTGTGGACCCATATTGAATTATTTGTGCAGTAGATATAATCGTACTTATATGGTTATACCTTGATAAAGTATAAACATTTCTAAATATATAAAGAAAATATGGCCCGTCTAGTTTTAATCTTTCTGCCTTTTATTGTATCTTAGTAATTCCCACCACCTTTTGTTGTATCTTAGTAATTCCCAAGCACTGATGTATTTCATTTATTGATGATTGTGCCATAAATTATAGCTTTATGAGCATTCTCTATAGATTTTAGACACGATTGAATCGAAGCCTAACTAAGCAAACGAATCTTGGACTTATTGTGTTGTGTGAACTCAAAGTCCACATGGACAAAGGCACTCTTGACTTCGTGCTCCAGCTTCTCCTGCAGGGACTCCAATGTCTTGTGTAAATAGACTCGACTTAGTGCTAGTTTATTGGATCCGAAATGAATCTACCAACGTCATTACGCTATAAAAGAGCAAGCCCGTCGGCAAATCGTACCCTGCTAGCATTACATAGATTTTAGAGTTGATACTGAAAGAGCATGAACATGCTTCTGTGTTTTAATTGATAAAACAGTCGAGAGATTGGTAGGGATTACAAGGATTTAAGAGAGGCTAAGCTAGTAATTGAAGAAGGGGAAGAATTTACCAAGTTTAGCTATTCAGTCAAAGCATGCTTGTATTTGGATCCCGAATCAATAAAGTGCACCAGATGGCTTCCCTCAAAAAAAAAAAAAAAAAGGGGGGCGGCGGTGGTTAAGAATCTCAGGCAACAAGCCGTGGGGTTATTAAAGGGGAGAATCCCATGCAGCAAGGCAGGGAAAATCTCAGGCAATAGTCGGCAGGCATTAAACATATACTAGTCACCAGGAATTAAGTAGAAAATATGCTAACAGATACCAATACATACAAAACAACACAACAAACAATTGTACATGTACACTCGCTAGCTAGGCTTAAGTCATAACTGGCTGGTCACAGCCCATCCTGCCTATGAAACCGCCACTGAAGTTACTACAAATAGAAGAATCAGACTCTAGATGCCCATGACTCAGTCGAATTGGTGTTCATCCGGTGGATTTGAAATTCGCCTTTGCTTCCCATCTAGAGTCAGCCTGATCGCAGTCTTGACTGGAGTCTTGCCATTAGTATGCCAAGGCTTCTTGGGGCACTCATGTTGTGCCATGGAGGAGTCACCACCTTTGCCTACATTTTGCAGTGGGGACTTAACTCTCTTCCGAGCAAATCGTGCCTCTATTTCTGGCCTTTCTGGCCACCAGATGGGACCAATGAGCTTCATGTGGAATGGATTCTTAGCCACGTAACACACCAACTCATTTGTGGCTTATCCTTTGTCCAAATCAAAGGCAGTTTACCTGCAACAATCATGAGTCTAAAAAATGCTCAAGGTTGCACCATTATGAAACTGGGAGAAAACAGAAGTTTACCAGCTGAAGAAGGGCAGAGAATGTTCTGGCAACCTCGTACTTTCGTCTGCCACTAACAATCTCACTAAAAGATGCAGATCCTGTACTATCAGTTCTTGACGAAAGTGTCAAGGATTTGCTCCCCATATGAACCAATATCAAAAGGTATACTGAAATACATGGATGTAGGGGTGAGCACTAAACAAGTTCATAGATGCTAAAGTGTAAGCAGTTCAAGCCAGCAACTAACCTGCTCTTAAGGCATTCTCAATTCTTTCTTTCCATGTCGAAACTTGAGCATCCATCTCACTCTGCTTTTCAACCACAGCGATGCTGGAAAGGAGAGCATTCTGTATGAAGAATTATCTGTCATTTTTGGAAGTTGAAGAGAAAAGGCAAATTCAGGACACGTCTCAAAATTAAAGTTCTCAATCGCAATCTGCATTCTAGAAATCAGCAGCCAAACTGAAGTTTCCAATCATATAAAAGCTCTGAAGCATCACCTCCAGCTAAGTTAGTAGAGCTTCGCTTTAACATCATGTAATTAAGACTTTAGGTGGACTTTTCACGAACGCGCTTGAACATGAATATTTCATTAAGCGGGATAGAAAGTGCGACTACACACACGTCCAAGCCAGAAAACAGCTTAGGCAGCACCAAAAAGAAAAGAGCTTGTTACGCTAAAGGAAATGAAAAGTGACCAATAACTAAGAATCTAACTCCACATCTGAAAATATTCAGCTGAGACGTGCATGCACCTCATTGTTCAGGCAGTAACATTGATCATCTATATGAGGAAATCAACCACAGGCCAAAATGGCATGCCTTGAGCCCTTGACCAGTGCATGCATGAAAGGTGGAACACATTAAATATACCAGGATATTTTATTTTATTTAGTGCCAAGGATTGTTGCATGGGAATTTATTAATCACAGTCAGTTCCTCCTGATACTTTATTCCAGAAACTTGTCTGTAAAACCCAACACATGACAAGATGCGATATCAGAATTGTTGGGAAGATATATTGCCACTAATCCTACAAGCAATTTTGTCCAATGCAGCAATAATCTATTATAATAAGCTCTATCCTAGCATGTTTTGACATGCTTACAACTACTATATATTTAGCCAACATATTGACTGACAGGGCACAATATGCTTGTAACTGCACAACACGTAGATGTAAATGGACCATAGAATCATTAAAAACTCACCAGATGTGACCCACACAAGTCGTTGAGGCTTGCATGTGCATCTATGTCATCCTGTGTACCATTAAGTTGCAGCAAGTCTGAACAGAAGAAAAATAAAAAATGAAATATTACCCAAATGTTGGATAGCTAAACACAGCAACCAGCAAACAAAAATATTCAATAAAATAAACCTCGTCAGGATATGTTGGAACATTAGGATCAACATCTATTCTGCGTCGTTTAGCATGTCTGGATCATCAAAATTAATGCCAGTATTTGATCCATTGTCATCTTTCAAATCTCCGAACACATTGGGATTTTCTTCTCCAAATTCAAATGATCTCAAAAACTGCTTGTTGGATGGTTAACAAATTAAATAAGTTCTATTTCACCAAAAAAGATACAAATTATAAATGAAAAGATTATACATGCCTAATTTACATGGACACTGTAACAATGCTGATTACCTTTTCAAAACAAGAAGGTGATCAGGAACCATAATGTTCCTCCTGCTGAGACTGCTGTGCTTCAAAAGATTTAGCATGTTCATGTATGACGACGCCTTCCATCTTTGACATATAGGCAATAGAAATGTGAGAGTTTTCTTTTTGAAGTGCCAATAAATGCAATAACCCCCGTGGAGAACCTTTCGCTGCACCACAAGAAAGTTGTTGTCCGGCATGATGTTTAGGTGCAACATTGGCTATGAAAATAACAATTCTAATTCTAATAACATTGTCAAACACTCAAACTTGGGGCGTGTAGAGGCTATTTGCTTGGAAACCAGAGCAGGCAACAAATCCAGTCCAGGCATCTAAAATCAGTCCAGGCATGAAGCTCTAGCCAGCTTGAATCCAAATAGGTATATAGTGGGAGGGTGGACATGGCCAGGTTAACTTCAACCAAGTTAGGTTGAGAAGTTATGAAATATCAAGATTCAAGAAGGAAGGCATATCATTTGTACCGAATACCAATCATCACAAAAACCTCGATGTTATAGGTAGATCAAAGGAAAACCAATGACCATCCTAATTGAGTTTGATTATTTAGTGTTCATCGGCAAAAGATGCGAAAAGGTACAAGTGAAGGTGACTAGGCAACTAGCTGAGAAGGGCTTTAGAGGCAGGCAGGGGAGAGAGCTACCATATAAGTTGTCTATTAGGAAACAAAAATTCTGGTATTGTATAGCCGGACCTTGGTCTTGAGAGCAATTCTATTGGAGTAGGATATTTCCTAGGAACTCTAAAAGAATATTTGATGTTCATCCAATCCAAAAAAATCTCATTTTTACTCAAGTATTTTGGAGTTTGGCAACACCCAATTTCTTAGACTACAGCCCTAGATATGCTTCCTGGGACCTTAAGGTGTGATAGCGGAGCCATGGTGAGTCATGGAACGAGAAATCAGACTCCTCATTCATTCTTGCGATGAATGAGCTAGTCTTACACGATCAATACCACAAGGCGTTTGGTGGGATTTTTTCGATTCTCATGGTGGGGGCGATTGAGAATCCAATTTTAACCGGTTCCTAAAATGCCTATGCGAGTTTGTTCTATGATTACAAGGTGCCATAGGCTAGTGCGGCAACGGTAGCAAGGGTGAGATAAACTACAAGGTAGGGGTGATATTATTGTCTGATGGCGCAACAGAGAACCATTATTAAGCTAGTGTGGAGCAGGGCACCAAGCGAAAAGAGGTTACTATGGCGGGGCAGCAAGGCGGACTTTGTGGCTACTTCGGTCGATAACAGAGATAGGAGGGGACAGTAAGTGATAGATTGAGCTTAGGAAGACGAAACACTGCTTCATTTTGACAATTAAAGAATATGAGGCACAACCATCTAATCCCCATTGGATGGGAAAAAAACTTTGTGCTATTATCTAGAGAAGCACTCGATCTTCACAGAGAGAGGTCAATGATCAAGTGTTTCAGGATTGGTGGAAGAGAACTTCAGGTCAGGAACCAAAGGGATCACATAAGGAATTCCACTCCGGTTATCATCCTCATGGCTTGGTCAGTGCGGAATACATAGAGCAAACATCTCAAGCATGCCCTTGCGAAATCAGGGAGCAAGCCTGGCTTTGGAAAATTGCAGGTGTGAAGGCTTTAGGGATCTCTTTCCGCTAGTCCTTTGTGATTTTTGTTGATTGGTCGTTTCCTTAGGATTTTATATGTCGCGCCTGCTCTCTATAACATCTATTGGTACCGTTCGACAACTTGCATTTGGACCGGTTTTCTTCTCAATGCAATGACACGCATCTCTATTGCATGTTGGAGGGGGGAAACACAATATGCTCTCAAGAACTTGTTTGCATGTTGCATATACAGCTGATATATCTAGCATGAACCATTAGGACCTGAATATATGCATTGTCATGGATAAATCATAGACATCAGACGGGAAATGCAGACTGATACAGGACCACATGACCAATGCAGCAGTGCAGCACAATGCATACAGCATAACACAAAAACAAGAATCACACACGGCTACCACAATTTGACGGGACAAAGATGAATGGATACTGACATTTAGATAGAGTTTCGTTATTCATATACTAAATGTCTGATGTATGACTACTGGTCAATATATATTGAGAGAATAAACGCACAGGTGGATAGCAACGGAACATATGCCCAGACCTACAGAAATTTCAATTTTTTGAGCCATTTTCCATGGAACCGATGTTACTTCATTATTCTCAAAAACAAGTTAAGAATATTGTCATGGATAAATCATAGACATCAGATGGGAAATGCAGATTGATTCAGGCCCAAATAACCAATGCAGCACAATGCATAGCATAACACAAAAACAAGAATCACACACGGCTTAAATACCACAATTTGACTACAAGGGTACAAAGGTGAATCGATACTGACGTTTAGATAGAGTTTCATTGTTGATATACTATATGTCTGATGCATGACTAGTATATATTGAGAGAAAAAACGCACATATAGATAGCAACTGAACATATGCCCAAACCTACAGAAATTTCAATTTTTTGAGCCATTTGCCATGGAACCAATGTTACTGTTATCATTCTTGAAAACATCATGAACTAGAAGGTTAACTCCCTAAAATATATGTCACAGTAATACACATGACTGACTATAGATAACTGAATACTGACTAAGAAATCAGTATCACTCACTTGTCACTGCTCACCGGCCCTGATTACCACTCCAAATGCAGGACACCTTGTCTAGAATCTCCTTCATAACCAATGGACAGCTTGCAATAAGATGACTGAATCCATCGGTTTCCATGATTTGGCCAAGCATGTTCGGCGAAGCCATGAACCCAATGCAGGCTCGTTGCAGCTGTGAGCAGTGGTGCTGCTCTGCTAAAGCTAGTGTCGTCGACACTGTTTCCACATCAATGGATTCACAGAGCTTACTCTCACACATCAACCTTAGCCTCTCCACTCCATACCGGTCCGCGGCAACGAGCAAGTGCTGCATCGCCGGATTCCGGCCATCGCTGCAGCTATCAGGCAGACGGTCTGTGTAGATGAAGTGAAGCAGAGCCTCAAAGATTGCTGGCTCCATGTCATCGATCCTGATAAGATCTGCAGCTTTCTCCTTCATTGGACCAAAGAGCTCCGCTCTAAACACAGGAGAGCGGAAAGCCAGGACACATCTGTGGGCACTGAACAACTGGCCGTCCACAGTGAATGTGACGTCTGCACCTTCGCCATCGCTCAGCATCTCCCCAAAGTCCTGGTGCAGGTTCGACGGCGGGACGACGATAGTGTTCATCACGTTCTCCACAGTGCGGGACTCGATCACCACAGTCAGCACGCACCTGATAGTGAGGCAGTCCCTGTCGAGGTAGGGCGAGCCCTGCTGCAGCCTGGATTTCTCCATGAACTTGGTGAAGCCCCAGTTGTCGCTCGCCGGAGAGAAGGTGTGCTTCATGTAGGGGTTGGTGACGGCGGGCATCTTCCCGTCCTTCTCGAGCAGATTGAGCGTGAACCGGGCCCTGACGCCGGGCGCGTCCCGGTCCCGGCTGTAGTAGTAGAGGAAAGCCGAGACGTCGCCGAGCAAGCCGACCGTGGCGCCGTCCGGGTAGAACCGGACGGCCCAGTCGCGGCCGCCGACGGAGAAGGTGCTGGAGCTGACGTACCTGCCGAACCCCATGCCCTCGAGCAGCGAGTAGTCGGTGACCCTGAAGTCGTGCACCGCCGTGAAGGACTTGGTGAGGCTCGTCGACGAGGTCTTGGGCAGGCGGAAGCAGCCGTCGGGGAACGCCGACGGGTCGCGGCCGTCAGCCATGGCGCCGGCGGGGAGGGGCCGCAGTGGGGGCCCGTGACCGATCCGGCGTCCATGAGCGCGTCTCGGGGCCGCGATTGCCTAT
Organism: Chrysopogon serrulatus; assembly: GCA_015844335.1. Taxonomy (NCBI): domain Eukaryota; kingdom Viridiplantae; phylum Streptophyta; class Magnoliopsida; order Poales; family Poaceae; genus Chrysopogon; species Chrysopogon serrulatus. Next base: position 158,699 of record JADLZL010003604.1, on the reverse strand, counting down.
CCGGCCGCGCTTGATGGGCGGACGGAACGCGAATCGGCCCGCGGCGCGGCGGATCGGCGACGGAGCGCAGGGCGGCCGGCTAGGCAGCCGTGGACGGAAGCCGTGGCTGGTGGAGCAGCGTTGGGGATCGGGGGAGAGATCGGGCAGCCCAGACTCGGGATAGCATCGGGGACTAGAACAGAGTCGAATCCCCCGGGGTCCGGGGCGTTCGCTTCGACACGCACGACGCGATGTCTGCGGCGGCGGGACGGCCGGAGTCGGGGAGGAAGAAAACCCCTGCGCACGAGTCGAGTGCGGACTGCGGAGTGCCCCACTGCCTCTGCCCCTGCCGTGCTCACCACAAGTCACGACACAAAACCCCCGCCGCGGCCCCGCGTGCCTCTTCTCTTGCCCATTTTTTTATTAAGGAAATCATCTCTTGCCCATTTTTTTATTAAGGAAATCATCACCTGCCCATTTTTTTATTTAGGAAATCATCTCTTGCCCATTTTTTTTTTATTAGGAAATCTTCTCTTGCTCTTGCGGGTCTTTTGCCTGCGTCGTCGGCCGTCGGCTCGAGGGGTGGGGCAGGCCGGCAGGGGCAGCGTGCGTCGCCCGCGTGCGTCGTGCGTGCATGGGGCTAAGATTTCGTAGCACAGTGGGATTCGGCCCAGTGAGCGTGGTAGGGTAGCGGTGGAGGTCCAAGGCTGGTCCGCTGGTATCACGCACGAATCGGCCGTAGCGGTTCAATATGGTTTAGGATAGCGTCATAGCGGTTCAGTATGGTTTAGGATACGTGAAACCCAAATAAAATAATTAGATCTCATGAAAACATTACAATTCTGATTTAGTTCTAGAAAATTGGAAAAAAAAATCCAGAAAAATGGAAATTTCTGAGGACATTCTAATTAATGTCTAAATATCTTAAAAATTTTCTTGAACAAAAATATGAGATGCAACCAACATGAATGGAAAATACAATAATGTCAAATGCATTCATGTTATTTATATGTCGTGTTTCTCTTGTGGAAAGTTTTGAAAACATATATAGATATCTATCATAATATTTTGGGAGTTTTCTAGATACTTTTTTGTTTTACCAACTTTCCTAAGGCTGGAAGGCTGTAGAGATTTTTTTTATGCAAAACATACTTGGTTTTCTCATGCCCCAAATCCATCTCATTTTTTTCTCTCAAAATTTTGGAAGCTTAGAGACATTTTTTAAGTGTATTTGTATCTATATTTCATATCTATATCTACATCTATATTTATATTTTTTATCTATATCTATATACGTATCTATATCTATATCTATATCTATATCTATATCGATACATCTTTTATATCTATACCTTTATATTCATTTCATGTCATATGTCTATCATATATGGCCCGACTCATAATTCGCATTCATACAAAGCATTTAGCGATGATACGGAATCCAATTCCTATACATATTGAGTTCCATTGCCCTTGTGTTTGGTGTGGTTTCCATTTTTCTTTCAACTCCTCCATATGCGAGTCCGTTTTGGCCGTTGGACGTTCTATCCCAGACCTTTTTTCCTTTGGCTCCTCCGTCCTCATGTTTGAAGATGGGCTTTCTTTTTTTTTTTAAGTAAATGTTAGAGATAAATATTAAATGTAATATTATGTACCTTTGAATCATTGATCATTCTATATAAAATAAACAAAACATTTCACCACTAGATTGTTAATGTAGTTATGATTAGAATTTTTGTTAAAACTTGGGATCAAGGGATAGTCAACTAATAAAACCGTAGTTAGAGCATCTCCAAGAGTTTGCCAAAATTTACTTGGCAAATCTTGTGATTTGACAACTCTCTAAAATTAGGAGAAAATATCAAGATCATTTTTAAATTTGATAGTGGTTTCATAGGATATTATCATATTAACAACAATATTAAATTATATTATAAATATCATGATTATCATTACCATTGTCATTGTTTATCAATGTTTCATAGTTTTTTCTCTCGTTGCAAACCACGGGCATATTTGCTACTAACTAAAAATGAAGAAACCACCTTGATAAAAAAAAAAAAAAAGCTGGATTACAATGATAGTAAAGGGGGTGAAAAAGGACTTTTCCGCGGCGCCGGCGAACAAGCAAGCATACTACATACGCTAAATAAAGAATACTAACACAAATCAATACAATTGTACGTTGTCACGAATTTATCTAAACAAAGCTCCGTATAGTGTTATATCGTATAGCACCAAAGCGTGGATTGCACCTTTTTTTTTTTTTCCAAAGGAGTCATGTTGAATTGTTGATTGCTGTGCACCGACATATACGGTGAAATTTGTTTAAATAGACAGCAAAATAACCAAACGCGTGGATTACACCTTTTTTTTCCCCCAAAGGAGTCATGTGCAGTGCACCGACATATACGATGACATTAGTTCAAACTGACAGCAAAATAATTGAGACTCATCATCAAACACAATTCCAAACGTGAGCGAGACTACTGATCATCAATCAATTCTTGCGGAGACGACCTTGTCCAAGATATCGCTGGCAACAGAAGGGTAGATCGTAATGAGGTGGCCGAAGCCCTCCGTTTTCATGGCGGCGCGAAGCATGTCCGGCCAGGACAGGAACCTGAGGCAAGCTTCTCTGAGCTTGGCGCACTGGTGGCGCTCGGCCAGCGCCAAGGTGGTCGCTACCGACTGCACGTCGATCCAGCCGCACAGCCTTGCCTCGCACAGCACCCTCAGCCTGTCGAGCCCGTAGCGGTCGGCGGCCACGAGCAGGTGCTGCGCCGCCACGACCCTGCCGGCGGTGCAGTCGTCGGCGAGCTCGTCCGTGTAGATGTAGTGGAGGAGCCCCTCGAAGGCGGCGGGCTCCATGTCGTCCACCGTGATGACGACGACGCACCGCGCGCCGGGGGCGGCGCCGCCCTGCTGCTGGGCCTGGGCCTCCTTCATGGCGCCGAAGAGCTGCGCCCTGAACACCATGGAGCGGGCGGCCAGGACGTAGCGGTGCGCGCGGAAGAACCGGTCGCCGACGACGAACGTCACGTCGGCGCCGGCGCCGTCCCTGAGCATGCGCGCCAGGTCGCGGCGGAGGGCCGAGTCCGGGACCTCGATGACGGCGTCGTCCTCCGTGTGCGTCCGGATGACGGCCATGGCGCACCGGATCGTGAAGCTGTCGTTAGAGTCCCGCAGCAGCGCCTCCAGCACGGACCTGTCGAAGAACCTGTCCGTGCCCCATGTGTCGCCGACATGGCCGTAGGTGGTTGTCTCGGTTCTCGTCAGGTCGGTCGCTTTCCCCTGCTTCGAACTCTTCCTCTTCTTCCCTGTCCTGGTCGACACCCGGCGGCCTTCGTCGTCGAGCAGAGTGAATCTGAACTTGACCCTGGTGCCGCCGGCCGGTCCTGCCACAAAGGATCAGGTAGACCGCCGTGAAAGAGGCTGCCTCTTCAGGAGCGTCGCCGTCGCCGTCGGGGAGGAACCTGATGCTCCAGTCGCAGCCGCCGGCGCTGAAGGTGCTCGAGGCAACGTACTTGCCTTTGCCGATGCCCACGAGCAGCGAGAAGTTGGTCACCTTGTAGTCGTGCGTCGCGGTGACGCCCTGCGTCAGGCATCTCGACGACGTCGCCGGCAGCGACGATGGGTTAGCTGAAGATGAGGAGGAGTTGGGATCACCAGCCATGTCATGCGCGCATGGGAGATTGGCGGCGGCGACGAAATTAGGGCAACGCAACACTGAAGAGAGCTTTTTTTTTTCAAGGAAACATGCTGCGTATACGTACGTCGCTCAGACGTCAGATCCCGGCGGCCTTCGTATTAATATACGTAGACAACAGTGCGTACGCAATTAACCTTGGTCACGGTCACGGTCACGTCGTAAATCTTTGGAAGGTAGGAATCGCGTGTCCAGCCAAAACCCAGGGAGTATATGGGTCTGTGTCTTATAGTATTTGTTGGCTGCCGTATTTGTTTGATAGGAAAAGGATAATGAAGGAAATAACTGGATCCATCCACGGAGAGGAGGAATTCAACACATCGTGCAGTCTAAATGCTATAAAGATCGAATTGACGATAGAGCGGCTCGAGAGGTGCCCAAAACCCCTTTTTGCTTTTGGTGCCCAAAAAAATTGAACACTTATCGACTCTCAAGTAAATACGTTCCAACACTGCTTATCATTCCATTATTCTTCCATGGCTTACATGAATGTTTTCGTCATAACTCATGGATGTGCCTCTGGTGGCGGCAGTTAATTTGGCGGCTCAACAGTCCATCCTAAACATCAGCAGTAAGAATTGTGTAAATTTGGCATGAGCATTTCTTGCATATATAGTAAAGATAGTAGTACAAATTATTTTGCTATGATGAAATGAATATATTTAGAACTTACTTCCACATTTCTCCCCAACTGGCACAGGCTTCTTGCATTCACTTGCAAGACGAACAAGTTTCTTCGGGTCTACTATCTTCTCATCATTACCGTCGAGTATATGACAAACACAAATCATACTCCTACATAGTTTCACCGCTTTACGACATTTGTCATCTGGGGGGACGTAATCACCCTCTATTCTTATGGTGCGTATGCATTTATCCTTTATCAAATCTTTCTCTGAATGACAATCATAGTGGTCGAAAGCTTCACCTGTTCTAAGCAAGGTGAATACAAAAACGCACACAACAAGGATGCTAATTATTGCTTTCATAACGATTCTACAGTAGTATTGGGTTGAATTTGCTGGGTTGTATCGATCTTTGCTTGATTGGAATGGTGATCATCTATTTATAGCATATGGAAAATCTAGTATTGGCTTTGCATTATTAATGTCCAAGAATCTTCGAAGATGCCAAACTAAATCAAAAGTCATATAGGTGGTAGCAATAATTAAAGTTTTTTTATAATAAGTATCCACACTGCACAGTCCAGATGAAGAAGGGATTCGATCTTTATACAATTATTATACTAACATTTATTAATTAACTAGACTTACTTAATTTTTGGAATTATGGTATCCAAAATATTTATATGGCGATACACAGGGTGATTTTTACTCTTTCCAAGAATCCTCAAAAGTGATAGCCCCACATTAATAGCCCAAGACACAACTATCAAATATACAATATTGATACCTAATTTACTACTAATAATAGAATCCATGTCTAAGTCTTCAAATAATAGAATCCATGTCTAAGTCTTCAAGGGAAATACTAATACATATGCGTGAATCTTTAAAAATTAAAGTGGTAGCCAAACAGGACTGATACAGTATCATTTTACTTTAGCTTATCCTCACATGCCACATGAAAAAAAAAATCCAATTTAACACCACGGTTGTAACACTCCACCAATATTTCCTAAATGAAAAAAATTTGAATATTTCGAAACCTCTTCAAATGCTTGGTGTTGTGGTCATATTGCTTATCAGTCAAACTCTAGTAACCTTAGTTCAAACTAGGATAGCCATGCAAAAGTTAATTTAGGTTGTTACTATTTTTTTAGAGGATGTTAACTACTCCCTCCGGTCCAATTTAAGTGGCGCCACACACTTTCCAGATACCAAGAAAAGTATTAAAAGACGGCTATGCATGCAGCCATGCAGGCGAGCAATCAGTGCCAATAGTGCTTCACTGCAGCCCTGCATGCAACGCTTGCTGGCCATTGATGGTTCATGCAAAGGCTTGGATTCTTACTCCCGGTAGTTAACGAGCCCTTTGTACTCTCCCTCCGCCTGTTATTTTGGCCAAAAGGAAAAACGGGTGAACGCCAGTAACTAAATTACGAATTGAATATTTAATCATGTTATATATATTTATATGTTTCGATTTACTTATGTTTTTGGACTTGAGTGCCAACTAAAATGAAGGTAAATGAAATGTAAACTTCTCTTTCAATATTTTGGCATGGAACAGGATAGATCCAGAATAGAAAAACAAAAGAAAACAACAATAAGCCAAATGGGTTCAAACTTTGGCTTAATCCGTTGCCTCCTGTAAGCATGTTGATTAGGCCTGCTAACAACCCACCGCAGTGTGCTCTCTTTGGGATCTTAATCCATACTTGGACCTGTTTGGCACACTTGTAGTTCTGAGATCTATGTTGGATCTACAATTTATAGATTCAATTAAAGTGTTAAAGTGGGTTTAGATATTTATACTTAATCTAAACTATAAATCAAAATAAGTCATATATAAATGCACTTGACATGCTTAATCTATATTCTATAAAGGCACTTCTTCTGATAGTTAGAGTGAAAAGGTACCGTGCAGACAAAACAAGGAGGAGGGAGATAGAGTTGTTTTATTGACAAAAGAAAAAGGCGTACAACTTGGTATTTCAACTTGTTATCCTTATTTTCTTGATAAAATCACACAAAACTCTCTCCAACAACTCCTCAAATCAACTCCTCATTTATCTCAAGTTGCTATTCTTTCCTCCCCCGCTTGCGAATATATCCGTCGCGGGGCGTGACTTGCCATCGAGCTTTTTAAAAGAGGTGGAAGGGTGAAAAACAATTTTGTTTCTATTTTAGGGTGCCTAATGTAAGTTTTCAAGAGGTGGAAGGATATAAACATAATTTTGTTTCTATCTTGGGGTTCCTGATGTAAATTTGATCTGTGTTTGGCAAGTGAATTATGTCAAACTATTGGAGAGGAACTCTTTTTCACTTGCCATATATTTTAGAGAGTTGTTAAATCACAAGATTTGTCAAATGAATTTTGGCAAACTTTTGGAGATGCTCTAGAAGAGAATAGGTGCATTAGAAAGTAAAAATGACAACTATTCCCTCTATCCTATAAAGTGTGTCATTCTCATTTTTTGACAAATCAAATATTTGAGTTTTTACTAAATAAATATAAGAAAATATTAATACTAATAGTATTGTTAGACAAATTACTAAATATATTTTTGTATTATACTAGATATACAAAATATTGCTAATATTTTTACAGATCTAATTTAACTTAAGCAAAATGATTTTTTTGGGACAGGGGACTATTTTGGGACAGAAATTGAATCCGTTCTTAGGACGGAGATGGAGTATATAGCGGCAATTGTCATGTCGACCAATTTTATCATACGATAGAAGACTTCAATTTACACAGGATGGAAGACCTCAGCACCGTACGTGGTACGTCCAATAATCCAACGCCGAGCGAGCAAGGGTGTTGTCAAGCTTTGGCCGAGGCGATCTTGTCTAGGATCTCCTTCATCATCAGAGGGCAGCTCGCCATCAGATCCTTGAACCCCTCGGTCTGCAAGACAGCACCGAGCACCTCCGGCCACGCCATAAATCTCAAGCAAGCCTCCTTGAGGTGCACGCGCTGGTGCCGATCGGCTAAACCCAGGATCGCCGCGACCGATCGCACGTCGATCCAGCTGCTCAGCTTCGCTTCGCACATGAGGCCCAGCCGCTTGAGCTCGTACCGGTCGGCGGCGACCAGTAGGTGCTGCATCGCCGCCAGTCTCTCATCATCATCCCTTTCCTCGTAGCTCTCCGGCAACGAGTCCGTGTACACGAAGTGCAGAAGCCTCTCGAACACGGACGGCTCCATGTCCTCGACCCGGACGCACCCCGTGACGCTCTCCTCCATGACGCCGAATAGCTGCGCCTTGAACACCCTGGACCGCGCGGCGAGCACGTACCTGTGGGCGAGGAAGAACCGGTCTCCGACGCTGATGGTGACGTCGGCGCCGTCGCCGGCCTCCAGCATGCGCGCGAAGTCCTCGTGCAGGTCCGACGGCGGCGGGGCTGCGACGGTCGCCGCGTCCTCGGTGCGATGCTTCGTGACGGTCACCGCGCACCGGATGGTGAAGCCGTGCGGCAGCTCTTTCAGCTTGGATCTCTCGATGAACTGAGACCAGCCCCAGTCGCTATTCTCCATGTCATAGGTTCTTGTGTCATTGAACAAGGTTCTTCCAATTGTTGGCAGGTGTTTATGATCTCCTTATCGTCCTGCTGATCCCTTCTTCTTTTTATTCCCTTTCTTCCCCGACGACGACGACGGCGCTTGACTGTCTTTCTTGTCGAACAGCAGGCTTATACTGAACTTAACCCTCACGCCTGCTGGTGGTCCGTTGAGAAGAATCAAACGCACCGTTGTATAAGCAGCAGGGGTTTTGTCGTCCTTTGATGAACTGTCACCGCCGGGGAAGAACTTGATGCTCCATTCGCAGCCGCCGACGAAGAAGGTGCTCGAGCTGACGTACTCGCCAGCGTCCATGCCGTCGAGCGGCGAGAAGTCGGTCACCACGAAGTTGTGCGTCCCGTGATGGCCTGCGTCCGGCATGTCGACCACGTTTCCGGTAACGTCTGGTGGCTGTCGACCGACGACGAATTCTTAGACCTGTTCTTAGCCATGGCCGCACAGGGTTGTTTTTTAGCTATTCAACACACACGTCGTTCATGGTGGTGGTGGTGGTGGTGGTGGTGGTGGTTGTCGTCTTATACCTGCAAATTCAGAACATACTATTTACCTGAACTAGGACTCCGATCCGAGACCTACAGCTACAGGGATACAGATACAAGGTTAAAAAAAAAAAAAAAAATCGAGTGGTCACCAGACATGCACACATTAAGCTTTTTCAATAAAAAAATGAAAGGAATTGAATCTCCGTCTTCATCCCTTATCACTAAGGAAATCAGACTACCTATATTACACAAAAGATTAAAATATCATAAAACACATTTATTGATTTAACTCAAAACTCAATTCTAACATTATTTCGCCATAAAAAAAGCAAAGAAATGCATAGTCACCGCTTTTAGTTCTAGCTCGAATCAGACTACTCATTATAATGATCGATTAAAATATCATAAAACACGTTTAACTCAAAACTCAATTGAAACATTATTTCACCAAAGAAAAAAGCAAAGAAATGGATAGTCGCCGCTTCTAGCTCCTTGAAAACTTGGTGAATATGTTCTCTGTTGTCATCGTACAGTTGTAAGACTGTCTGCACTGGCACACGTTATGTGTTACTACAAGAGCACATAACACAAAAAAGCCCAACAGTGTGTCCGGTATTTGGTGCGCTATGTGACAGGATGGTCGGGACGTCCGCTATTCTAAGCGGGATAGCCCTCGACCACGATTCCGGTAACGTCTGGTGGTTGTCGACCGATGACGAATTCGACCTGTTCTTATTAGCCATGGCTGCGCAGGACTTCTTTTATTGGCTACTATAAATCTTCAATCACGTCGTTCATGGTGGTGGTGGTGGCGGTCGTCGTCGTCTCTTATACCTGCGAATTCAGAAAAATATATACTATTGTTCTACCTGAACTAGGACACAGATCGAGGGGAGGCAAATTCTGAAGGACCCGGTCCTTCCTTCATCTTGTAGGACCTCACCCTCTAAATGGCACGTAAGTCTCAACAATCTCAAAGCACATGCATCCTCTTTACTGCTTTTCATCTATTTTCTATTCCCATCTAACGGCAAGTTACATACACCGTTAAGCTCTATCCTTGTACTGGAAGCCACCAGCAACTCCTCCTATTGGAAGCCACCACCAATTGTGTTGCTCTCTTCCAGACTTGACTCTTTGCAGCTCCTTGGGTAGCTGCCATGGATCGGAGCCAAGATGATGATGCTGTGACACCAGCTAGGCGCATGTTCAGGATCAAGTTCTTGCTTCCGTACGTACGTCTTCCATGCTCAAGGATCCAAGGCCAATGGCAGAAGCTATTGCCGGTAGATCAGCTGCCCATGGTGATATATGAAAAAGTTCTTATCGCAGTGTCGCCGGTAGATCAGCTGCCCTTGTATACAGACTCCAACTCTACCAAGATGCCATATGTATTTCAGATAAAAATTTACAATGTGCATACATCTTATGCCATTTGTACGGCAACTTTTACAAAGCAATTTCAGGACAAAAGCCATTGCCATGGATCATTGATATAGCCGTTTTGCACCAAATACAACAATAGTATTTCCAGCTCTGAATATTTTCACTATTAGTTGGGAACAACTTCTGAAAGCTGCTAGCACACTTGGATAGTTGTATAGGAGTGCAAACTGCATGATTGGGAAATCATTAAGAGAACTTCACCATTGCTAAAAATCAGGTCAATGTCATATACAACTTCTGATACATGCCTTTGTTCATAAATTGTTTTTCTTGAAAGAAACTCTAAAGCCCTAGGCTCCCCAGTGCTTTTATTAAAAACAAAACCAGAACCAGAGTACAAAGGTTAGCCAAGAGCTAACCTAAAGGAAGGACAAAACAAACCCAGAGGGGAAAGAAAGAAAACAAAATTACAAAGATTGTAGCCACGCCATAATCACTGGATGAAAGCAGCCATTAATTTGACTCAGATGAAGTTTAACTTCGCTGACAAACAGCTGCTTCCAAGAGGAGACAGGCAGCTGCCATGCGTTCTGTTGATGGATCAAGGGTTGAGACACTGACACTTCTTCCAATTACCGCTCGATACGCTTCCAAGCTCCTTCCTGCACATCTCTCAACACTTTAGCACTTTAGAAATCAGCTTGAGCTGACCGAGATATCAATCTTCTACATCAGTTTACCTTTGTCAATGTCTCATTCATCTCCAAGCACTCTGCAGAACGTGGGCAGCAAGCACATTGCAAACATCAGCCACTGCACCAATAAAATCGATAAGAACCTGCATGAGAATATAAGCATGGCAAGAGAAAAGGCGGTGGAAACTAAACATCTGAGCTGCACATCTACAGCAATAGAATGTTCAGGCATTATAAAAAACAAAAATAAAGCCTGAAAATCTTTTACCAACCCTGAAAAGCTATAGCAATGATGATGTCCATTGTAGCTGCTTAACCTAGAACTTGTGAGGAGACTTCACATTCAAGAACCATTAAAAGTTGCCTCAGGCATAGATACCTACACTGTGACAGATTATAAGAGAAATAAAACCTGGCATTGCGCCAATAAAAAAATACAATGTGAATATTACATCTTATAGCATGTGAAGGCCAACTCTTAAAAAGCAAGATTAAAAGAAAAAGCAGCTGTCTTTTACAATCCCAACACATGGGCAGCAATCACATTGTAACAGCTCAACGCTACAGGGCACCAATTTCTGAAAACAGGAAATAAGCAACAACTACCTCATGTCAGTCATATGCAAGTCCAAAATTCTGAAAAAGATAACAGGCAAGCAGCTAGGATTTTTGTCGCCAACGCATAGTTTCAGAGTTCCATACAAGATAAGACAAGCATATGCTAGTTCAAAATCCTACTCAGATCACACTACCAACGGCAGCAACCATGTTTTGCAACTTATAAAGAAAAATCCTGGTGGATTTCATCTTGTTCTTAGAGCTGATATTTATGTCAATGAAGTTTTCCTACTGGACCTCTGCCTTTTCTCATATTCATTGGCAATATTGCAATCCTTAAATCTTTTGCTCCAGAGTTACAGTTTAACTGAACTATTAAATATCAAAAAAATTGAAGCAACAATTCCATGGCAGAACACAAAGCTGATGGACTACTAGGACTACCGTTGTCTGCCTTCGATTGGGGATGAATCGCCCCAACCAAATCCAGGTATGGAGGAAACCTGCAGGCACCGTGTTGTTGCCGAGACTGGTGAGTTTGGAGTTGGATGCTGCTGCCGTGCCCATGCCGGACGCGGCGCCACACAGGCGCTGGCGTTGCCCACGGCGGGCCGCCCCCACACCCTCCAACACGACGCCCGCCACGCGCGGCGGCGACCCGCGCAGCTGTGGATGCAGGAAGTCGAACCTGTGCAGCACCAGCTTGTCCTCCGTCGGATCGAAGTTGAACCCGCCGCCGTCATTGGAAGCGCCCTTCGTCTTCCTCCTCGCCATCGCCGACGCTCAGAGTTGATTCGCTTGGCAAGTCAAGCTCACGAGTCGTGGAGCAGCCCAGGTGGATTCCGATGGAAGGCAATGCCTGTTTTTCACCGTCTGTCATGCTAACGGCGTCCCTGACTGACGAAAGTCTGACACTTCTCCCTACCCTTTTGTTTTGTAAGGTTTTTGTCTCTGTTTCATTCATGTACCTTTTCAATTTTAATAAAAGTGCTGTAGGGGACTTTTCCCCTCCAGTTTTCATCAAAAAAAAAAGTCTGACACTTCTCTTTGAGATTGGAGTATGCCACGTGCAAGCAAAGAAAGGGGTCTTCAGATGAAGGAAGGACCGGGTCCTTCGTAATTTGCCTCCCAGATGGAGATGGAGACCTACTGGAATCTCTTCATATTGAATCTAGGGTGCAAGCTCCAGCACCCGATAGCATCCGTCATCCGCTACCCGCTAGCCGTTAGATCGAGCGATCAGGTGATATGGCCCGTCCGATTGTGGATCGGTTCGGACTTTGACCCGTCCGTCGCCCGGCAAGCTGGAGAACCGGGCGCTCGCGAATAGTGGATCCGCGAGGCCTGGAACGACGCCGGCTGCTCTCGACGACTCCGACGACTTCTCCTCCCGCGGTCCCGCCTCCTCCGACTTCCTCTCCAGCGCGGCGCAGCACCGGGCGGGACCGCCAGCCGCCGCACCGGCTTGTGAGCGATGCCCAAAGGCGGCCGCCCCTGGCCCGCCCCGAGGCCCGAGCCTGTGCTGGCTGCCTGCCGGGGACGGCGCTCTCTTTGTCTCGCGCCGCCTCGGCACTGACCGACGAGGTCAGCTCAGAATCGCCTCAATGTCGCAGCAAGAGGAGCAGGAGAGCACCAGATGCTCCACCGGTACTCTGTCCTTACCTTCCCTGGAGATCACGCCCAAGGTGAGCTCTGCTCTTCTTCAAATTCGCCGCACATTTGAGTGCTTCTTGATGTGAATCTGTAGCAGGTTTGCTCCTTTATTCTCTCTATATGTTTCCTACTACTACTAGAAGGTGGACAGTACAAGCTAATAAGAACTTGCACAATTGTACTAATCCATGCAGAAACTTGTGAAAATAATAGCAAAATAGTTTTAGATCCAAATAATGTGAAATTAATTTTGTTAGACTCACAACTTTATACTCCACCTGTTGAAAATATGTTTGCACGTGTTAATCTAGCAAAAATTTCTTTATTTATTATAATATATGAAACTTGATAAATGCACAATAAATTCTATATAGGGCTCCACAAATATTATTCGATCTATTGTTATGTGACCTTACCAATGATTTATGTGCTTTGCCTGCCTCATGTTGGCAAAAAAAAAAAAGTGTGCAAACGTTAATAGGTATGTCATAAAAACGGTAGTAGGCATTTGTGATTAACACACTCTATTTTTGCACTATTACCAATTGTTCTGTGTTCCAGATTGCTTGATAAGAACCTGTATCCTCTTGTTGAACAGCTAGAGTGTGAGCAGGATGTCAAGGTGACTGCCATGCTTCTGGATATGGCCCTGACGGAGATTCACCTGCTGGAGTTTTCAAATACTCTCAGGCAATGGTTGCTGAAGCCATGGAGGTCCTATGCTCCAACATCTCCAGCGAAGCAATGCCTCCCCGAGCAGTAGCTGTTAATCTGACACTGAATGACGGTATCATCTCCAGGACTCCAGCTGAATGTTTTTGCTTAATACCTATCCTTATCTAGAGTGCAATGACTTTGTTTACTTGGTTTGTTGGAGTTTTAGCTGCTCTATAATTAGGTTACCTTTGGTCAGAAACAGAAACTGCTTCTCTTAAGGCATGATTGCCTAACATTACGTTTAGTTCTACAGAGCAAAACCTTTTGTTTTGGGTCGATGGCATGGTAGGTTCCCAAATTCCCAATGCCTGATAGATCTTTGCGGGCAGCCATGGAACTAATATTAGCTGTAGGCAGTGGACTAAGATACGAGATATAAACTAACTCAAATACTCTATCGATATGGAACACTAGCTAAGGCAATAAGATTGGCCTTTGCATAGAAATGACTCAGCAATGATAAGTGGAAAATGGTTAAAATGTGCCTCAAGTGAGTAATTAGAGTAAGCAAATGTTAATTTTGAGCTTGGTTTCACACAAGCCTGCGCCAAATAAGACATCATAAACCCATTTCAAACACTAATATAATTCATTGGTCGGTTTGCATGCAGCGCACTCACAACACATCCTGGGCTGATTCGACAGAAGGAGACGACGCGACTTCTGAATAATTCTTGCAAATATCTAATTGGTTTCAGTTAAGTTGAAATGTGTAATGATGCTTGGGAGCAGACCAAGAAGATCACAAAAGCCAGAACAACACAGTGAGGGAGATCTAGGTCAGTACAGGCATAATTTTTGTATCTTCAGGTCTCTCTGCAGAAATGAATAGCAACTCAACTTTCTATTTTTTCATTTTGGACTCGGTCAAAGATAAAGGAAGAGGATCTCCACATTGGTATCAAGAATGATTGATCTTGATTGGGTTTCATTATACTAGTCCGAGTATGATATTTCTTTATGCATATACAAGCTCTGAAATCTCTATTTTGAACTTCGCTACAAAATTGCATTGGTCTTTGAATCGCTTGGTAAAATGGACTATATATGGTATTGTTTGACATTACACTTTTGGGCTCTGCATTCTACCCTGTTATCGTTGCACAGAAATGTTCGCATGAATGCTGATGCCTTTCAATTATATTTAGAAGAAATACATTCTTTTGAACAACTTAGAAGAAATACATTGATTGCACTATAAACTTCCACTTTTGCTACTGTTGCACAGAATTGTGAGGAAAAAAATCATTACCCATATTGACATTTCTCTCATTCTGACAATGAATTTACAGCTACCTTATTCAATTAAATTTATAGGTCTGTGAAGCACAAAACATAGCAGAATTTAGTAGTACAGTATTTGCAATAGATCTGCAATCCAACTTTCAAATGATCCATACACATTTCAATACATTATTTATGATAAGGCATTACAGAATTATACATCGTCTAAAATGTATATGTGTCCTACCTTTTCTTGCTACCTTTTCTTGCATAAACTACTTTGCAGCCGTTTAAAAAAAAAAACATTTGGTGGCCTGCTGTACTGCTCAGCCACAGCAGCAGGAAGGTGATCCGAACGGCTCTAAAAGCAAAGCAAGTCTAGGGTGTGAATGAGATGGCAAGCTCTGTTCGTTGAGTGCTTTCACTTAGATCCCATTCAAAGCAAAGTTCACTCAGTTAAAAAAAAACAACCTCAATGAAATCCATATCAAAATAAATTATCATTCTCTCACTGATAAAACATATGTGAACTAATTCACTCCGAACAAAAGAAGAAATCTCTCTGATAACAATGTCTGTTCTTACTATGAGTCTATAATCCAATTCGATCAACCCATGCAACAAATTGGTGCTTTTAAGTAAAGTTAGCTAGAAAAAAAGAGTACTCTTCAGAAGAGTATAAGCTGGCCTCCTCCAAGTTAGGCGCGGCAACGCCGCGCTGGTCTTTCTAGTACAGAAAGAATCGAGTCGGAAACACACACATATTAAGCTGTCGACCAACCAGAAAATATGGAGCTCACGGAGAATTGTAATAGGACATGTTATTTTTATTTTCTATAGATGATAAATCGTGCACGGTGGAACGTGCACTGCCGTGCTCTGACGCACATGTACCTGAGCACCTGCTTGGTTCAGCAGTGTATGCACATGTACCTGAGCACCTGACAAGCCTTGAACGTCAGGAGCGGGCCACGGTTCTGCACATGGGCTGGAGACGAAAGAATGGCTTGTGAGCAGCGTGGGGCGAAACCAACTGGACCCAATTAGCTACGGGAAAAAGTCTACTTTTTTCTTCTTAACTTTTTGAAAAGTCTACTTTTTCTCTCTGAACCCTAAAACCGGATAAACAACCTCCCTCAACTTTTTTTTCAAACCATGCGCTTTTCCTCCTTGAAGTGGTTTTGATGGTGGTTTTGCTATAGTGATGGTGATTTTGTCTTTTTATTTATTTCGGCCAAATTTTTTGAAAAATTATAGTAAATCACAAAAAAAAATCGTAAAATAGAAAATCAAATTTTATTGGACTCCACATAAGTAGATCTACACAGTAAATATATAATATGTTATGCTTTAGTTTAAAGTTTTTGTTAGTCTTTTTCTTTTTTATTTATTTTGGCTGAATCTTTGAAAAATCATAGTAAATCATAGAAAAATCATAAAATGGAAAATTCAATTTTCTTGTCTCCACATGAGTAGGTCTACATAGTGAATATATAATATGGTATGCTTTAGCGCAATAAAATAGTTATAGAAGCTACATTTATGAATTATTTTAATTAATTACTGAGAAAAGCATCGATCGAAAAGCTACAGACAAGAAATTTATATTAAAATATATCATATTATATGTTTTTTTGTAGATCTACTCATGTGGAGTTTAAAAAAATTAGATTTTCTATTTTTTGATTTTTCTGTGATTTACTATAATTTTTAAAAATACGACCAAAATAAATAAAAAAAAAAAAGACTAGCAAAAATTTTGTACTAAAGCATACCATATTATATATTCACTGTGTAGATGTACTCATATGAAGTCCAACAAAATTAAATTTTGTATTTTATGATTTTTTTATGATTTACTATGATTTTTCAAAAGTTTGGCCGAAATAAATAAAAAAGAAAAAAGACAAAACCCCCGTCACTATAGCAAAACCACTATCAAAACCACTTCGAAGAAAAAATGCATGGTTTAAAAAGTTGAGAGATGTTGTTTATCCGGTTTTGGGGTTTAGGAAGGAAAAGTAGACTTTCGTGAAAGTTGAGGGAGTAAAAGTAGACTTTTTCGTTAGCTATATAACCCAACTTCTGCTAAAAAAAAAAGCTATATAACCCAACTGCCAAGGTCCGGCCGTGCGGGCTATATGTGGCGTGGGAGGGGGAGGAGGACTATGCCCTTGTTCGGTTCGCAAATAAGTTGCATTCTCCGCACCGTAGTGTTTCGTTTGTATTTGATAAATATTGTTCAATCGTGGCCCAACTAGGCTCAAAAGATTCGTCTCGTGATTTACAGCTAAACTGTATAATTAGTTATTTTTTTATTTACATTTAATGCTCCATATATGCGGGTAGAAATTGATGTGATGGAGAGAGAGTGCAAAAACTTGCAACTTGCATACAAAGAGAACAAGGCCTATGTTCATGTTCTCCTAAAAAAACATTTCGCTTTATTTAAAGTACATTAGAAACTAGCAAGGTGACCCTCACCATTGCACATCTACTATATGTTCTATTTTATACAAATTAGTTTGCACTTTTCTCACCAGTTTGACCCACATGTCTTACTTTGAAGTCAACAGTTGCATTATTGCTGTCAACGAAAATAGTTGTTCCATCATGAGTGATCTACACGGTATATCCTTTTTTTGGGCGTTTGGTTAATGCTATGATTTTGAGCTATTTAAAAAAAGTTGTTTAAATTTATCAAAAAAAATTACACATGTAGATGATATGACAATACATAACTTTGTAAAATATCTTGTTTAAACTTCGATTAAGCCTCGATAAATTTCTAACAAAAAATCATCTAGACAACTTTCTAGCTTGAAATTTATTATTTTTATATCTCATAAACGAAGTCGAGTTTGGACAAGATATTTTACAAGATTGTGTATCACCATATCATCTACGTGTGATTTTTTTTGGTGATTTAGATGACTTTTTTACCGTAGTTTGCACGGGTTTTCACAGAAAAATTGGTTTGCACTAAATACGTTCCCATTTAGATAGACAACGTATCAAGTGCAAACCATCCTTTTCTGTGAAAAAACCGGTGCAAAACCACGATAAAAAAAATTATCTAAATTCACCAAAAAAAAAATCATACATATAGATGATATGATGATACACAACTTTATAAAATAAATCTCACAAACAAAGTTGAGTTTGGAAAAGATATTTTATAAAATTGTATGTCATCATATCATCTATATGTGTGATTTTTTTAATTTAAATGACTTTTTTGCTATGCTTTGCACGGTTTTACACGGAGAGATTGTTTGCATACGTTGCCATTTAGATATGGACCCTGAAAGCATCTAGGCCCCTAGTAGGTTTCGGTGATTAATGACAACGTAAGATTATTGTGACTAACGTGTGTTTTGCGAAAACAATTTGAGTTAGGTCACGATAATGGTGATTGATTGGGCGATCAATGGTATTCATGCCCCGACGATCGAGATCGTTTTCGGTTTTCAAAGGATGGACGACAAGGTTAAGGACTGCTAGTTCTAAGTGTCGTTTAGCGTTGGAGAGACACTTAGAGTAGCTAGGACCTTGTTTTTACCTTTGGCCGTACTATTAAGAGGGGTTTGAATGGGTAACTTGACCTAGGTGAGTCTAGTGAGATAGGTGTGGTGCACACTTATTTATTTTAGTCCTAGGTAGCCCTAGAATTGGCCCAAAGATCAGTAGAGTCGAAGCCATGCGAGAGGTCGCGAAATCGGAAGTCATTCGAGCCATTTTGGCTCGATCGGACGCTGGCACATGCATGATCGGACGCGTCCGGTCAGTGTATGTGAGGTGTCGGATGGATCGGACTCTGCCCCTGGCAGTTGACCGGACGCTCCGGTGCCATCAGTCTCTGGTCACAAGTTGACCAGACGCGATCAGCAGCGACCGGACGCTGGGGCTAGGGCGTCCGGTCACTACTCAGAGAGGTCAAAATCGTGTAAAATTGGACCGGACGCGTCCGGTCAATGCTCACCGGACTCTGACACACGTCCGGTCAGTGTGACGCCCAGCAGCTACACTAGCCGTTAACAGACGATCGGACGGCGTCCGGCCCCCAGACCGGGGACGTCCGGTCGACCTTAAAACTACGAAAATACCTCTTCGTGTGGGGGTTTGTGTGGGGGGTATAAATACTCCCTCACCTCATTCAATTGAGGTCTCTTGCTCATTCCTACTGCTGAAGAACACCTTGTGAGTGCTTGAGAGTGCAAAAGCCCTAGTGAGGTTGGGAGATTTGATAATCCATTGCTTAGGACCTCATTAGTGGAAAGAGAGTAGCAAGTGTGCATCCACTCATCTCATTAGGCTAGTCTTGGTCAAGTGAGAGTTCTTACTTATTACTCTTGGTGATCGGCATCACCTAGACGGCTCGGTGGCGATTGGGAGCATGGTGATCATCCGGTGGTGATTGTGGATGGCCCATCTCATCTTGTGAGCAGTTTTAGGGGATTCACCGCGTCGGAGTGACGAAGAATCATCCCGTAGAGAGCACTTGATCCTTGCGCAGATCAAGGGGGGCTACACCCTTGCGCGGGTGCTCCAACGAGGACTAGTGGAGAGTGCCGACTCTCCGATACCTCGGGAAAACATCGCCGCGTTCCTCTCCCTCTCTTTACTTTGAGCATTTGCATTCTCGTATTTACTTCTTGTATTTACATTGCTAGAATTGCCATGCTAGAGTAGGGTTTGGAACCTAGGGAGCATAATTTTTATGTCCTAGAGTCATAGAGAACACACTTAGGCACTAGAGGTGAAATAGGCTAAGCGTTAGGCTTTTACCGTTGCGATTAAATTTAAAAAAGCCCAATTCATCCCCCTCTTAGGCATCTTGATCCTTTCAATTGGTATCAGAGCCTCGTGCTCTTGATTTAGGCTTAACCGCCTAGAGAAATGATGACCGGAGGGGATGGACCTCCTCCCATGTTCGAGGGCGATGACTTTCCTTATTGAAAGATTCGTGTGGAGTCGTATCTTGAGACCGTTGACCTCAATGCTCACCGAGCCGCTATACATGGTTTCCCAAAACCTAATGATCTCGTACGCCTCACACAAGATGAGGAAACCAATGAGAAGTGGAATGCAAAGGCCGAAAACATGATCTTTAGAGGTCTTTGCAAGGAGGTGTTTAACCGGGTCCGGAACCACAAAAATGCCCATGATTTTTGGAAGAATATTTATGGGCTCCATGAGGGAACCAAGAGTGAGCGTGAGGAACGCTATCATCTTGTTATGCAAAAGCTTAATTCATTTGAGATGCTTCCTCATGAGAATGCTAATAAAATGTACTCTCACTTGAATGTCATTGTAGAGGAGCTAAATGGACTTGGACTCACACAAATGTTATCATCCGATGTTGTGAAAAAGATCTTGTGTGTCCTTCCAATTGACAAGTATGGTCACATTGTCACCGTGCTCCATCAAGGTGATCTTTCCACCGCTACTCTAACTCAAATCTTGGGGAAGATCAATGCACATGAAATGTACATGCACATCACTCCGCAAGAAAGCTCTTCCTCCACTAAGAAGAAAGATTTGGCATTCAAGGCCAACCAAGAGAAGAAGGGCAAAGGCAAAGCAATTGAGATTGTTCTTGCAAGCTCAAGTGATGATGAAGATGACGATGCAAACATTGCACTCATGGTGAGGAAGACCACAAAGATGCTCAAGAAGCTTAACAAGAGTGGCGTCAAGTTTAACTCCAAGAAGAAGAAGTTTTTCACAAGTAGCAAGAGGAAGCCTATCTTCGAGATGGATTGCTACAATTATGGTGAACTTGGCCGCCCAAGAAAAACAAGTTCAAGAACAAGTTTAAGGGCAAGAAAGATGATTCAAGTGACGATGATAATGAGAAGAAGAAAGACAAACCATACAAGAAGAGAGATGGCAAGAAGAACAAGTTCTACAAGAAGAAGGGTGACAAGGCTTATATCGTGGGTGATTGGCTCACCGACATTGAATCATCAAGTGGTGGATCATTCGACGATAGTGATGATGAGAAAGAGAAGGTGGCTGCTCTTGTTATTGGGACTTCACTACCTCCACCGCCTTCACCACCATCATCCCCTACACACCTATGTCTTATGGCCAAAGGTGACCGGAAGGTACAAAACTCCAATGATGATAGTGATGATGATAATGGTAGTGATAGTGACAATGAATTTGAAGCACCTTCATATGATGAGCTTGTCACCTTGCTTAATGATTACTCTAAAATCATTAGAAAGACAAAAACTAAAAATAAAAAGCTAAAACTTGAGAATAAGTCTCTTCTTGCTAAATATGACATAGCCAAAAAAGCTAGTGATGAGCTTAGAGAAGAAAACAAGGTTGTGTCATCCTCTCTCAAGGAGCTCAAACAATCCCTAAAAGAGCTTAGAGCAAAACATGATAAACTTGAGGAGATACACAATGAGCTCAACACTAGATACAACTTGCTTAAGGAAGAGTATACAACTCTCAAAGTTAACCATGATAACCTTATGCTTTCATATGATCTTTTATCCGATGAAACACATGATGCTACTAACAATGTTGTTAAGATTGATATAGCCACATCATGTGATGATTTAATTGTTGAGAGCATTGAGCAAGGTTCTAGTGGCAAAGACAAGCAAGTTGTTGTGGCCGAGCATTATGATGACTATGTCAAGATCAAGAATGAGAATGCAAAGCTAAAGCAAGATCTTAAGAAGCTCTCATCCTCCAACACCATTGTCATTGAGACTCAAGAATGCAACAATGAGATTGATCAAGAGATTGAGTCACTCAAAGAGAAGATCAAAAGGCTCAACTTTCAGAAGAGTTGTGCATTTGGTGCTACAAGAGTTGATCATGATGTAGAGAAGCTAAAAGAGGAAAACAAGCAACTCAAGTTAGAAAAGGATCACTTGAAAGTTGGATTGCAAAAGTTCTCTCGAGGCAACTATCTTCAAAGTGAGCTACTCATAAACACCGTCATGAAGATGGATAGAAGTGGCATTGGTTTCTTGGCTCAACAAGAGAAGAAAGTCAAAGCTCAACAACATTACAATCTAAAGCCCAAGCCAAAGAGATGCTTTGAGTGTGGATAAGAAGGTCACTTTGCTCATGAATGTGAAACTCCACCACCACAACCCTTGCCCAAGCATGCTAGACCCTTTGCCTTCAATGCTCACTACATTCTTAGGAAGAAAGAAAGTAGAAAAGTTAAAGTCACATTCTTAGGTCCTCCCAACAAGAATAGGCCTAACCAAATTTGGGTTGCAAAGTCACTAGTTGAGAAAGTTAAGAGCCCCTCTCAAGTTTAGGTCCCTAAACAACAAGCTTGATCTCTCATGTGTGTAGAAAAACTACAAGACCGGTAGAAATCATTGGGTTATTGATAGTGGTTGCACTCAACATATGACCGGTGATCCTCGTATGTTCATCTCACTAGACGAAGGAGTTGACAATCAAGAGAAGATTACATTTGGAGACAACTCAAAAGACAAAGTACAAGGGTTGGGGAAGATTGTTATATCAAATGATCATTCAATATCAAATGTGCTTTTTGTTGCATCTTTGAGCTTCAACTTGCTATCCGTTGATCAATTTTGTAATCTTGGCTTTGAATGTTTATTCACCGAGAAGGAAGTGGTTGTGTCAAAGAAAGATGATCATCAAGTGATATTCAAAGGCTTTAGATACAACAATCTCTATCTAGTTGATTTCTCTTCCGAAGATGCTAATTTGAAGACTTACTTATTCACGAAGACATCGCTTGGTTGGTTATGGCATAGGAGGCTTGCCTATGTTGGAATGAACACTCTCAAGAAGCTATTGAAGAAGGAAATGGTTAGAGGTTCGAAGGATGTTGTATTTGAGAAGGACAAGCTTTGTAGTGCATGTCAAGCCGGCAAGCAAGTTACCAACACTCACCCCTCCAAAGCATTCATGTCAACATCCAAGGTGCTTGAGCTACTTCACATGGGTTTATTTAGACCTACAACCTACAAGAGCTTGGGAGGCAACCTATATTGTTTAGTGATTGTTGATGACTATTCAAGATACATATGGGTATTCTTTCTTCATGATAAAACCGAAGCCACTCCATCATTCAAGAAGTTTGCCAAGAGAGCATAAAATGAGTTTGAGACCAAGATCAAAAAAATAAGAAGTGACAATGGAAAAGAGTTTGACAACACAAACATTGAAGAATATTGTGATGAGGTTGGGATCAAGCATGAAGTTTCTTCAACTTACACTCCGCAACAAAATGGTGTAGTAGAGAGGAAGAACCGGACACTAATCACCCTTGCTAGAACAATGCTTGATGAATACAACACACTGAAGAGGTTTTGGGCCGAAGCTATCAACACCGCATGTTATGCGGCCAATAGATTGTTCCTTCACCGGTGGTTCAACAAGACTCCGTATGAGTTGCTCAATGTGAAGAAGCCGGATATCTCTTTCTTTCGGGTGTTTGGTTGCAAATGTTACATCTACAAGAAGCGGCAACACCTAGGGAAGTTCCAAAGACGTTGTGATATTGGCTTTCTTGTTGGTTACTCATTGAAGTCCAAAGCATATCGAGTATTCAACCATGCCACCGGCTTGGTAGAAGAAACATATGATGTGGAGTTCGATGAATCTAACGGCTCCCAAGGAGCACATGAGAATCTTGATGATGTAGGTGATGAACCATTGAGGGAGGATATGAAGAATATTCCAACCGGAGACATCAAGCCAAAGGAGGATGAAGATGAAGTGCAAGTGATAGATCAACCCTTTTTATCCCGTGTGCCACAAGATGATGACAAAGATGGGAGAAATCCAAATGAAGACACTCCAATCTCCCATGAAGAAAGAGTGGCACAAGCTCAAGATGTTGATGCTCCACAATCTCCTCCCCAAGTGGTTGATAGAAGGACAACTCCTCTACTCCAAGCACATCCATAAGATCTCATCATCGGAAGTCCGACAAGGGGTGTAATGACTTGCTCTTAAAAATATGCATTATTTATTGAACATCACTCTTTTGTCTCTTGCATTGAGCCTACTAGCATAGATGAAGCTCTTCAAGATCCGGATTGGGTGAATGCTATGCACGAAGAGTTGAACAACTTCACCCGCAACCAAGTATGGACACTTGAAGAGCGTCCCAAAGGTGCAAGAGTCATTGGAACAAAATAGGTGTTCCGCAACAAGCAAGATGATCAAGGTGTGATCGTGAGGAACAAGGCAAGACTAGTTGCAAAGGGGTTCTCTCAAGTTAAAGGCTTAGATTTTGGAGAGACCTTTGCACCGGTTGCAAGACTTGAAACCATTCGTATCCTCCTTGCATATGCATCTAATCACAACATTAAACTCTTTCAAATGGATGTGAAAAGTGTATTTTTAAATGGCTTCATAAATGAACTAGTCTATGTTGATCAACCTCCCGGGTTTGAAGACCCTAGATATCCTAATCATGTTTATAGGTTGTCCAAGGTATTATATGGGCTTAAGCAAGCCCCAAGAGCTTGGTATGAGCGCCTTCGGGACTTCCTTATTGAGAAGGGCTTCAAGATTGGGACGGTGGACACCACACTATTCACCAAGAAGCTTAATGGGGATATCTTTATTTGTCAAGTCTATGTTGATGATATCATTTTTGGCTCAACAAATGAAGACTATTGCAAAGAGTTTGGTGATTTGATGTCGAAGGAATTTGAGATATCTATGATTGGGGAGCTTACATTCTTTCTTGGTTTTCAAGTGAAGCAAATGAGAGAAGGGAATTTCATCTCTCAAGAAAAGTATACCAAGGATCTTCTCAAGAGGTTCAATATGGATGAATGCAAGCCCATCAAGACTCCCATGCCATCCAATGGACATCTCGACCTAGATGAGGGAGGTAACCCGGTTGACCAAACTCTCTACCGTTCTATGATTGGTAGTTTGTTATACTTGACCGCATCTAGGCCCGATATCATGTTTAGTGTGTGTATGTGTGCTAGATTCGAAGCTAACCCTAAGGAAGCTCACTTAGTTGCCGTGAAAAGAATCCTTAGGTATCTTAAGCACACACCAAGTATTGGCCTTTGGTATCCCAAAGGAGCTAGTTTTAACCTTGTGGGCTATTCCGATTCGGATTATGCCGGTTGCAAAATTGATAGAAAAAGCACATCCGAAGGGTGCCATTTGCTTGGTAGATCACTAGTGTCTTGGTCCTCAAAGAAGCAAAATAGTGTGGCATTGTCAACCACCGAGGCGGAGTACATAGCCGCGGGAGCTTGTTGTGCACAAATCCTTTACATGATGCAAACCCTTCTAGACTATGGTGTAGTTCTAAAAGGGGTACCCTTGTTGTGTGATAATGAGAGTGCCGTAAAACTTGCTAACAACCCGGTTCAACACTCTCGCACCAAGCACATCGATATCTGTCATCACTTACTTAGAGATCATGTTGCAAAAGGAGATATATCTTTAGAGGGAGTAAGGACGGAAGATCAATTGACGGATATCTTCACAAAACCTTTAGATGAAGCACGGTTTTGTAAGTTGAGGAATGAGCTTAATGTTCTTGATCTAAGTAACTTCACTAAAAGATGAGCTCGTGTTGCCGGTTGCATCGCATTTGTAATATAAACATGTTAAATTTATGTATTGCATATAGAGCTTGGCTAACTTGGTTAAGATAACCGCTCCAAAGCGTGTGAAGAAGCTTAACCAAGGACAAACTTGACAAGCGACTAGATTCAAATTCAAGTAATGCATTGCATATGCAAGTGTGTTTCTTTTGTCGTTTCTTTTTGGTTAAGCTTGAGCATCCGCTGTGTTCGTCCACCGATAGGGGGAGCATTTGACGCTTCTATTGGTTATATACCCTATTTGGTGGCCATATGATGTCTCCTCGTTCGTTCTTATCGCCTATTTTCGCTAAAAAGCATATAGCCTAAGGCAAAATATTTTCAAATTTGAGGGTTTGAGAGAGGCATCTCACACCAGTCCCAATTTGGTGTTTATTTGGATCTTACAAAGTTGGGACAAGGTTGAGAAAGTTCGGCGCGAAGAAATCAGCAAGAAAAAGCACTCAGAGGAGGACCGGACGCCAGAACAGCGCGTCCGGTCAGTTCAAAATGAACTCTTGTCACTGGACCGTCCGGTCAATGGTGGATTGCGCGCGTCCGGTCGGAGCACGAGGATCACCGGACTCTGAGGAGCGTCCGATCGTGATCAACGGACGCGTCCGGTCAATTTTTGACCGATTTGGAGCTCTACGAGTTGCGGCCGGGGCGCCACTTGTTCCAGCGTCCGTTAAGCCATTTAATCGGTGCGATGAACCCTTCCTATGACACGCGGGGCCGTCCTTACTTCTCCTTCCTCATTTCTATCAACCGCGCCCGCCGCCGTTTTCTTCTCGCCCGTGATCGCCGAACCGCCGCCATCCTCGCCCAAACCGCCGCCTCGCTCCCCGCCGTCGCGCCTCCACTGCCGTCTTTCTGCCACCGTGCCCTCACTGCGCGTCCCGCCAGTCGCATCCGCATCCTTCGGCCGAGCCGTCTGCTTTGCCTCGCTTCGCCGCCACCAAACCCTAGCACCGCCATTCATCCGCGCCGCCGTGCGCCATTGTCGTCGCCCGGACCTGCTCCCTTTCTTCTTCGACCCCGGCGGCCCTTATTTTGCTTGCCACGGCCGGCGATCCCTCTCCTTTGGTGAGCAACTACCCCGCCCACAACGTGTTCGACAAAATGCTTCAAAGAGCTTTTCGTTTTCTTCTCACTGCAAACTGAAACCCAAACGTTGTTCCCTTATTGCAGTGATCTTCTCCTTGACGTGGTGCCCCTGCCGTGTCGTCTTACTCACCTTTTCGCAGGTTCCCCGCCTCTCCTATGGTAGCAAGCCATTCTCTCTTTTCTTCTCCAAAATTGCTTGCTTCCGATAGGTTCTCTTATCTCTAGAAGTAACATAATCTTATATGTATTCCTTTCTATTCCTTCTTTGCAGCGAGTCGGGGTCTGTCAGTTGGGATTGCTTGCCGATCAGTGACAGTTGACAGTCGGCAGTGGCCAGAGAACTCGGGGCCAAGCCCGCGAGTACGGAACAGAGGCCAAGCCTCTTGAGTGACAGTGGTTCTCTGTGATTGCTTAGTGGCAGTGGTTCTTTCACTCACGGGGAGATTTTATGATTGACTTGGCAGTGGTTCTTGTTAGTTGGTTCTTGTCAGTTGTTCTGGGGATTTGATCTTTCAGCAACAGTTGTTCTTGCTTGTGGCAGTGCTTTCTTGATTCAGCTGAGATGGCCCGTTTGCAAGAACGTTGGTGGTGCACCAGACCCTCCTCCTCCATAGAAGGCTAAGGGGAAGGTGTACACCAAGAAGAAGCGAAAGAGACAGAGTACCGAGGCAGAGAGGCTTCTGGCGATAGCAGACACTGCAGCTATTACCGAGAGAGGTGGTGCCCGAGGCAGCTTGAGGATCCGCGAGCCAGACCCAGCTTCAGTGGCTCATGCACTTCGCACCCCCACTCCTCACGACCCACCCGGCACTGTGATGATCGGGGGAGTCCGGCACAGGATTGAGGACTTACCCTCCGACCTTGGTGGTGCAGAGGCCGGCAGTTCAGCTCAGGCAGAGCAGGCAGAGCAGCCAGAGGCAGAGGCAGAGGCAGCTGAGCAGCCCGAGGACACCGAGGAGTAGCCTAAGGACCCACCACGCTGCCGCTCTTCACGCACTCGCTCTCAGGTCACCCCTAGAGCAGAGACTCAGCGTCATGGTGGACGCCCTCCTCCCAGGGCACATGTTCCTCCTCCGGTTGTGCACCTAGACTTGCGGGCCACCCTTGCTCGTCGAGTTCAGGACCTTCGGTGTGTGGACTTTGACCAGTGGTTCCCACCGAAGCGTGACCCCAGGGCAGCAGAGGGCTTCTACACCGTGTTGCAGGAGGACTTTTTTCGAGCTTACATCAACAGTGGTGCAGAGATTCGGTCTCACAGGGTGTGCCCTCTTGACAGAGTTGTAGCAGCTACCGGAGAAGTGATCAGGCCTTCACTTACTTACCTACCTAGCCTGGCAGACTTGACTGGGCTACCTGGAGCGTACGTGGAGTCCTGGGTTTGTGAGTTCTACGCCTCTCTTTGGATCGACCCAGGGCACATGTTCATCCACTTCACTTTCGGTGGCAGGCCTTTCAGACTGTACAGTCCACGTGCTCACGAGCTCCTTGGCACCACACCGTCAGACACCTCTCTTTACCAGTCCTGCTTTGGTCAGACCGAGCCCCCTCGTCGTCCTCACGGCGGAGAGGAGCTGCCTGTTGAGAAGGCTCGGCACATCTTCAGAGAGCCGTTCGGACCGGGCTCGCGCCGTCTTCCTAGAGATCTCACCCCTACGGTCCGTGTCCTGAACGAGGTGATGAGGAGGACCTTACTGCCTAGGATAGGCAACAGGGAGACAATCACCAGGATCCAGCAGTGGCTAGTCTACTACCTCACGACTCAGACTGCTTTTGACATCTGGGATGTCATTGTTTCAGAGATGGAGGACACCATCACCAAGGGATTCAAGACGCGTAGACAGTTGCCCTTTGCTCACTTGATCTGCGTGATCTTGCAGCGTCTGATCTCTCCCTTCCCTTCAGCAGCACTTGCAGAGTTCAGGATCACTCCTACTTTCTTCCCTGTGTACAACATGAGCTAGCTGGTTGGAGCCCATCCGGGCAACAGGGCCACCAGAGAGCCACGTCAGAGGCCAGCTGTTGCTGAGACTGAGGAGCAGCAGGACGAGACAGTTGAGGCTCTTGCACAGGCCGAGCTTACACAGATGGAGACTGAGCCGGCAGATATAGTTGAGAATCTTCCTATGGACAGCTCTGACAGTGACTACGCACCCCCTCCGAGGATGCCTCCACGAGCTCACGACGCTGAGGCCGGTGGTTCAGGCTCCAGTGACAGTCCTGCCCTCCTTACACTCCTTGAGCGGTTGACCCAGTCTTCAGAGCGGCAGGGGCAGAATATTCAGCGGATAGCTCTGCAGCAGGCAGCTGACACTGCAGCCCTTCACGCTCATCAGACAGAGCTCCAAAGAGCACTTCCAGTCACGGCTTGAGTCTCGGGCTCTCTTTCGTCGAACTTCAGCAAGAGGCTCGGGAGCTACAAATACCGGTCCTTTGCTTTTATGGAGCACGTGATGAGGCACACTGGAGTTCCCGCCTTCGACTTCACCTCTACTCAGCTTGGCGGCCCCTCCAGTTCTACACATCTGGCTCCAGCGTTACAGTCTGGAGGACTTCAGAGTCAGGGAGTGTCGGCACCATTCAGCTCACCGCCCCAGCAGATTCCACAGTTCTTTGCTTCTCCAGGGGCCGGGTACACACCGATTCGCACTGGTTTTACTCCACCTCCTACGTCGTCGGTGCTTGTGACCCCGCGAGCTCTTAGTGCCACCTACAGTGAGATCACCGGCTTTCCCACTCCGACACGTTCTTTGGGTCGGGTTCCGTCGACGGGTGCACCACACACTACTACTACAGAGACTCACCCGTCGTCGGTTGCTTCGTCAGAGCCCCCACTGAGTCAGCCTCCTCCTGTTTCTACTGCTCCTGAGGTTTCAGTGACCGTGACTACTCCTGTGCCCGTGAGTTCGCCTCCTCCAATTGTTCCTACCTCAGAGGCTCCAGTCACTATAGCTACAGTGACCGAGGCAGTGACAGTGTCAGTGGCTCCCACTTCTCTTGTGCCACCCACTTCTGAGCCACGGTGGTCGCCACTACCACCGAGACACAAAGAAAGTGCACCCAAATGAGCCGACCCGCACCGCTTCACCTCCAGAGACACAGCCTAAGGGTCAGTTAGAGGCTCAGCCAAATGACAGTTCAGAGTCCTCCCCAGACTACACCCAGTTTGAGATGGCCGCACGCTCGTCCGGACCCGACTCGTCTGCAGCCCCACCTCCTCAGAAGCCTTAGGTTTTGGTGCTTGACGCCAAAGGGGGGGAGAGAGAGTCGAGTATGTGAGATAGGGAGAGCGTGTGAGGGGGGGTTGCTTCTTTTGTTATATGATACTCATGCATTCATACTTTACCTTTGTGCATCATGAGATACATGCTTTTGGTTGCTTCATGGTTATGTGATATATCGTGTGACATGTGCTTTGCGTATGACATGTGCTCTCTACTCGATCTATATATATATATTATGTCTTGTCACATGTTGTTGCTCATTTACCATACTTTCACACTTATCTTTCGATAAATGAGCCTTATACTTTGTACTCGCATTTCATTCATATTCCAATGAGTACATGTTGGCTTGAGTCGTATAAGATTATTTAATCTCTTTGTTCTTGTTAACACTGGATTTTGGTAAAAGACAATGACAGGTGGGCCGATTCGGTAAAGTCTATGAGGAAGCAGAAATCCAACGCGTTCGGCAAATGAACGTGCGGTCGGCTAACTTTGAGCTATTCGGCAAGCGCATGTGCAATTGATTCTGGGTGATTCGGCAAGCATTGGTGCGGTCGGCTATCTTTGTAGACAATGGCTCCATTCGGGAAGCAAAAGGTGGCGAGCAAGAAGCCGAATAGAAGGAGAAAAGCATGATGATCAAGGACTCCGAGGAGAATTATAGCAAGAGTCTCGCCATACTTTTGAGTTACCTTTAACATATTGTGTACGTCGTAATCTCTTAGGATTCATGTTATGTCCAGGGTATAAATATAAACCCTCGACCATTGTAAAGGATATTCACAATCAAATCAATACAACCGCCCCGTGCCACGCTTTTGAGTCCTTTTTGTCGTGTCGCCGAAGTTCTTCGAGAGGAGCCAATCGATCCGTCGACCTCCGTAAGTTCCGGCAACCTTGCTATCATGTCTAGTATCATGCGGTGGATTTAGATCTTGATGCAAGTAGTCTTGTTCGTCTCGATGGGATGGCCGTGCGGCAGCGCCTACTTGATGATCAAGAAGTCTTTGCTTATGCTTTGTTTATCTCGACTAGATGGCCGTGGCGGCAAAGTCCGCTTGATAGCTTAGCGAGGCAAGATAGTTATCGATTCTTGGTTAGATCGTGAGTCGTGCGGCAGGCTAGGATCTGGCATCAAGGATTAGTTATCGGCTCTATTAGATTTGGCAAGATCTAGTAGATTCATTAAGTTGTCACGTGTTGCATGACTTTAATATTTTATTTATTTGTAACACTCTTTTGCCTAATCTAGATTTGATCGGTTTCGGCTTCTTATTTTATAGATCTATTTGCTCTCTAATGCTCTTTACTTATCATGATAAATAGATCGTGTGCTTACGTAGCCGAATTAGATCCATCTAGATTGTTACATGTTGCGGGTTCTTGCATGTTAGAAACGTTTAGACTTTGATAGGACCGGGTATCGTGCGGCAGATGTAGGTCTTTGATTAGTTTAGTCGTGATAATTTGTATGTTCCTTCTTCATGGACCCCGAGTCGGCTGTATTGCCGAGCTTGGTTATGCTTCAATTCGTAGTTAACTTTCACTTGTTCAAACATGTCTTCTTACGCATGTATGTTCGGTAATCAATACATTACGTGTTTCATCTTCATATTAGCCGAATGAATTGCATGCATGATTGGCAGACAGCTTCTATAGCTGTATGTCGTTGTAAGTGGCTTCGGGGCCGTATATACGAACTGCCTCGGTCTCATCCGACACGTTCCGATTTTTATATTTAACATTTCTTTGTCTCTTGTCGGTTTTCCAGTCAAACCGACCGGCACGCTTCCCGATCTCCAAACCGTGCGGCCGTCCGATTGAAGTCACGCTTTTTTTGGCTTGTTTGTGGTGCTTGGTGCGGTGGGTGCAGATTTTGTGCCAACACACTTTTTTTGGCACGCCCGGTGGGACAATCTCCCGATTCAAGATGTCGGACGTCAATAATAATCATGTTCGACGTGACGCCGGATGAATTGCCGCACCAATTGAGAGCAACAAGAGAGCAAGCATGCGAGCAATACAAGCATAAATGCTTAATGTCTTTCTCCAAGAACAAGAGCAACAAAGTTTTTCGTAAGCCATTGCCAAGAGTTCTTCTTGCACATCAAACCGATTGCTCAAGAGGAAGAAGCTCAAAAGGTATCGATTTGGTCCATAAAGCCTTGGCGTATACCATCGGGAACCACAACACGGCCTTTCTCGAACACTTTCCGAGTAATCATGGCTAATACTTTCGGCCAACAAAGCCGATAAGTATTTTGAAGATGGTGTGGGACCAATTCGTGGACCGGTGCTTTTCAATATTCCAAAATATCAAGAGAAGCAACCTGAAGATACAGAACATCCGGGATTAACAAAGATGAAGTAGAGACTCATGAAAAGCAACCACCTCCTACTTATGGCCAAGTGACGTTTGGCACTACCGAAAGAGTACCGCAATCTGCATACAAGATATCTCCAAAGATCAAACAAAGTTACAAAGGAACATGTATGGGGATGGATATCATGAGTTCACCGACTATACCGCTCTAGATGCTCTACCAAATCCGGGATATAGAAGAAGTGCGGGAATGCCATCCGGAGGACGTGCACGTGGAACTCCGAAGACGCACATTGACATAATCATGCAAAGGATGGCTGATATGATGCAACATCAGTTCGGCCTAAAGCCAAAGAATCAGTCCTATTCATACAAGTCTGCGCACCCCGCAATGGTATAACAGGTTGCACTACCAAAGAAGGGTGAAGCCACCAACGGACTTGATCAAATTTTTCTCGGTCGATGATACAAGTACCACAGAGCATATTAGCCGATACCGATACAACTTGGGGAGGCATCCACGCACGAAGCTTGGAGGGTTCGGTATTTTCCATTGTCTCTCACAGCCCCGGCTTTCACCGGTTTACTTCTCTACCGATTCTATTGGTACCGGGCGTAACTTGAACAGGAGTTTCATGCTTATTTCTTCACCGAACTACCGAAAAGAAGCCGGTAGACCTTACTAGTTTAAGGCGTAAAGCTAATGAGACACCACAAGAATATCTTCGCAGATTCGGAGAAACTAAGAGTCTTTGCTTCTCGCTGAATTTACCGACGATCGCTTGCCTGAATAGCGATAGCGAGGATGCCGCCGAATGTCGGGGAAAAGTCGTTCGGCATGGAATTTGATGATCTCGGTCAACTCGCTCGGAGATTAGCCGTCATGAGTAATCGCTCGGGGTTTCGAAGGGATAACCGCTATCGAAGGGTAATGTTGCTAGTGAGATGTATCGAGTTTCCTGGAAGAAGCAACCGAGTACGAGGATGAGGATGAAATAGTCTGCAAATGAAGTTGACTTGGGACAAAGAGCCTACACAAGTAAGTCGGTGGTGGCTGAAACAACAAAAGAGGACTTACGATTTTGATGTCTCCAAATCGATAAGCTTTTTGATCCGTTGTTGAGGGAAGGACGCATCAAGCTACCGGAGGGACATCCCATGCTACGCCCCGAAGGGGTGAAAGACAAGAGATATTGTGGTTATCATAACACTAATTCTCACTCCATTAATGATTGCCGAAAGTGTTCGAGTTCGGATTCGAAAGGCAATTCAAGAGGGGCATCTGAAATTTGATGGCAAAATGAAGATTGATGGCAAACCTTTCCCTCGAACATGATTTCTTTCTCTGTCGGGATGGTCTCTGCAGATGACCCTAAAAGCAAGGGAAAGATGAAAGTGTTGACATCGAAAGAGCTAAGAAAAGTGGCACTCAGAGACCCTAACCGACAAATTACTGGCAAGAGTTGAAAGAGAAAGTTCGGTTCAAAAATAGCCGAACCGAAAAAAGGTGAAACGCCCAGGCCAAGGGTGACATCACGAATCTTGCTTTGAATAAATGGCGTAGGCAAAGAAGAGCAAGAATATTATGAAGAACAAAAGTTCTTAGAAGAACGGTGGAGATATGAAGAAGAAATGTACCACCGAGAACAAGAAGAACACATGAGGGAACTAGAATAGTCTCATTGGGGTTGTTCATTCTTTAAGCATTGTTGGAATGAAGGCTTGAAGTCTGCTCGCTAGAAACAATTGCCCGTAATGCGTGATCGAGATATGGCTACTGAGCGCCTCGAAGTCAACCGCCGACCAGTCCATGAAAGACTTGGAGTTCAATTTCCCGAGGACGATCGGGGCGTATAAAATTAAATGACTTTGATCATCGAGGAGGAAGAGATTCGCGGATCAGCATTGGGTTCATCCCGAAGAGTACGATGAGGAAGGAAATACTCATGGATATAGATGGCGAAAAGGGCAATGGTGCCCACCGGGGTTGAGGAAAAGTCGAAGAGGAGAGTGCAAAATGATAAGAAACAAAGAGCTGGAACAGGTCTGCTGCCGCAGAAAAAAGAAGGAATGGCGCCCAAAGAAGAAATCCGATGAGAAGGATCCTTCGGGTGATGCATGCATGGCTTTCTTCCTCCCATTAGAATTCATAGCTCCCGACAATCAAGAAGTACGTGAGGAGATTTACTCGATTTTGATGAAAGTGAGTTTCGAGGATCTAATGGCTCAAACTTATACTAACACGACAAGCAACTTTTGACAAGCCGGCCAAACATCGTCACTTGAAACCGCTTTTACGTGAAAGGATACGTCAATGGGAAGCCTCGACCAAGATGTTTGTTGATGGAGGAGCTGCTATCAATATAATGCCATATTCCACGTTTAGAAAGCTCGGGATGACGGATGAAGATTTGCTTAAAACCGACATGATCCTTAGAGACTTTGCTGGCAATCCTTCTGATACTCGAGGAGCTGTGCATGTTGAGTTGATGATTGGGTCTAAAACCCTGATCACTACGTTCTTTGTCATTGACGGCAAGGGGGCATACAGTTTGCTTCTTGGGAGAGACTGGATTCATGCTAATTGTCTGTATTCCTTCAACCATGCACCAAATCCTTATTCAATGGATAGGGGATGACGTGGAGATCATACATGCCGATGATTCGGTAAGTGTGGCTGCTTCGAGCCGGCTTCTTGGGAATATGATGGTGTTGATTGTTTCTCCGGCAAAGTATGGAAAGAAGGTCATGTTAATGTATTCAACAAGGATCAACCCGATCCAAGCGAATCGGCTCGAACAAAGCAATTTTTGAATGGGTAACCCAATCGATGGCAACAAAGGAAAGTTGGGACACGGTTTTATGTCGGCCGACAAGCTAGAAGAGATAAATGTTGGTGATGATTCCAAATCAAGGCCGATGTACATCGCTGCAAATTTGAATCCGTAATATAGAGAGCAAATAGTAAATCTTCTTAAGGAGTTTAAAGATTGCTTTGCTTGGGATTATACTGAGATGCCCGGACTAGATCGTTCTATTGTTGAACATCGATTACCTATTAAGTCGGGGTATCGACCCTATAAACAACCTCCAAGGAAAATCTATAAAGAAGAGGTAATTGGCCGATGTGAAGAAGGAGATTGAAAGGCTATTGGAAGCAAACTTCATTCGGCCGTGCGTGCACGCAGATTGGATTTCGAATATAGTTCTCATTTTACAAGAAGAATGGGAAGATGAGAGTCTATAGACTTCAGAGATCTTAACAAGGCCACTCCAATGGATGGGTATCCGATGCCAATTGCCGATTTGTTAGTAGACGCAGCAAATGGGTATGAAGTCATTAGTTTTATGGATGGTAATGCCGGCTATAATCAGATCTTCATGGCAATAGAAGATATTTCAAAAAACAGCTTTTAGATGCCCCGCCACATTGGTTTATTTGAATGGATTGTAATGACGTTTGGATTGAAGAATGCCGGTGCAACTTATCAAAGAGCCATGAATTACATATTTCATGAGTTGATCGGCAAAATTGTGGAGATCTACATTGATGATGTAGTAGTCAAATCAAAGACTATGAGAGACACTTAGCTGATCTAAGAAGAACTTTGGAATGCACTAGAAAACATGGTTTGAAGATGAATCCAAACAAATGTGCTTTCGAGTGTCACCGGTGAGTTCTTGGGATTCCTTATTCATAAAGGAGGAATTGAAGTTGGAAAGAAGAGCATGGAAGCAATAGATAAAGTTGTTCCCCAACTAATCTCACGAAATTACAATCCCCGCTTGGCAAGATCAATTTCGTAAGAAGGTTCATTTCAATTTATCGAAAAGAATCTTGCCCTTTTCTCCATTGTTGAAGCTCAAGAAGAATCAAGAATTTGTATGGGGTGACGTGCAACAAAAGGCTTTTGATGAAATTAAAGAATACATGAAGGCACCACCGGTTTTGGTACCTCCACAACTTAACAAGCCTTTCAAGTTATGCGTGGCGGCCGATACCCTAACGATAGGATCGGCCCTCATGCAAGAGTATGAAGGGAAGGAGCGAGTCATAGCTTATCTTAGCCGAAAGTCGTTAGACCCGGAGACAAGATATTCGGCTATGGAAAAAATTGTGCTTGTGTGTGTATTACTCATGTACTAAGCTTCGGCATTATTTATTAAAAGCCGAATGCGTGATTATTTCAAGTCATGATGTGATCAAGCATATGTTGTCAATGCCAATTTTAAATGGAAGAATTGGCAAATGGATTTTGGCTTTGTCGAATTTGATTTAAAATACGAATCGGCAAAAAAAGCAAAGAAGGGGTCAAATTATTGCTGATTTTATTACGCAACATCATGACCTTAGCAACAATATAGTAGGCATTGTACCTTGGACTCTATTTTTCGATGGTTCATCCTGCAAAGAAAGGTGGGGGCGCTGGCATTCTATTAGTTTCTCCACGGGAATAACTTTTGAGTATGCTATTCCCATTGAATTTCATGTGACTAACAATCAAGCGTAGTATGAAGCATTGCTTAGAGGGCTTCGGCTTCTTGTAGAAATAAAAGCCGTCATTTGTTGAAATCTTTGGAGACTCGAAATGGTGATCAACCAGTTGATTGGCCAATATGAGTGTAAGAATGACGCGCTAAGAGAATACTATGAGGAATGTCGGAACTTTTAAAAAGCTTTCGGGTAGCAACTTTGCATCATATCCCTAGGGGGCATAATGAAGAAGCAAATAGGTTGGCCCAAATTGCTTCCGGATATCGTGAAAATCAAGAAGTCTTCACTATAGAAGAGAATATTCCGCACGCCGATCGGTGGTTGGCGATTGGAGACATGAAATCATCAAATATCCGAAGGATCCATCACGAGGAGTTACCCGAAAACTCGGTACAAAGCCCTTAAGTTCGTTCTTCTCAATGATCACTTGTATTACAAATCTATAGATGGAGTATTGCTCAAGTGTCTAAGCCAAGAAGAGGCCGGAAAGATGATGATGTACGGTGCATGAAGGATTATGTGGTGCACATCAATCGCCTTACCGGATGAAGTGGATAATTCGGAGAACTGGTTATTTTTGGCCAACTATGTTGGAAGATTGCTTTGAATATTATAAAGGATGTTATGATTGTCAAAAATTTGGCAATATTCAAAAGGCTCCAAAGATTCATTATGAACCCAATAGTCAAGCCTTGGCCATTTAGAGGATGGGGCATAGATTTGATTGGTCGATACATCCTCCTTCGAGCAAAGGGCATAAGTTTGTGCTCCCCGGCCACAGATTATTTTACTAAATGGGTCGAAGCCATTCCTTTGAAGAAAGTTACATCGAAAAATATGATCGAGTTTTGTTAAAGAGCATATAATTTATAGGTTTGGAATCCCTCAAACTATAACAACCGATCAAGGAACCCGGTTTACTTCTTCGAATTTTGCGACTTTGCCGAAGACATGGGGATCAAGCTTTATAATTCTTCTCCTTATTATGCACAAGCCAATGGGCAAGCGTAAGCATCCAATAAGATTATGATCAAGATCATTCAAAAGAAGATTGATGAGAAACCGAAGAGATGGCATTTGGTTCTAAATGAAGCATTGTGGGCTTATCGGATGGCTTGTCATGGGTCAATTCGAACATCTCCTTATGAATTGGTTTACGGGCATCATGCTTTGTTTTACCATGGGAATTGCAATCGGGTTCAAGAAGAGTTATGTTGCAAAAAAGATTTGGAAAAAAGAAGATTATACAAATTTGATGATAGATGAATTGGAAGATTTACATTTCATTCGTCTCAAGGCATTAGAAAATATTGAAAAGAATAAAATACGTGTTGCCCGATATTATAACAAGAAAAAGTTAGAGAAAAGCAATTCTTGGAAGGTGACCTAGTTTGGAAAACTATACTTGCCGATTGGATCGAAAGACGGGGCATTCGGCAAGTGGTCTCCAAATTGGGAAGGGCCCTTTCGGGTAGAAAGATGCGTGCACGGCAATGCATATATTTTGAAGACTTTGTTTGGGGAAGAATTTACCGAGCTATTAACGGACGATATCTTAAAAAAAATATTACCCCAAAGATCGAAGTTGGTTCGTAAAGAGAACTTGAATCAAACAAATGATGAGATAACATCGCCTTTAGTAAAAAAATGCGAAGTTGGTAAATAGCCGATGCGATTCGTGTCGCCTTCAGTTCAAAATATAACCGAATGATCTTATGTTGACCTCAACGTTCGATTTGGTTGGTTTATCGGGAAAAGAGAAAGATGAAATCCTGAATGATACCGCTTTCGCTGACTCGTCAAATCGTTTGTGGCGTAAGGCTAAGATCTAATCGACTAAAGTGATGTCACTTTGCATTCGGGAAAAATCACTCAAGAACTGCTTCGAATCGAGAGAACACCGAAGGCATTCATTTGGCGATCAACACAAGATCATAAACAAGACACATTCTCGAAGATGATTTCATTATTCACGATCAATTCCTAGTTACAAACTACTCCCGGAACAACTTATTAAGAACAGATTGGAGATTGGTGGATTCGGCAAGGGCGTAGCATGGTCCCCGTAGAGCTCCAAATGCTCCTCGATGTCCTCCACCTCGTGAGGATGACCTTCTCAAAATCCAACGGCCTGAACAGAATAGTCCTCATTGGTGCGAAAGACATCGCTGCCAAAGCCGAGGGACACGCCAAGGTGGACACCTTGGATGACGGCCTCGATCAACACGGCCATCCATGGCGTCCGGGCGTGCCTCGGGGAGTTTCTCCCCGGGCATTCACCTTGTCGGCCGCCCGTGTCGCCGCTGCCTTCAACCGATCGTTCTCCGCAGAGAGCGCCGAAAGATGAAAAGAGAATCAAGACAAATAAGAGGATTGAGAAAAGAAATCTATGTGAGAATGCCGAACCCGATGATGGCATCGCAGAATCGCTTGCTTATTGGTCCTCCCATTCGGCTTGCGCGATGCCAAATCGCTTGGAGAGCGTCGCCCGGCCGGTCCGGGCCTCATCCCTTTCCTTGCGGGAACCGGGCGCCTCCTCATGACTGCACAAAGGGTCCTCACCCTCTGATTCCGCCGGACCCCAAGGGTTGGCGTTGTATGAGTTGTCGGACTCAGAAGAGCTCGACGAACTCGAGGAGCCGGAGACAGACACCGGTTGGCTGGAGGTGCCCGGTTGAGTCACCTCCATCGGGGAAGAAGGTGAGACGGTTGATGATGACCCTCGCCCCTAAGCGGATGAAGAAAACCAAGGTTAGGGGAGATGAACAAAGTGAGCAAGAACACGCAAAGGCGGCAGATTAATCTCACCCATGGCGTTGCCGACGTCGCGGCTTTGCTCCCCTCCGCCTCTCCCTCGGCCAGGCGTTTTCCATGGTCACCGGCGTTCGACATTGGTGGTTTGGAGGTGGGGTTTTCTTCCCGAGGATTTCGGCGAGAAAATGAGAAGATGATGATGAATGCTAACCGGCGATGGTGGTGGAGGCCGGAAGAGGGCTTTATTTATAGGCGAGAATAGAGTTCGAGGCGCACGACTCGGAGTATACCAAACGACAAAGTAGGGTTTACTTCTCTTTTGGGCGTTACGGACCGGGCCAAGCTCGGCTAAATCGAAAGCAACGGTTCGGAAGAATCGGCTAATCCTCCGATCGGAAATCGAGAATGATGGCCGTATGTCTATTCGGGAAGCTTAAGAACATTCGGCTATGTCATCGATCAAACAAGAATGGAAAAGACCAAAGCACAACAAAGAATACAATTGTTTAAAAAATCACGATTGTGTTACAAGCCGAATGTTTTACTCATTTAAGAACAGTTTGATTGCGTCTATGATATCATCCCTAATTCGGTGACTTCTTCTAGCACCTTCTTGTCATCGTCTTGAGAACTCGGATTACGGTAAGCCTGGGTTTTGATCTGGCCGATGCTCCTTGATGACCAATGATGATATCTTTGTCTTGGCCGCATCTATGGAGTTCGGCAAGGTGGCAATTTTATCTTTGTGAGATTGGATTCTCACATTCAATTGAGCCAATTGAGCTTCCAACTTGGCCTTTTCCTCCTCCATGGCTACCAGTTCAGGTTCCAGAGTTACCAAAGATTGCTTAGCGGCCTGGATCCGAGAGTGCAATTCTTTAACTTGATGCTTTTTCGTCGATTATCATTTTGCGAGAGCGGCTCTAGAAGCTATATTCTGTTTGCTCTCCCGACCTTGCCAAGGTGATCATCAAGATGAGTTGCAGATTCTAGAGAGACCTTGAGAGTTGGAGGGATGTCTTGGTCAATAAGCTCAACCAGTTCTCTTATCCGGGTCCGCATCTTGGACAAGAGCATTTATATCTTTGGCCGATAAGAGGGATATCTCCTTTAGCCGAGCTTGGTTCTCTGTGATAACCTCTGGCGAGAAGTAGCTTCTTCACCTCCCTCATTAATGTACTCTTCAATGGTGAAAGAGTAGCTGACGGTCGGCTTAGCATCATCCTTTAAAAAGGAGAACCATTAGCCGATTGATCAAAGAATATCTGAGAGATCGATAAAATAAAGTATTACCTTTTGTGCAGAAGCTTCTTCAGGTTGATTCCTGTCCTGGCTTGATTGAGGGCTTAGCTGAATGCCCAGAGAAGGTGAACTTGAAACCTGATGAGGGGAGGATCCTTCCGCTATGTCATCCAAGATATCATCTGAAAATGAGCAATGAGATGCAAAGTGCAGTAGATAAACCTTGGCAGAGGGAAGAAGAGAAAATATGTAGAAAAACATTACCAATATGACCAATAGCCTTGTGAATTTCTGCACTATCAATAGAAGCATGAGGAGGAGATTCTTCTACCATTTTATCCGGGGATGATCTCGCTTCGAGTATCAAGTGGCAAAACCAGTTCATTTAGTGCAAAAAAGGAGAACAATCGCTTAAGAAGGTAATTACCTGTATGGCCGTGGACTCTTGAATTTCTGCATCTTCCTCTTGAGTTTCAACATCTTCAGGAGCTTGAGAAGATGTTTCAGTAATTCTCAACACATTGGCTGAGTTTGAAGGCCTGACCTGTGGCTGAAAGAAAGCATATAATAAGTAAAATAAGCCCCGTCATGGTTCAGAACAAAACTGGCCGAGAGTGTACCTTGGGAGAAAGCTTAGCTTTCTTGGATCTTGTTCTTCCGGGCACATTAATATCTCTCGCTTGATCCAAGAATAGCTTTCCTCTTGCCTTCTCCTTTTGAAGAAGCCGTGCCCGCAGCTACCGGTGTTTTCATGAGGATTGCCGTGGATGGAGCATTAAAACCTAAGGCGGGATGGGTCCAAATTTTGGTAATATTGGACTATTTGTGAAGGAGGGGTAGGCTCAGGATCCTGCGAAAGACAAGACAATACTGAAATTAAAAACAAAATCGAAAAAAGATGTAACTGTGAGTATGAAGAAAGTTACCTCACCGTCGTCGAATCGAATTGAGCATACAAATCTAGACACAAAGGGTGCACTGGCATGTTAAAAATATGAGCACGCCATTCTTGCCACCAAGAGGAAAACAAAGGATGGGCAGCTTCTATTAATCCTAAAGGTAAGGGCATGAATTCTGGCAGATCCCATCCAAGCTCAAAAACCCTTTTGGCCTCCATTTCATCCCCTATTTTCTCTCTGGGCCTTATAATGGTTGAGAAAAAAAATGGCCTTGGGGGCGGTGCCCACGCCTAATTGCCCGGCAAACATGTTTGGGTTATAAAATTCATAGGAAGGATTCAAAACCTCCCATGGTGAAACTCTGGCAAGACACGTGGCTTAATGAAAGAGTTGAAGATCTTTGTAGCAACCCCTGTCTGGAAGCAACCTGATTCATAGCTGAATTTGCAAGGCGTAGTCAAAGTGTCACTTTCTCTATAAGGGAGCCATATCACATGATTGAAGCCCTTAAAGAATAGCTTGAATAGATGGCCAAGATCTATATCAATGGTGATGGCAGCCTTTGCTTCTCCATAAGTTTGACAGGCTTTCTCTTTCATTTGGCCATCCTCATCATCATTGATGAAGGAAAACCCAAAATGTTAAGGTCCACGGAGACTATCTCGATGCATGTACAATTGTAGCCACATCTGCACAAACCACCGGGGACCATTTACGCAATGAATTTCCCCATGTTGACGCATCTCGAACAATGATCCGATGCATCATGTGATAGACAGCTCCTAGAAGATATTTGCCCGGAGGAATTAAAGTTCCTGCAGACCAGGCTCCTCGGCCATTACCATGTGATTGAGAGTTGGCTCATTGGATTTGCCACAAAAGATGAATCTGCATAGCCACATATTTAAAAAGGCCTTATATTCTTTGTCGGTCCACAAAGACCGAGTTGACATATACGTTTTTGATGTACTTGGTCCATCCACTTCCGATTTGACCGCTTTCCGTTTGCTATTGTGTTTATATTTGGAAGGGTATACTTGGCTCTGTCACATTAAGGCCGGTCATCATGAATATGTCGCCCAAAGTAAAAGACATTGGGCCATGACCAAAAATGAAACCATTGGTAGCATCGGACCGTAAGTGGGAAGTCGCTATCGAAGAGGATCATTCCGAGGTGTTCCCGAAAGGGATAACTCTAAGCGTCTTTGGAATATCCCGGGAGTCCCAAAGGATCGCTACTCTTGTTCAAAGATCCTTTGGTACCACCGCCGCCATCCGTAGATCGGAGGGAAGGGCCAGGTTTTGAAAGTGCTTGGCCATCTGTTTGGAGGAGCAATTCCAGATTTAAAGGGGATCCTCAAAGTTTCTTTCTCCACAAATTCGATTGGGTTGGAATCTCCCATCGGACCCAAAAAGTACGAATCAGATTGGGGGCATAAGGGATCAAAAATCCGTCCTTGTACTCCTTCAAAAAGATAATACGGCCGAAAAGAATCGAAAGAGATGAAAGATCAAAGAAAAATTTGCCGAATACACGAAAGGAATCAAAAATACCTCTGGAACTCCATCAAGGGTCGCCATTGGGGATTAAAAGTAGGATCGAATCTAGAACGAAGAAGTCAGATTTTGAGTAGCGGCTACGGAGTTGAACAGTGTTGACCTAAATGAGAAAAGAGTCTGTGTTCAATTCCGGAATAAAATTACTTTTATCCCGAAATTGAGGGGGCATGTGTTAACACCGGATTTTGGTAAAAGACAATGACAAAAATGGCCGATTCGGTAAAGTCTATGAGGAAGCGTAAAATCCAACGCTGTTCGGCAAATGAACGTGCGGTCGGCTAACTTTGAGCTATTCGGCAAGCGCATGTGCAATTGATTCTCGGGTGATTCGGCAAGCATTGGTGCGGTCGGCTATCTTTGTAGACAATGGCTCCATTCGGGAAGCAAAAGGTGGCGAGCAAGAAGCCGAATAGAAGGAGAAAAGCATGATGATCAAGGACTCCGAGGAGAATTATAGCAAGAGTCTCGCCATACTTTTGAGTTACCTTTAACATATTGTGTACGTCGTAATCTCTTAGGATTCATGTTATGTCCAGGGGTATAAATATAAACCCTCGACCATTGTAAAGGATATTCACAATCAAATCAATACAACCGCCCCGTGCCACGTTTTGAGTCCTTTTTGTCGTGTCGCCGAAGTTCTTCGAGAGGAGCCAATCGATCCGTCGACCTCCGTAAGTTCCGGCAACCTTGCTATCATGTCTAGTATCATGCGGTGGATTTAGATCTTGATGCAAGTAGTCTTGTTCGCCTCGATGGGATGGCCGTGCGGCGGCAGCGCCTACTTGATGATCAAGAAGTCTTTGCTTATGCTTTGTTTATCTCGACTAGATGGCCGTGGCGGCAAAGCCCGCTTGATAGCTTAGCGAGGCAAGATAGTTATCGATTCTTGGTTAGATCGTGAGTCGTGCGGCAAGCTAGGATCCGCATCAAGGATTAGTTATCGGCTCTATTAGATTTGGCAAGATCTAGTAGATTCATTAAGTTGTCACGTGTTGCATGACTTTAATATTTTATTTATTTGTAACACTCTTTTTTGCCTAATCTAGATTTGATCGGTTTCGGCTTCTTATTTTATAGATCTATTTGCTCTCTAATGCTCTTTACTTATCATGATAAATAGATCGTGTGCTTACGTAGCCGAATTAGATCCATCTAGATTGTTACATGTTGCGGTTCTTGCATGTTAGAAACGTTTAGACTTTGATAGGACCGGGTATCGTGCGGCGGATGTAGGTCTTTGATTAGTTTAGTCGTGATGATTTGTATGTTCCTTCTTCATGGACCCCGAAGTCCTACCAGTATTGCCGAGCTTGGTTATGCTTCAATTCGTAGTTAACTTTCACTTGTTCAAACATGTCTTCTTACGCATGTATGTTCGGTAATCAATACATTACGTGTTTCATCTTCATATTAGCCGAATGAATTGCATGCATGATTGGCGCATGCTTCTATAGCGTATGTCGTTGTAAGTGGCTTCGGGGCGTATATACGAACTGCCTGCGGTCTCATCCGACACGTTCCGATTTTTATATTTAACGCTTTCTTTGTCTCTTGTCGGTTTTTGTCAAACCGACCGGCACGCTTCCGGATCTCCAAACCGTGCGGCCGTCCGATTGAAGTCACGCTTTTTTGGGCTTCTTTGTGTGCTTGGTGCGGGGTGCAGATTTTGTGCCAACAGTTCTTAATGTCAAATAGCTTATACGATTCAAGTTCATTGA
Source organism: Chrysopogon serrulatus (assembly GCA_015844335.1). NCBI lineage: Eukaryota > Viridiplantae > Streptophyta > Magnoliopsida > Poales > Poaceae > Chrysopogon > Chrysopogon serrulatus. The sequence goes on along the minus strand of JADLZL010003604.1, from coordinate 114,182 downwards.
AAACCTCAAATTCACTCTTATACTGAGGTTGTTGTCATCAATCACCAAAAAGAGGGAGATTGAAAGCATCTAGGCCCCTAGTGGGTTTTGGTGATTAATGACAACGTAAGATTATTGTGACTAACGTGTGTTTTGCGTAAAACAATTTGAGTTAGGTCACGATAATGGTGATTGATTGGGCAATCAATGGTATTCATGCCCCGACGATCGAGATCGTTTTTTTGTTTTCAAAGGATGGACGACAAGGTTAAGGACTGCTAGTTCTAAGTGTCGTTTGGCGTTGGAGAGACACTTAGAGTAGCTAGGACCTTATTTTTTCCTTTGGCCGTACTATTAAGAGGGGTTTGAATAGGTAACTTGACCTAGGTGAGTCTAGTGAGATAGGTGTGGTGCACACTTGTTCATTCTAGTCCTAGGTAGCCCTAGAATTGGTCCAAAAGATCGGTAGAGTCGAAGCCATACGAGAGGTCGCGAAATCGGAAGTCATTCGAGCCATTTTGGCTCGATCGGACGCCGGCACATGCATGACCGAACGCGTCCGATCGGTGTATGTGAGGTGCCGGGAGTGACCGGACTCGCCCGGCGCTTGACCGGGGCGCCTCGGTGCCATCGATCTCGGTCACAAGTTGACCGGACGCCGATTGGGCGGCCGGACGCCAGGCTAGGGCGTCCGGTCACTACTCGAGAGGTCAAAATCGTGTAAAATTGGACCGGACGCCGTCCGGTCAGTACTTTGAGCATTTACATTCTCGCATTTACTTCTTGTATTTACATTGCTAGAATTGCCATGCTAGAATAGGGTTTGGAACCTAGGGAGCATAACTTTTGTGTCCTAGAGTCATAGAGAACACACTTGGGCACTAGGGGTGAAATGGGCTAAGAGTTAGACTTTTTACCGTTGCGATTAAATTTAGAAAAGCCCAATTAACCCCCCCCATCTTGATTCTTTCAGACCCAACCTTGGGAAGGTAGATCATATTAATGGCGTTAACCAAACAATAAAATTATATCCATGTTTTGTCATTAGCCCTATATTACACCATCGTTCCTTAGTTGAGCGGTTGATGCTATCGGGTCTTATATTTTTGAACTTTCCTATTTAATTTGTTATAACTTTCATATTGAATAATTCTATTTTTTCCTACTATATATCCACATTCTAATTTTTTTCTACTATATATCCACATCAAAAGATAATTTGAATTGCAAATTTCAATTTCCTTTTAATCTAAAACAAAGATTCGATCACTTGTAGCAAGTGTAAATTAAGAAGACATTTTAATAATGACATGTGTCGGTAATAGAGAAATCGGCCTAATGGTGTTTGTAAGTTAAAATTTGTGTAACGGCAGTGATGCGGAATTTATCAACAAGTAGAAGGGCACTTTATTTTTATTTTCTCTAATTAACATGCATGGCAAATTTCTAGACCTTCGGAATTAATGTGGATGTTTCCTTTTTGTTGGCAAAACACTAAATAAAAAAATAGAATCGGCCAAATACTACAATAATAGAAGATTCTATCATGCCTTCCACAAAAAGAGAAAGAAACTATCATGCCAAGTGGACACTTTCCATCTTTGAATACAAAGACGACCTGTGGCTAGCCCCCAATTATGAATTTGAAGTTATCTGTATGGCGGTTAGCAAAATTAGTTCATCTTTGTGAAATCAAATAAACCTAAGTTCGCTGTACTCAACTCTCACACTCGCTGCTGCAGTGCTGCTCCACAAAATACAAATAGGATGATAAGAGTTTTTAATGAAGAAATACATATAGTGTGGCCTCCCACAATCACAGGCGAATGAGTATAGCCAATATAAAAGCGTTCAGTAAGTTATGAAACTTAACTAATTATAATAAATTTTGCATAGATTGTTAATTTTTGATGTATTGTGCTGGAACCATCTATGCAGTACAGTAGCAGTAGTAATTATAAGAGTCGTGCATAGGTTCCATGGATCGGAGGAAAGGACAACAGAAGCAAAGCTGATTTCTGAACACCCAGTAAGCACACACATGCTTGCATGCGAATGTTGTGTCTCGGCCTACCAGGCACTAGATACTCCAATACAAACAACGTAGTTTAAGTCTGCGATCAGCATGGAATCTGTCAATCGGGGTAGAGAGCAACGTACTTGTTGGTTTTGTATATGTTTCCATGCCTTTGCCTACGTTGCTACTGCTTGCCTTCTTTTGTACTCGATCTCATTTGCCATGACCCACATATGGCTTGGTTGTATGTACATGACAGAGAAACGCGCAAGTAAACAGCAAGATCGCTAGAGACCCTCGTCGTCGTTGAACCGAGCCTTGAGAAGCAGGCATGATGGCGACAAGCCACCACGAGTATCCCTACACGACTGAGCCAGTGGGCCCTATTGGCAGTATAGTTGCAACTTGAGATCCACCCTGCAAGTTGACAAAACCAAAAGAGCCAGCAAACGTTACTGTCTAATCTAGATATATAACAGCAATCAGCAGGAGATTCTTTTAGCATGTTGTAACTGACCAGTCATATGGAGCTCCCTTAATTTTGCCGTAATGGAACCGGATAGGTGAACATGTACGGGCATACAGAGTAGCTGAGTAGGTGACAAAGGTGAGCATTTTCAGTTCGACTAGGCCCAGAACGGGCCAGTGTCAAGAAATTTTAGCAGTTCCATCCCCTCCGTGGTCCGCAGTTCCTTCTTCTCGAACGGCAGCTGTACCTCGGTAAGCTTTGGGCAGTCAGATAGCTGGACATGCTGTATGGATGCAAGGGCGCCCTCCAGTCCTCCGATGGATGACAACTCCGGGCAGCCACGTATAACCAGGCATTTCAGCATGTTTGAGCCGATCGAGTTCAATGGGATGCACTTGACTCTGCGACATGAAACCAGCTGCAGGAGGGTGAGGGAGGTGAGGTTCTCTAGGTAGGCTGGAAATGAACTGTCCAGCTCATTGCACCATGCTATACAGAGTCGTCTGAGTGAGGTGGGCAAAGCCATTTCCCGTGGCAACTCCAAATTGCGACAATGACAGATTTTTAGGTCCTGTAGGCAAACAAATTCTACAAAACGATGGACCGGTATTGACTTTAGATTCCAACACCCTTCGAGCACTATTGACTTGATGGATGGCAGTTTCTCTGGGGTCAACTCAAGGTTTGTTAGCTTCTCACAGTAGTTAAGACATAAGTCAGTGAGGCGCGTAAAGGCAAAGGACGCAATGCCATTGCTGCGACTGATGCTGCTGCTTGCATGCTGTGTTACACCATCACCCGTTAAACCAGCTTGTGTGCCATCAGAAAAGCAGAGGATTGATAATCTTTCCAAAAAACTGCACCAGGAGAGCTCCAGGCTTCTTAAAGTTGGTAGGTCTTGTGGATTACACCAGCTTGGAAACATATCACCACAAAAGCCATGGATTTTAAGACATTCAATTCTTGAATGAGGACGCAAGCATTCGAGCACTCCATTCTCACCGTGCATCAAACTATCTGTGCGCAACTGACGCCATTGTAGAACAATTTCCTTAAGGTATTGCTTGTCAACAAGCCTAGCCTCGGCAGCATCGTCCCCAACATGTTGAAGAGATCTGATACTGAGCGTCCCATTGAGCTGATTCATCAACTTCAGCTCACCAATTCCCCGCCCATTCTCTTTTGCAACTCTAAACTCTCTCAAGTTTCGTAGGCAAGACAGATTTCCAAGCCTACTTACCTTTGATAAGGCCAGAGAGGCTTCCCAAGGCAGGGCTAACTGATGCAAGTTGATTAACTTTGTTACATCCTGATGAATTCTTTCCAGACTTGAACGACTCGCATCAAGAACTTGTAGGCTGTAAAGGCACCCGAGTTTCTTGGGTAATTCGTGTACAGTGCTATGAGATATGTCAAGATAACGAAGACTATTCAACTCACATATGCTTTCAGGTAGCTTTACTAGCTTGCATCCTTTTAGGTTCAAATACAGAATGTTTGAAAGCTGACTGAACCATGTAATTTCAGCATCAAATCTGATTCCAAACCTGAGCGAATGCAACTTATCCCAGTGCTGAATGTCTCCCATTCTAGTCAAGGTTTCACCATCCACCTCGACTGACATGTGACGAACTGCGTTGTGCATTATTCTGCTCCTGTTCTGGTTTCTTAGATCTTGCATCACCAAGCATTCATCCGTAGAAAAGGATAGTGCCATATCATGGATCAGGTCATGCATTACGTATCTTGTTTTATCTGCAAATTTTGGATCAGTTTGGAAAAGAAATCTGTTCCTCAATATATCCAAGTAACTAAACCCAACATCTTCAGGACGCATGCTTTCCCTTAGCGCCACAAATCCCTCTGCCACCCAAATGTCAACAATCTCATCTCTTTCAAAGCTATAATCCTTCGGATACATGGAGCAAAATATAAAACATCTCTTTACCTCTTCTGGGAGATACAGGTAGCTCAGTTGAAGGGCCGGTAATATATCGTTCTCTTCATGTGATAGCTCCCACAGTTCACTCTTCTGGATAGTCCTCCAGTGTTGTTCTGTCAGACTCATATTCAACAAGCGCCCAAGTGTTTTTGCAGCCAGAGGAGACCCGCACAACCTAGTGGAAATGCTCTGACCAATATCTAGGAGGTGAGGATATGACTCTGGGTCATTTCTACCGAATGCACACTTTTTGAAGAAGTCCCAAAATACATCAGAGGGCAATCCTTCGAGATGGAAAGGCTCACAGTTGATTGTGGTGACACAAGTAGCAACCACTAGACTTCTTGTAGTCACTAAGATCATGCTACCATCAGGTCCATGCTTTAGTGGTGCATAAAATGTCTCCCAGTCTTTATTAGCATTCAGCCAAATGTCATCTAACACCAAAAGGAATTTTGGGCACATCTTCAGCCGCTCCATCAATTCAGTCTGAAGAGCATCTAGACTGCATGATGGTTTGATTTCCTCCCCAGGGATGGATTCAATGATCTCCCTTGTTATCCTTTTCTCGTCAAAGAAGTCTGAGACACATACCCATACCATGACACCAAAGTGTTTTTTCACCCTTGGATCATTGTAGATGTACTGAGCCAGAGTAGTTTTCCCCACACCACCAATGCCAACAATCGGGATGACAGAAACATTGTTTTTGCAGTTCATCACAGCATGTCCAGCCCTGCCACTGTTTCCTCTCGATTGCTTGGCTCTGGATGTAGATGCGACACCACTACCATCTGCTGCTCTCTTTCTGTTGGACCCTGCAGACTGCATACCCCCGGTGAGTGACACTCCCAATAGTTCGATCACCTGATCCCGTTGGGTCTCACGCCCAATCATCACACCAAGCTTCTCGATCAATTCATTTCTTTCAGCTTCACGACCAACAACTTCCGAAGCACTAATGACCGAACTCGTCTCCGGCATGATCTGCGATGGCTCAACACTCATAAGACCCATAAGATTAAGCACCCCCTCGATCTCGGCTACTACCTTGTCGAGCTTTTCTTGTGTCACCTTTATCCTTCCTTTGCTACCACTGATATAAGTTTTTGCAAGGTTCAGAGAGGAAGAGAAGAGTTGACCTGCCCTGCTCCGATCAGCGTCCTCTATCCTTTGCCGCAGCACCTGGTCATCCAGCTGGCGGAGAAGATCCTCTGCGTCGTAGGTGGCGTCCTTGAGACGCGAGAGAAGCTTGGCCAGCTCCTTGTCCTTGAACATGCCCCACTCGCTGCGGTAGATGAGCATGCGAGCCTTGGGCAAGGTGTCTCGGAGGTGGTCCAGGTCGTTGCTCAGCTGGACCCCTTCGAAGAAGTTTGTCCCACCTGAGAGAATCCATTGCAGTGCCTCCATGGCCGTCACGCCTCCTCACGGACTGGCGGACAGCAGGTCAGCAGCACTCAGTGTCAGTCAACCTTGGTGTCAGTGGAGGCCGACAGAAACGACAACGGGAAGCCGGGGATGAACGGATCTGGAGAGGGGCGGCCCGATCCCTCCAACCCGGTACGGACGTCGTCGGTCAGCAATATGGCGGAGACGGACTGCTGCGGCAAACAATGTACGCAGCAGCTACAAATCTTCGAGCTTTTGGGGTATTGTTTGGGAGAAAGTTGGGAGGAGTTGATTAGGAGAGGAGAGGCTTAGGATGCAGGACACCGATGGCAGTGGAAGAAGCCAGGGCCACAGTATTCGCTTGGGCGGCGGCGCCGGAGCGAAAGCAGAAGCGTTCCGTGGGTGGCGGCAGATCGAGCTAGGGCTGGAACAGCATGGATGTAGGAGCCCAGGCGGCAGCGGCCGAGGCTTAGGATTTTTGGTGGAGGTGGTGCACGCCGGTGAGAAGTGGACGGCGGTGGGGAGGAGCGTGAATGGAACGAGCGAGAGCCGAGAGGCAAGACTACGGACAACTGTGATGATGAGGAGGCAGGCTATGAGGAGGTGAATGAGTCAGGTGATGATGCTCTGAGCGTAGTTGACGCGTTGACTCATAGTCCACCATTTTTCTCGTTCTGCATTCTGCATTCTGCTTGGATATTTCTCTCATCCGCTCTGCAACGACGGGGTAGTTTCGTGGCAAGTGCCAACCACTTTGCCCCGGTAAAGTTGATAACTTTTCTTTTGCCGAAACAGTCCATCAGAGCACCAACAATGTATCCAAACAACAGTACAGAAAGCTAGACCTACTGCAGTATAAACAATAGTTAACGTCAGTCTCACAAAGTTCAGTTAAGTTTAGAAAATATGTTGGACGTAACAAGCAACAAAGAAAAACCACCTCGCTCAACCACTGCCGGCCTTGATTTGCAAGAGAATATTTGTTTACTCGTTGTTGTACGATAGCACTGAATACATTCTTTATCATCTTGTGGCCTTTACATAACACTGCGAGTAGCTTTTGTTGTTCTCTCTTGCTTACATACTACAGTCTACAGTACATCACAATGTTCTAGATAGTTGGTACAAAATATTTAAATATTTATGGACTGTTTTATATTCACATTATGGATGTCCTCATATCTATCTGTATCTATTTTCATTGTCTCTGAATAAATATATTTTTTTAAGTTACCTTAAGTTAAATTTTTTAGAATTTCACCGGACTTTTAGAAAAAAAAAATTAAGATTCATAATATCAAATTAGTATCATTAGATTTACAATAGCATATATTTTTTATAATATACTTATCTAATAACATAAATGTTGTTACTTTTTTTATAAAGTTAATTGAATTTAAAAAGTTTATCTGATATGGACAAGTCCAACCTTTTCACCATAAATAATGTTACGCGTCATCGATTGTCTCTTGGTCCCCTTTTTGCATCAGTTTCCACAAAAAATATAATAAACAACTAAAATCTTGAAGAGCTGTGAATAACTTTGTCACCAAAAGTCATGCACCTATCACCTCTAGGCAAGCAAGAGTTCTAAAAACTATTTCTAGCTTCTCTTCCGATCTAATTATTAGACACTATTTCTATTCAAATTCTTCTCCAATTCAGTCATACTGCTCTCTCACCAGCCCCTAAAATTACATGATTCGATCAATTCTACTCTCCTGAAATCAATGCTTTTCTATTTGCTATTCCCACATCAGCACGGGGAATAATTCTAGTATACAGTATTATTTTTCAAAAAGACAACTTATATTTTTCCTCTATTTTTTATAAAAATATTTTGGGTGCTTCCCTTATGAATCGTCTCTATAGGATCGATTGCAGAGACGGTATGTGCTTATTTTGTTAGGGCTCTTCTACTTAGTTGATTATAAACTCAGAATACTCTAGCCTACGATAAAAGATTCTTATATTAATATTTTTGTTCTATATATTTGGTCAAATGAATGACTTTTTGATGGGATGGGATGGAGGGGAACCCCCTTTTTGTGTAAAAAAATAGTAAAACCGTGGGTGAGAAGTCAAAAAAATTCTAAATTTAACTAAATGTGTAAACGAAAAACAAAATTTATGATACAAGTGCAATTACATTAGCGATAATATATTTCTATGATAAATCTATTTAAAGATACAAATACTAATGCTACTATTTTCTATAGACGTAATTAGATTCTGAATTGTCAAACTCATTGAGAAGCTTGATTACATATTTTTCTGGGAGCGACGGTGGTATCATTGGCTAGATTCCTAGAGAAGCGAGCTTGTCCAAAATCTCCAACAGAACCAAAGGGCAGCTCTCGGCGAGATGACCGAACCCACTGGTCTGCATGACAGCACCGAGCACGCCCCGCGAGGCTATGAATCCAAGACAAGCGTTCTTGAGCTGCACGCAGCGGTGCTGCTCGGCTAAAGCCAGAGTAGTTGTGACAGAACCGACCAATCCATCCGAGATTAAGCGTAATTGTCCCCGTAATAACGTTGACACGCATACACCGCTTCTCGAATAAATCCGTAGTCCGCCGAGTGTCACGAAGGACCTTGGTAAATCAACTTACAACCAGGATCATGATCAAGATATATCATACATCAGCATACGAGTGCGGCGAAAAAAATAATTATACATCGAGTGTTATTACAACACCGGTTCCAAATATGTTACATGAAAGTATTCTTTATTTCAAACTACACTAACATAGGTGTTTTTACATCACCAGTTTTATTCAAGCCTCCTGTACAAGCAAGGTGATGGAGTTATAGATACGGCCAAACCCGATGGCCCTTACTCATCCACATCATCCACAGGATTAAAGCATGTAACACAATAATCCTCATAAAGCATGTCACCTGCAACGATGGGTAAAACCCTGAGTACTCAATTGTACTACTGCAAGACTTACCCGACAGGGAAAAGAAAAAGGCTTCAAGGATATCCCGACTAATATGAAATGAAGGTTTATTGGCTAGCAAGCTTTGCAGAGAAGCGCTTACTAAACTTGATCCTTATTTCAAATATTATCAAACAACTATACCTTAACTATCTAAATATACCTTTGCATTAACTACGTCATCTTGTATTTTATAACAAACAAATTTATGAATTGAGGTACCATAATAGAGTCCTTTTAATCTCAACATGTAGTTATTCTTTCTTAACTACGTCTCTGCGGTCAAGTATGAGTTTCTCACTATCCGGGAGAGACGGCGATTCGAATCGATTACACCAGCTGGGTAAGGCCCGTATCACACACTCTTGCAAGCCGGCCAAAGCCTGCTCAAGTCACTGCTCGCTCTATTCGAAAGATAGGCTTGATCACGCTATGCAAAACTCATGGTACTGCGTCTCACAAGTCATGCCCGTTCAGCCCGTAGCCCGTAGTCACGCAGGGGGTCTTGACCAGTACCCTTTCCCCCTTCTGCTCGTCCCAAAGAATGCATAAGCGGTTCAAGAACTACCTCAAATAAGCTAACCGGTTTCACCGTCGAAACGAGTTATTCGGGCGGTTATGTGAAGGTACGTTCAATCTCATACCTAGATCCGAATACGGCTCGGTCCTTAATCGACACAGACGGAAAACGCAAATCTCCGTCCGGTCTCCAATTATTATTCATCATATGATTAAGGACATCACAAGTATCAACCTCGGGTTGCGGATGACAGGAATCATCCGACTTCTAATTATCTAAGCATGGCTAAGCATCAACTATCTACCAATACTAGTAGAATAAAAAGGGTGTATTTGAGTGGTCAAGGCATTCATGCGACAACGGTATCACGCAAAATCCTATAACGTACTGTATAAAGTAAAATAATTGAAAGTAAGTAATTGCATTTTAAAAAAAACAGGTTAATAGAATGCTCCGGGGCTTGCCTCGGCGAAAAGTAGAGGGACCGTGGTTCGGGCACTCCGGCAAAGGAGTCGATGGTTCCTTCTCCTCCTTCGGGTGCTGCCTCCTGCGGATCCTCCTCGATCACGGTGTACTCGATTGTAGGTTCGCCCTCGGATCCTATATGAATGTATGTGTTGCATAAATACCAAGAATGCATATAGAAGGCATGATGGTAGCGTGTCATGACATGAAATGATGCGTGATGCGATGATCATGCAAATGGTAATGATGGAAAACTACATAAGGTTCCATGTGTGCAGTTCTCTTTCTTTGATGACAACACTATATTATCAGAGTTGTGTAAAAGAAGCCACACATTACTTGTTATCACCTTTACTGAGTATGTGTATATCTCTTTTCCGAAAGCTCATTTTAATTACTACAAGGAACAACCATTATCTACTAACCAGCATATTAAGATTATTATTACTAAGCGAAGAAGATGTAGTGGGGTTCATGATCCAAGACAAAACAAAATAACATAGGAAGTCATTCACGCTTCACATGGTAGTGTTTTCTTTTAAAGTTATATAATGCATATACATGTATTTATATACCTTCTAAGAAATGTGACATGGAATAATAAAGCATATATGAAATAATGGAAATACTTAATGCTAAACAGTATCTTATAAATCTAAAACAGCAAAGCATGAATTTAGAATCTTCAAACATCACACACATGAAATCATACCCTTTTCTTTTTCCCTTATTTCTAATTTTAGAAATAATGATTTTATAAAACATCTTCAAAATCTTCTCAAACTTTTTATACAGACTGGTACTATCATGAAATGAATGTAAAATAATTTTCATGATTTTTGGATTAATATTTTATTCTAGAAAAATCAATGAATGTCCATTTATTAATTAAAAGGGGTAATTTTTGATCAAACCAAAATAGCTATTTTTCTAGGTTTCATATTTTTCCCACATAGATTCCATCACAGGGAGGCTACACAAAAATTTTCATAATTTTTGGAGCTCAGATTAAATTTGTACAAAAAAGACAAATGGCTGCACTATTTAGAAATTTGAATAAATGAAAAACGACCGCGGCAGTGGGGGGTTCCCAATGAATGACCGGCCGACAGGCGGGCCCCGCTGGTCAGTGCACAGTACCCCCGCGCTGACAGCGGCGGCGCCGGCAGTTGACCGGCGATAGCTTCGCCGTCGGGCGAGGTTACCGGCGACGCGGCTAGCACCTACGTGCTCGGGATGATCCCGCGCATCATCCTGAGAGGTTAGTTGGGCTCAGCAAGCATCACGGCAAGCATGCCGGCTGCCATGGCGGCGCGGCGGCGCACTGCATCAACGCGGCCATCTGGCGGTTCACCGGCGCAGCCATGAGTAACTACGGTTCCTTTACATCAACACGAATATGGTTAACACGTTAATCGGTCTGGGTTAGCTCCTAACGTGCTCGGGTGAGGTTGCTGCGGCACGGCGGCGCTGAGCTCGTCGGCGCACGCGTTCTGGCCGTTAGGGCATGATAGGATTAAATTAAAGACTTTGGCACCCATCAGTGACCTCTCCTAGCCTCGATGCTTGCGCTAATTAAGTTAGGAATAGCGCAGAGTTAGTTCGTCGGCGGAGCAGGAGCTTACGGCGGCGTGGGCTCGTCGGCGGAAAGGGTTCCGATGAGTCCTGTGCACCAAAGATCAAAACATTGAGCCGACTATGATCCAAGCATTATGATGAGTTCAAAACAACGATCTCCAAGGAGGGTGGCTCACTGGGTAAGCAGTTCAACGGCGGAGCCGAACTTGGCGGCGTTCTGGCCGGCCGCGAGGAAGATGATGGCTGCCCGGCAACTCAGTCAAAGGTAAATGACCCCAACGGTTGCAATCGATTCGCAAGAAGGTAGCGGGACTAGGTTCACGTTTAATTGGACAGTGATCGGTTGACGGTGGCTAATTTGGCGGAGAGGTGATGTTCGGTCGTCGACGAGAAGGAAGAAGGAAAAAGATGCACGACGGCCGGCAGTGGTTTTTATAGACAATGGAGTGCACAAGGAGGGAGCCAGTGGCTTCACGAATCCGACCACGCGGCAGCCATCGCATTTCCCGCGCGCGAGTAAAAACCGGAGGGCTCGATGCAGTGGCGGCGGTGCACAGTGGAGAAGAAGAGAGGTGAAGGGGCGAGCTGTCCGGTCGGCGGCGACGGTATGGGCGGGGACCAAGCTTACCATTCCGTTTGCTCCAGCGCAACGCGACCAACAGTAACGGCCCGGCGTGGCAGCGGTGCAGCAGCGGCGACCAATCGCCGGTGGGCACAAGACAGCGACGCGAAGGTCCCTGCCCTGTCGAAATATCAGAGCCGACCGAAAACTCCATGTTCTCCTCCCTCTAATTCTCAGCTCGAGATCACCAAATGGCAAACCAGTTTTACCTCTATACTCTTTGATGTGTGGATCAAAGAAAATGCTTAAAGGGTCGAGCCCAAATTCTCAACAGGTTGTAATCTACAAGCTGCTAAACTTCCCTAAAACCAACCGCTCACCCTCATTCAGGTTTATTCAGTTAAGTCAGCAACCAAATTCAGCAATTAGCGTTCTTTGGCATTTAATTAATGATAAACCAAACAAGATCAAGCCCAACCAATTACATGGTAGTGAAGTACAAACATTTTACCAACAAATAGTGAACTGGTTTCCAGGATTTAGTTCAAGAAAAATAAAATTGCATAGCCCTAAAAAGTGGACTTTATTACTGAAATTCCAGACTTAGAAAAAATCTAAGTCCCTATTCCAAACTTTTGCGGGGTTCAGTTTTAAAGTGAGTTTTTGAGCAAGTTAAAATGAGAATCATCCCTGGACCCTTAAATAAAAGTTGTTGCATACATTTTGTACTACAACTTCCATTTAGGGCTTATAACCAAAAACTGAAAAGAACATATAGCTACACTTTAAGCTTTCTAGTAACATGAAAAAGGCATAATTGACTCCATCATCACATGTGAGCACTTTTAGACAAAAAGTTGTATACAAACCCTATTTCATATTGAATTCTAAACCTATTTGACCAACATTTGAGATTGTTATACAACATAGAGGCAGTACACATGAAACTTACAATTGCTCATGCTTGTGATTAAATGCAAAATGATGCTTTATGCAATAATGCAAATGCAATGCACTTGATTAACATTTAGAATGTTACAGCTCCTCCCCCCTAACAAAAATCTCGTCCCGAGATTTCATAGGACCTACCATTGTTCATAGAAAGTTGGATAATTGGTACGAAGAAAATCCTCTCGTTCCCACGTGGCATCTTCCTCGGTGTGGTTACTCCACAGAATTCTATAGAACTTTATGATTTTATTTCGGGTCACTCTTTCAGTTTCTTCCAACACTCTAGTTGGTTCTTCTTTATATGTAAGGTCCGATGCTAATTTAATGTCATCCAAGTTAACCTCTTCCATTGGTGCTCTCGGGCTTCTTTTTAATTGAGAAACATGGAAGACATTAAATATCGCACTCATGTGTGGTGGGAGTTGCAAAGCATATGCCACTTCTCCCTTGCGAGATAAAATTTGGAATGGTCCCACATAGCGAGGAGCTAGTTTCCCTTGTATACCAAACCGATGCTCACTTTTGTAAGGTGAAACTTTTAAATAGACATAGTCACCGATATTAAAGGTTATTGGCCTACGTCTTTTGTTAGCATAACTTTTCTGACGAGATTGAGCGGCTTTAAGATGTTGTTGGATCTTTTGGACTCGTTCCTCAGCTTGCTTTACAAAATCAATACCGTAGTACCTCCTCTCCCCGGGTTCTACCCAGTTCAAGGGAGTCCTACACTTTCTACCATAAAGTGCTTCAAATGGTGCCATCTTGATGCTCTCTTGATAGCTGTTGTTATATGAAAATTCTGCTAGAGGTAACCATTCGTCCCAAGATCCCGGCGTAAAGTACACAAGCTCTCAACATGTCCTCTAAAATTTGGTTCACTCTTTCAACTTGACCGTAAGTCCGAGGATGATAAAGCGTAACTTCTAATCAATTTAGTACCAAGGTATGCATGTAAATGCTCCCAAAAACGTGCCATAAATTGTGACCCTCTATCGGATATGATAGTTTTTGGAACACCATGTAAGCGTAGAATTTGGGCTATGTACAAATCTGCATACTGCTCCGCGCTATATCTGATCTTAACAGGTAAGAAATGTGCTACCTTAGTAAGACGATCTACAACCACCCAAATAGAATCATAACCTTTTTGTGTTCTAGGAAGTCCAGTTATAAAATCCATACCGATTTCTTCCCACTTCCATTCAGAATAGATAACGATTGAAGTTGTCCAAAACAGTCGCAAATGATCTGCTTTCACTCTCCCACATACATCACAATGAGCAACATATCTTGCTATTTCTTTCTTCATTTTAGTCCACCAATATTTAGGCTTCAAATCTTGGTACATTTTACTACTACCAGGATGGATAGATAGATTTGAGGAATGGGCTTCGACAAGATCTGTTTCTTTTAGTTTTTCATCTTTAGGAACTACCAAGCGATCATCAAACCATAACACTCCTTTGTCATCCACTCGAAATACTTGGTTTCTTTCTCTTGTATTTTTTTCGCTTGATATGAAAGATACCAGGATCAATCTGTTGACCTTCAATAATCTGGCTTTCCAAATTGCAACTAACAACAATATTGTGAAGCACTGCTGGATGCAAGAGATTAAGACTTTCTTCGGGGAATAACTCCGTATAGTTGCAATGGGCCTTTCTACTAAGAGCATCGGCTACTACATTAGCCTTGCCTGGGTGATAATGCACTTCCAAATTATAATCTTTAATCAATTCCAACCACCTTCTTTGTCTCATGTTTAATTCTGGTTGAGTGAAAATATACTTAAGGCTCTTATGATCCGTGTAGATATGACACAGTTTTTCTCAACAAATAATGCCTCCAAATTCTCAAAGCATGTACTACTGCGGCCGGTTCTAAATCATGAGTAGGATAATTGACCTCATGCTTTCGAAGTTGTCGCGAGGCATAGGCAATGACTTCGACCTTCCCGCATTAGGACACAAATGAGACCAATGCCCGAAGCATCGCAATAAACATCGAAAGGTTTTGTTATGTCCGGTTGTGCTAACACGGGAGCAAAGGGTTAGCAACTTCCGCAAGGTGCGAAAAGCCACCTCACACTCCGGCGTCCACGTAAACTTCTCATTCTTTTGTAATAACCGGGTCATGGGTTTAACAATCTTGGAAAAATCTGGGATAAACCGGCGATAATACCCGGCTAACCCTAGGAAACTCCGGATTTCTCCAACATTAGTTGGTGCTTTCCAATCTAACACTTCCTGAACTTTTTCCTCGGATTTCTTGATATACCATCCTCGGATAATACATGCCCTAAAAATTTGACCTCACGGAGCCGAATTCACACTTACTAAACTTGGCATACAACTTGTGTTCTCCTCGAGTCCGTCGAACTATTCTCAAATGCTCAAAGATGATCTTCATTGTTTTCGAGTATACCAATATGTCATCAATGAATACCACAACAAATTTGTCCAACTCCGGCATAAAGACCGAAGTTCATCAAGTACATAAAATGGGCAAAGGCGCATTTGTAAGACCAAAGGACATTACCAAGTATTCAAACAGCCATAACGGGTAATAAAAGCGGTTTTAGAAATGTCTTCTGGCCGGATCCTAATTTGGTGATAACCTGATCTTAAGTCAATTTTTGAGAAGACCTTGGCCCTACTCAATTGGTCAAAGAGGATATCAATATGAGGCAAGGGATATTTATTTTTGATAGTCACTGCGTTTAGTGGTCGATAATCAACACACATACGCAGTGTCATCCTTTTTCTTCACAAACAAGGCAGGGGGCATCCCCACGGAGATGTACTTGGCCTAATAAATTTCTTCGTCAACAACTCTTGTATTTGTTTCTTTAATTCCACCAACTCGTGCGGTGGCATTCTATAGGGTCTTCTAGAAATAGGAGCAAAGGCCGGTACAAGATCAATGACAAACTGAATATCTCTTTTCGGTGGCAAACCCGGCAAATCATCGGAAATACATCCGAAAACTCACATACTACAGGGATATCTTCTAGTTTTGTGGTTTGGGTAGCAAAGGAGGAATTCCGGAAGTTAGGATCTACGGAAGGCGACACATAAAAAGTACCATTACCATCTGGTAGATTTAACTTGAGAATCCTATTGGGTATATCCATATTTACCCCGTGTTCTTTCATCCAATTCATGCCTAGAATCACATCTAAGCCCAGGGTTTGGCAATACAATTAAATCGGTCACAAAGTCTCTTCCTCTAATACCAAGTTGTGCCTTTGGAACCATAAGGTGGGTTGATGTCTCGCACCCAACCGCATTGATTTTAAACCCACTTCTTAAATTACTAGTCGGGAGCCGATGCTTGAGTGTATATATTTCAATCGATAAATGAATGTGATGATCCGTAGTCAAACAGGACAAAAAGCAGGAATTTGGTTTACGAAAACATACCCACGCCCATTTGGTTCACCCTCCTCGGGATTTCTTCGGCAAAGTGGTATAGTGAACACGCCCAACACGTGCTCCGAAGCTTGCTTTTTATACCCCCTCGAAATTATTCTTCTCGCTTGGGCCGAGGGCACTCCCCGGCATAATGCCCAATTTGCCCGCAATTGAAACATGGGGCTTTGTAACCACTCAATACTTCGGGTGCATTCCCCGATTGAGATCAGGGACGTGAAGCATTTTGTTTGTCCCTTCTCGCTTCGAGGTGCCTTGAACTCGCTTGTACGGTGGACGGTGCGAGATTTTTGTGTCCACCGAGTCCGACGTGGTGGTGGGAAGGAACACTAGAAGAAGGCTTCTTGCGCTTCTTGTCTTCCTTATACAGACGATGAGCATTTTCTCGAGTAATGGCATCACTAACTAGATCTTCATAAGTGGTGCACTTGCTGAGAGCTAGATCATCCTGAAGCCTCAGGGGTAAACCTTGCATGAAACAATCCATGCGCTTCTGGGGTGTATCCACATGCATTGGGGCATACTTGGACAAGTGATTAAAGGCATGTGAAGACTCAGTTACAGTTTTAGTCCCCTGAGTGAGTTTCTGAAATTCTTTCATTTTAATCCTCATGATGCCTTCAGGAATATGAGATTTACGGAAAGCTTCTTTAAATTCTGTCCATGTGGGTCGTGGGACTTCGGGCAAAGTGGCCGATAGTTTGTCCACCAAACCCCGGCGGCTCCATGCAATTGCTTTGTCCGCAAAACTCAAATTTCCGGCTATCGGTGATCTGGGAAGGAGACGGAATTTTAGCTCAATGGTATTGAGCCACTCATCCGCCTGCAAAGGCTCTTCAGATTGAGTGAACACCGGTGGATTTGTGCCAGAAAATTCCTTGTAGGTAACGGATGCATTTGGACCATGGTCACGGTTACGTTGGCGCCCGGTGTGGTATTCTCGGGCAATTCGCTCAAGGGCAGCCTCCATATTCGCTTGTCCTCCCCAACAAGCGAGCCAAGACGTCGGCCGGCGGTAGGTGGATTTGGAAGATCCGAGGATCCATCATTCCCCCTCCCTGAACCATTGGAACGAGTGTTCGGCATCTGCATTTATATTCAGAGTATAATTAATGATGGTACCGGTAAAATGTGAAAGCAATTATTATGCAACACTGAAATGTTGACAGGAATAAAAATTCATACAACAAACAGAGGCATAATAAAAATTTTCACACTGCACCATCATAATTATACACTCTTATTTCTCATATACTCATATTTTAAACATCACTTATCTCAAGCCCTGCATATATTACATTCGAGTTACAACTGTTACACACCATATATTACATGGGAAAAAACATCTACTAGATTAAGATCTCAGTTATAAGTCAACTCTAGGATTATTATATTTTACAAACATCATAGAAAAGCCCTCCTCTAGTACTCATCATCAAAGTCTATCGGATAGTCATCATCTAGACTAGTTTCGATGCGCTCATCAAACTCTAATTCAGGTTCTTCTTCAAAGTCCATCTCATCTTCTTCAAACTCATTTAGTACTTCTCCCGGTTCATTCACCTCGGGTGGTCCCAAGAAACTTGCAACGCATTGAGTTGCTCTTGGAGGTTGGCGATAGTCACATTAGCTTCATCTACTTGCTCCAAAGAAATTTTGCTCGGCAAATTCAAAATTTTCGCTGGCTTCGGCTAGTTCTTGGACGGCAGCATTTTTAGTTGCTTCGGCTTCATTGGCACGTGCTTCAATTTGCGGCTCTTTGTTGCTCTAAAATAACGATCGATCCCAAAGCAGGGGTATATTGGTGATTCATATTTAAATCATGCTTTGGATGGCATAGTCCATCACTACATTGGTGGTGTTTTTTGGTTGACTCCCACAAGTTTTCGGTTACCTTCAAATCTATATTGCAAAGGTTATACCTTTGACGCCAATAATCATGGGAGGCTTCTCCGGCTTTGTAAGCTTGGGCGATGGCTAAGTTTGCAATGGCAGTGATAGTGAGGGTGGGGTTATGGTCTGGCAAGCTTGTATCGGTTAAGGCAATCCCTCGTTGGCACCAACTCTCATTGGTAGGATCTATAGGTGGAAATGCACACATAGGAGTGGTTCCTATTTCTTGATGCTCTCGACATATTCTCTGGAGTATGTCAAAAAAGCGACTACTTGCCCGGCTTCCCATTCATTTAATCCCTCTTTTTCAACTCTCATTTCATGCCGGGAAGAGGTGACACTTAATGCTGGAATATGAAGAAGCAAAGCACATCCCGAAGTGCCAGAAACTTCGGGTATGTCTCCAACGGTAAATTGGTGGTGTAATATACCCAAAGTTCTCCAACACTTTCCAAAGCAAACTAGGTGTCCCAAAACGCTCCAACAGTACCTTCCTCAGTATAGGGCAGTGGCTCCATTTTCTGTTATCATGGATAATAAAATAAGCACTTCACTTTATATTAAATTTGTAAGGAGGAAAGAATAGTAATGCAATAAGATGAGCAAATGAATGATTATGATGCATACATGATTCTAATTGTCCTCACAAGATTTAGAAAAGAATGGATTTCTAAACGATACTAAACGGTGGCAATCCTACGTGCTCTCATCAATCGTACCTAACGATTTTCTACACGTTTTCGTAGTTAGCGTACCTGCAAAAAATTCATTTCAGCCCGGATCCCACATGACATGTATATCCACGCAATAAAAGCGGTAACTTTAAATGCTCCCCACATATGCATACCCCTCAGTATACGTACATGTAGCACTAAAACTACCCGAATCATCATCACATCCCACAATTAAGTACCTTCATATGAACATGTGTGTAACATGTAAATATTGCGGTAACCACACTAGCACTCCCCTAGACCGGCGTTTGTCCGATCATGCTCTCGCAACTCACTCTTACCTCGGCGTAGGTGCGTCGTTACATAATTTAAAAAAGACGCTTTATACGCATACTTTCATATATGCATGTGCATATACTTCCATATGAGGTCACCACCACCCTTCGGTCATCGGGTGACAAGATAACCATTCATACTTACCTTTCTTACCTGAGCGTAGAGGTATTAGTTCACACACATGCAATATATGAAACCCCCCCCCAGAGTTAGCATAGCCACCGATAATCCTTATATGGGCTTAATTGGAGGTTTGACACTAGTGAAGTTTTGAAATCCAAAATCTTAAATAAAACTAGTTTTGTTTCTAATTAAACTTTTCAAGACCAAAACTTTTGTTTTTAAATGCCCCGATGATGATATTAACCTTAATCCCTGCTCGTACCACCAGTGTGATGAGAACCGACCAATCCATCCGAGATTAAGCGTAATCTGTCCCCGTAATAACGTTGACACGCATACACCGCTTTTCGAATAAATCCGGTAGTCCGCCAAGTGTCACGAAGAACCTCGGTAAATCAACTTACAACTAGGATCATGATCAAGATATATCATACATCAGCATACGTAGAGTACGGGCGGAAAATAATTATACATCGAGTGTTATTACAACACCGGTTCCAAATATGTTACATGAAAGTATTCTTTATTTCAAACTACACTAACATAGGTGTTTTTACATCACCAGTTTTATTCAAGCCTCCTGTACAAGCAAGGTGATGGAGTTATAGATACGGCCAAGCCCGATGGCCCTTACTCATCCACATCATCCACGTGGATTAAAGCATGTAACACAATAATCCTCATAAAGCATGTCGCCTGCAACGATGGGTAAAACCCTGAGTACTCAATTGTACTCTGCAAGACTTACCCGACAGGGAAATGAAAAAGGCTTCAAGGATATCCTGACTAATATGAAAGGAAGGTTTATTGGCTAGCAAGCTTTGCAGAGAAGCGCTTACTAAACTTGATCCTTATTTCAAATATTATCAAACAACTATACCTTAACTATCTAAATATACCTTTGCATTAACTACGTCATCTTGCATTTTATAACAAACAAATCTATGAATTGAGGTACCATAATAGAGTCCTTTTAATCTCAACATGTAGTTATTCTTTCTTAACTACGTCTCTGCGGTCAAGTATGAGTTTCTCACTATCCGGGAGAGACGGCGATTCGAATCGATTACACCAACTGGGTAAGGCCCGTATCACACACTCTTGCAAGCCGGCCAAAGCCCCGCTCAAGTCACTTGCTCGCTCTATTCGAAAGATAGGCTTGATCACGCTATGCAAAACTCATGGTATCAAGCGTCTCACAAGTCATGCCCGTTCAGCCCGTAGCCCCGTAGTCACGCAGGGGTCTTGACCAGTACCCTTTCCCCTTCGCTCATCCCAAGAATGCATAAGCGGTTCAAGAACTACCTCAAATAAGCTAACCCGGTTTCACCGTCGAAACGAGTTATTCGGCGGTTATGTGAAGGTAATACGTTCAATCTCATACCTAGATCCGTAATCACGGCTCGGTCCTTAATCGACCTGCAGACGGAAAAAACGCAATCTCCGTCCGGTCTCCAATTATTATTCATCATATGATTAAGGACATCACAAGTATCAACCTCGGGTTGCGGATGACGAATCATCCGACTTCTAATTATCTAAGCATGGCTAAGCATCAACTATCTACCAATACTAGTAGAATAAAAAGGGTGTATTTGAGTGGTCAAGGTATTCATGCGACAACGGTATCACGCAAATCCTATAACGTCTTGTATAAAGTAAAATAATTGAAAGTAAGTAATTGCATTTTAAAAAAAAAAAAAGGTTAATAGAATGCTCCTGGGCTTGCCTCGGCGAAAAAGTAGAGGGCCCGTGGTTCGGGCACTCCGGCGGTGGGGTCGGTGGTTCCTTCTCCTCCTTCGGTGCCTGCCTCTGCGGATCCTCCTCGATCACGGTGTACTCGATTGTAGGTTCGCCCTCGGATCCTATATGAATGTATGTGTTGCATAAATACCAAGAATGCATATAGAAGGCATGATGGTAGCGTGTCATGACATGAAATGATGCGTGATGCGATGATCATGCAAATGGTAATGATGGAAAACTACATAAGGTTCCATGTGTGCAGTTCTCTTTCTCGATGACAACACTATATTATCGAGTTGTGTAAAAAGAAGCCACACATTACTTGTTATCACCTTTTACCGAGTATGTGTATATCTCTTTTCCGAAAGCTCATTTTAATTACTACAAGGAACAACATTATCTACTAACCAGCATATTAAGATTATTATTACTAAGCGAAGAAGATGTAGTGGGGTTCATGATCCAAGACAAAACAAAATAACATAGGAAGTCATTCACGCTTCACATGGTAGTGTTTTCTTTTAAAGTTATATAATGCATATACATGTATTTATATACCTTCTAAGAAATGTGACATGGAATAATAAGCATATATGAAATAATAGAAATACTTAATGCTAAACAGTATCTTATAAATCTAAAACAGCAAAGCATGAATTTAGAATCTTCAAACATCACACACATGAAATCATACCCTTTTCTTTTTCCCTTATTTCTAATTTTAGAAATAATGATTTTATAAAACATCTTCAAAATCTTCTCAAACTTTTTATACAGACTGGTACTATCATGAAATGAATGTAAAATAATTTTCATGATTTTTGGATTAATATTTTATTCTAGAAAAATCAATGAATGTCCATTTATTAATTAAAAGGGGTAATTTTTGATCAAACCAAAATAGCTATTTTTCTAGGTTTCATATTTTTCCCACATAGATTCCATCACAGGAGGCTACACAAAAATTTTTATAATTTTTGGAGCTCAGATTAAATTTGTACAAAAAAAAGACAAATGGCTGCACTATTTAGAAATTTGAATAAATGAAAAACGACCGTGCACAGTGGGGTTCCCGCGCGCGCGTGAATGACCGGCTGACAGGCGGGCCCCGCTGGTCAGTGCACAGTACCCCCGCGCTGACATGGCGGGCGCCGGGCAGTTGACCGGCGATAGCTTCGCCGTCGGCGAGGTTACCGGCGCGACGCGGCTAGCACCTACGTGCTTCTGATGATCCCGCGCATCATCCTGAGAGGGTTAGTTGGGCTCAGCAAGCATCACGGCAAGCATGCCGGCTGCCATGGCGGCCTTGGGGCAAGATGCATCAACGGCGGCGGCCATCGGCGGTTCACCGGGCGCGGCCATGAGTAACTACGGTTCCTTTACATCAACACGAATATGGTTAACACGTTAATCGGTCTGGGTTAGCTCCTAACGTGCTCGGGTGAGGTTGCTGCGGCACGGCGGCGCTGAGCTCGTCGGCGCACGCGTTCTGGCCGTTAGGGCATGATAGGATTAAATTAAAGACTTTGGCACCCATCAGTGACCTCTCCTAGCCTCGATGCTTGCGCTAATTAAGTTAGGAATAGCGCTTGGGTTAGTTCGTCGGCGGAGCGAGGAGCTTACGGCGCCGTGGGCTCGTTGGCGGAAAGGGTTCCGATGAGTCCTGTGCACCAAAGATCAAAACATTGAGCCGACTATGATCCAAGCATTATGATGAGTTCAAAACAACGATCTCCAAGGAGGGTGGCTCACTGGGTAAGCGGTTCAACGGCGGAGCCGAACTTGGCGGCGTTCGGCCGGCCCGCGAGGAAGATGATGGCTGCCCGCAACTCGGTCAAAAGGTAAATGACCCCAACGGTTGCAATCGATTCGCAAGAAGGTAGCGGGACTAGGTTCACGTTTAATTGACAAAGGATCGGTTGACGGTGGCTAATTTGGCGGAGAGGTGATGTTCGGTCGTCGACGAGAAGGAAGAAGGAAAAAGATGCACGACGGCCGGCAGTGGTTTTTATAGACAATGGAGTGCACAAGGAGGGAGCCAGTGGCTTCACGAATCCGACCACGCGGCAGCCATCGCATTTCCCGCGCGCGAGTAAAAACCGGAGGGCTCGATGCAGTGGCGGCGGTGCACAGTGGAGAAGAAGAGAGGTGAAGGGGCGAAGCCGTCCGGTCGGCGGCGACGGTATGGGCGGGGACCAAGCTTACCATTCCGTTTTGTAACACCCTCGGTGTTACGCGCTAAATCTTTTGCTAAATCATCTCATGAGCATCATATTAATCTTTAATCGCATCTTGTGTTGTCTTGGTTATGCTTGTTGTCTTTAATTAAGGTTGTGCTCAAACACTAGAAAATAAATGTTAGTATTAAATAATTAATACTTCATGCTTAGCAAGTAGCTTAATTGAGTTTAGATAATAAATTTAGCTTGAAGATTGATATCCAACTTGAAGTATTTTGCCATACAAATAAATATAAGTTTCTAGGCGCTGTGCTTGAAAAAGAAAGAAGAAAATAAATGAAAATCGGAGACACATGCAACACACGCACGTATCCAAAGATACACGTACACACACATGCACACATGCACCTCTGGCTGCTGCCTGCTGCCGCTTGCAATTGCAAGAACGCATCGTACAGCCATGAAACACTCCGGCTACGCACTGCATTTGTTTTGGCCGAGCTCCAAGCGTCCATGCCATGCACGCGGCTGTTCCATGTCCGAGTCGCTGCCACCATGCTTGCCTCGTCGTTGCATGGACCCCGGCACCGCTACCTGCTGCTGTGCTGCTGCCGGGCTGTGCGAGCCTCAGCTCACCCGCTCGGCTGGCCAAGGGCGTCGCTGCCGCTGCCATCGTGTCATCGCGGCTGCTCGCTATCGCTGCCGACTGGCCGCCACTGTCTTGTCCTGGTCGCTGTGCGTGGTCGCTGTCATGCCTTGCTCTGTTCCCGCTGCGACCCGAGTTGCTACGGCTCACCTCCTCTTGTCTTGGACTAATTAAAAGAGACACTGCAGCTGCAAGCATGCATGCACACGTACATGCCATTCACCACACGCACTGCACTGACCACGATCGAGCACCAAGTGCAGTCCTGCGTCTCGCGTCGCGTCGCCTCCGGCGCACAAGTGGCCGTGCTCGCCGCCTTGCCATTTATGGCACTCGGCCGCCTCGAGCACTGCTCCCCCTTCTCTTGCTCGAGCGTGTTGTTCCCGGTGCTCACGAAGCATCGGCTGGCGCCGAGAGCCGACCATTTCTGCCAAGCCAAGCCAAACCTTGTCCAGTCCCTTCCCTTCCCTGTTCTTCACTGCCGCCATGGCCGCCAGGGGCGCGCCATTAAATTGCGGCAGGGAGGGGTCACCTCGAGCCGAGCCGACATGTTTCCAGCTCCGCAGTCAAGTCTCTGAGCCAATCGTACCTGCCTAGCTTTGAATTGTGCCGTGCCAAGCTCCAATTTGGAGTCTTCCTTGCCGTCGGTCTGTAAAAGGTCGAGAACGGCGCGTCCAGACATACTCCCCCTCCAAAGCCCGAGAGCCCAATTCCATGGCACCGCTAGCTTCGCCTTGATTCCCTCTGTGACCTGCTCCATCCCGGTGAACTCCTACCGCCATCCCGGAGGTGTTGTCGCGACTGTGGCCGCCGCGGGACGTCGCCTAGCCGTTCGGTCGTTCGTGGCCGGCGTTGTTCGGTCACCTTCCGCTCCAACCAGCACCGCATCCGAGTTCGTGGTAAGTTGCTGGTGCTCACCCACCAATAGTTCGCCTCTGCCGTGGCTCCGGGCTGCCGGAACGTCGCCGCAGGCCAATCATGCTTTCTGCACGAGCGTGAGCGGAGGGAGGGGAGTTCGTGCCTAGAATTCCGTGAAGTCTAGGGGGTTATCTCAAAAGCGCCCTCTCACATAAAGAGTTTCTCCGGCCTGTTTTTAGTTTCGAGGAAATTGTAGGGACTACATTGCACAAGTGCCTATTAGCTTCTCTCTTGTTCAATACGTGTACTTGATTTAGTAAAATTCATATAAAATCAAAATTAAGCCCTAAAATCGTGATTCTAATTTTGTTAGACTCCTGAGGTTCTCTACTATGAGCTAGAGTAGATTAATTGATCTAGTTCTTAATATTTTTAGCTCTGCAATAAATAACAAATAGGCTTCCCTAATTGTTGTGCTAATTTCTATGATTAATTGGTAATTGTTTTTGACTTGAGAATTTGGCGGTAGGTTACCGCAAGTATTAGCCACTTCCAATAATTTGTGTAGCCTCGGGATAGACCGTATGCATGAGTTATAAGTTGTGCTTGCTACAGCTGTGTGTATTAGCATAGGTATGAGATCAATAGTTTATTAAAATAGTTCCCCATGCGTGACGCTAGTACTCTGTTAGTTTTAACGTGGTTAAACTTATTGCTTGTTGGTTAGTAAACCGAGTTAGCTTTAGTAGTTTAATTGTGTGCTTTCTATGGTTGTCGTAGCTCTAAAATAATTAGTTTAATAAGGTAGCTAAAGCACGTACCTTTACTTAGAGTATATAGTACATAAACTAGAAAGCTAATTATAATTGCTTGCTTTGAGATGATAACGTTTAGCTTTGTGTTAGTCATTAGTGCTAGCTGTTAGCTTAGTCTTTGTATGAGTTATTTTAAGAGTTGTTGTTGCCTTTATTCATTGTATCATCATCGCATGCATGTAGAGAACGAGTCCGTCTTTGTTGCTCCCCGGCGACGTCGAGTTCGAGGAAGTGATCGAGGAGTACGTGGAGGAGATCCCCGTCTTGGGAGGAGTCTCGGGAGTTCCGGGAGGCGTGGGTGATCGACTCTGCTGACCCTTTGCCCAAGGCAAGCCCCGGTGCATAACCCCTATTTTTATGAATCTATTAAGATATATATATGTTGTGCATTTACGTTGCAGGAATTTTATGAAACCCACATGCATATATATATATCTATCCTATGAGTCCTACTAGTTTAGGTCCGATGTAGCTGCCATGCTTAGGATATCGGTAGCGTGAGTAACCTGCCGTTACTCACAACAGGATTTATTATTATTACTCACATGATAAAGTGGTGGAAAGGAACATGTTGACCGGGCAGGGGATATGGTATGGTTCTTGGTGGAGTGTAACAAGTTATGCTCTGCGGCCCACAGGCTTAATTTGGTTACACGGTTTCCACGTCCGCGTCGGTTAAGGACCGATCGTTGCTAAGGGTTGAAGGTTAAGCCACGTATCTCCTTGTCCCGAACACATACGTGTTTATGGGAGCTCGGAAGGCTTGCTCTCTCTTGTCTTGGGTTCCGGCTCGTCGGGACCGGGCCGTATGGGGGCGGGATGGTGGAGGTCCTTGCACCGCATTACACGGCCAGCCGGTAATGTCGGGGCTTGGAGTCCAAGTTCGGACGGGGACACGAGCCCCGGCGGGGGAAAGCAAGTTGTTCTCGTCCGTGTGTCTAGGATGCAAAGCGGGGAGTGTGTCTCTCGGGGCACCCACCTGGGCAAATTGATTCGCGAATCGCCGTTCAATGAACGGTGCGGCGAGGGCTTTATTCGGCATCGTAGTAAGAAACGGAAGTTGGAAAAGAGGTTAAAGATGTATCTCGATTGCTTACCACATGCTTGCAAATAGACAGTGCTTACATAGTATGATTAGCTATTGAACTAAAATACGGCTAATGACTTGAAGTAAGGATTTATGCTTAGTAATGCTTTTCGCAAATAAACTAAACCAAGAAGCCATATAGCCTACTCATATCCTTGAGAGTCGGGATATATATAATTCCCAGTCGGGTAAGTCTTGCGAGTACATTGTGTACTCGGGGTTTATTTTCCCTCCCCATTGCGGGTTCAGCTTGAGGAGTAGCTTTGTGTGGAGGATTCATCCGTGGGCACAGACGGAAATCCTTGTATCGCGTTCCGCTAGAAGTTTATTTCAGTTCCATTGTTTTAAATTCCGCACTCAACTCGGTATTGTAATGAATAAATTTTTTTAAGACTCTTATTGTATGAAATGAATTAAGTGATGTAAGTTCCGTACTCAATTGTATCCCCGTTAAATTTGTGGTTTATCGAGTTCTCCCGTTGGGAGTGTGCTCGACAGTAATCGATTAAATTAGTGCGCTCCCTTGAGTAATTAGTGTCTAATGGAAGACAAGTACTCTTGTGAGGGTATTAATTTAAGCGGTTCTGCCACAGGTGGTATCAGAGCATAATTGAGTATTCGGAGCTTAAGAACCTATTTCTAAAATCTAAAACTAGACCAACAAAAGTCTTTTCAAAAGGTTAGGGCGTGGTTCTTTGCGTATATAAGTATAAGCCCTAGAAATATGGCTATGTATCTAGGATAGTGGCACTGTTTTAACTAATTATTTTCTGCAGGTACACTAACTTGCGTAACGTAAGAATCGATTAGCGTCCGGCAAGTGAGCGTGCGATGTGCCAAAAATTTTGCGTGCCACTATATTTTTACGGGCTTGAGCGAGCGAATAGGTCGAGCATGCATCATTAAAGATATAACTTCATATGATTAAGCCTCCCCTCACGTGAACCTCAATAATTGATAATTTACTAAAAATAATTACTCTCACCCAAGTAGAAATCTAGATTCTAAAAGATGTTGTTTCCGTCTTATCAGTTTCTCTCAGTCGCTTGTTTCAAGTTGGAAGACCTGGTTGCTGATTTTTTTTTTGGGGAATGGTCTGCTTGTAGATGAGGGTTTCCTCCGAGCGTGGTAGCTACAGCGGTGGAGACGCGCAGGGCAATGAGGCCCACGAGGAGGTTCGGGGTGGTGGTCGTGGTACCGACGGAGACGGGCAGCCTAGGCTCGTCGGCCGCCACCACCACCGCCACCGTCGGCTCCCCCGACCTTCTTGGCGGAGATGATGGCGGAGTTGGCGACCGCTCGCCGAGACTCGCCCGTGCCACGAGTTGATGGCACAGTCGCTGGAGGATTTCCCCCGCCGTGGCAATGGTGGGAATAGAGGCGGTGGTCAAGACCCGGGAGAAGTCCTGCACCTACAAGGACTTCGTGGGGACTCAGCCGCCTACTTTCACCCCAACGGCAGAGCCTCTTGACGCGAGCATTGGCTTCGTGGTCCGGAGCGAGAAGTTCTTGCCGCTCACCGTAATCACCGACGACCGAGAAGGTGCACTTTGCCGCCAAAGGCTGCGGGGTCCGCAACTACTTGGTGGGACACTTTCACCGCCATGCGTAAGGGTCACCAAGTGACTTGGGACGAGTTCCTTGCACCTTCCGTCGGACTTTGTTCCCGCTGGCCATCCGAAAGGGAAGTCAAGGAGTTCATTGATCCAAGCAAGGGAACATGTCTGCGTAATGGATTATGTTCACAAGTTCAACGACTTGTCCCCAAGATGCCGGGCACTTTCGTGTGGACACCGATGAGAAGAAGATGGATTGTTTCAACCGTGGTCTTACCAGTCTTATGCGAGGAGAAGTCAGATAATTGGAGGTTACCGTACTTTTGGTGAGTTGATGAATGCCGCCATCACTATGGAGGGATTGCGGCGTGACACACAAAAGCGAGAATGGAGCGAGGAAGAGAGCAGCTATGGGTTCTTCTAGTCATCGGCAATCTCGGAAGGTCCGGATGGTCCGAAGGGGGTGCCTCACAACTCTCCTGGGGGACAGCATTCATACCAGTCTCAGCAGGCTCGTCCAGTGTACCAGCCTCCGATCCGTGCACCCACACACCGAACCACACCACCAGACCCAGCCGGACTTCAGCAGCCCCGAGAGCAGCGCTTTCCACCTCGTCGAGGTCGTGGGAAAGCAGCAAAGGCAGTCCCACCCAATGCTTGTTTCAAGTGTGGCAAGGAAGGTCACTACATTCGAATTGTCCATGAGAACCAGCCTTCTCGGTCTTCGCTAACTCCCGTTTGGTCGGGAGGACCTTTATTAAGAAGAAGATGCCCATCGACCACACCGGACAAGTTAACTACACCGAGGCGGATGAGATCCTGCGTGGAGAGCCCGTGATGGCTGGTATGTTCTCCATCAACTCCCATCCAGCATTCGTGTTGTTCGATTCTGGTGCATCACATTCATTCATGAGCATGGGATATGCACTAAAGAACAGATATTCCCACGGTGGAAATGTCATTTGCCTATAAGATATTGACACCGGGAGCACACACAATGCATTAGTACTCGGACGACAGAGCCGGTCCATGTAGTGCTAGCCACTTACACCTATCGTGTCCGGTTTATGATACCGCCTCGACAGGGGTTAGATGTGATCCTTGGGATGAACTGGATGCGAGAAAATAGGGTAGTCTTAAACCTTAATCGAGAGAGCGATTGAGTTGAAGCTTCCTTGTTCTCGAGGATAGGATGTCTCTTCTTATGCCTCCAATTCGTCCTTACCAAAGGTTGCCCATGCCGAAGCTTACGCCGATCTTGCTTCCATTCCCGTGGTATGTGAGTTTCCCCGATGTTTTTCCCCGATAAGCTCCCGGGTTGCCACCGATAGAGAAGTAGAGTTCACCATAGAATTGGAGCCGGGGACTGTCCCGTTTCACGGCGTCCTTACCGCATGGCTCCACCGAGTTAGTTAGCCGAGATGAAGAAGCAATTAGAAGAGCTGTTAAAGGATCGTTTCATCCGTCCCTAGCACTTCACCTTGGGGTTGTCCTGCCATTTTTGTGAAGAAGAAGGATGGTACTCTTCGTATGTGTGTGGATTACCGTCCTCTTAATGCGGTAACCATTAAAAACAAGTATCCCTTGCCCCGTATAGACATCTTGTTTGATCAACTAGCTGGTGCTAAGGTGTTTTCAAAAATTGACCTCCGTTCTGGGTACCATCAAATAAAAATCCGACCTGAAGATATTCCTAAAACAGCCTTCTCTACTAGGTACGGCCTTTATGAGTACCTAGTTATGTCCTTTGGCCTCACCAATGCTCCCGCCTTCTTCATGTATCTCATGAATTCAGTCTTCATGCCGGGAGTTGGACAAGTTTGTGGTGGTTTTTATCGATGACATCCTGGTGTACTCCAAAGATCAACAAGAGCATGAGCAAAGATCTCCGTATTGTGTTGACTCGGCCGCGAGAGCACAAGTTGTATGCCAAGTTCAGCAAGTGTGCATTCCGGTTGGACCGAGTGGAATTTCGGGACATGTCTTGACTCCGGGGGTATCTCTGTTGATCCTAGTAAGGTGCAAGATGTCCCGAATTGGCAATCTCGAGAATCAGCTCATCAAATCCGTCAATTTTTGGGTTTAGCTGGTTATTATCGGCGTTTCATTCCGACTTCTCTAAACTAGCCCAACCCATGACCAATCTGCTTCGAAAAGGATTCCAAATTTGTGTGGACTCCTGCTTGTGAGGAAGCTTTTCAAACTCTAAAGAAATTGCTCACCTCAGCCCCAGTTCTTGCTCAACCGGATATTGAGAGACCCTTTGATGTATATTGTGATGCATCCAAGACAGGGACTTGGTTGTGTGCTCATGCAAGAAGGAAGAGTGATAGCCTATGCTTCCCGTCGCCTAAAGAAGCATGAAATTAATTATCCTACCCATGATTTAGAGCTTGCTTTGCAGTTGTGCATTCTCTAAAAATTTGGAGGCACTACCTATTGGGAAATAAGGTGCACATCTATACGGACCACAAAAGCCTCAAATATATTTTTACTCAACCTGAGTTAAATATGAGGCAGCGTAGATGGCTTGAATTGATCAAGGATTATAACTTGGAAGTTCATTACCATCCAGGAAAAGCTAATGTAGTAGCTGATGCTTTGAGTAGGAAGCCATATAGAGTCAAGGATTCCTGGCCTCAATCTCATCCTGAAATTCTAGCCCATATTTCCTTGGTCTCTAATTTGCATGAGAGGATTATTATGGAGCAAAGGCAAGATACTGAAGAAATCCCCCAGATCAAGAAGTTGATAGCTGAAAATCGTGGTCCTTATTTCAGCATTGATGAGATAGGTGTGGTTAGGTTCAAAAATCGTTTGGTGGTTCCTGCTAGCGAAGAACTTAGAAGAACGATTTTGGATGAGGCACATAATTCCAAATTGTCAATTCATCCAGGAAGTAATAAGATGTACCATGATCTGCGTACCCTGTATTGGTGGCCAAAGATGAAGCAACACATCACTAGGTTTGTTGCGGAGTGTGACACTTGTAGAAGAGTTAAGGCAGATCACCTCCGTACCCCGGGTTATTTGCAGCCCCTACCAATTCCTGCTTGGAAGTGGGAAGATATTTGCATGGATTTTATTAATGGTCTTCCCCGTACCGCCAAGGGGTACGACTCCATTTGGGTCATAGTAGATCGTCTCACTAAATCTGCTCATTTTCTTCCGGTAAAGATAAAGCATACAGCCACTGATTATGCTAAGTTGTATTTTGAGAAGATTGTATGTTTGCATGGAGTACCGTTGACCATTATTTCTGATCGAGGGTCGGTGTTTGTTTCTCAATTCTGGAAGCAGTTACAGAAATGTTTGGGCACTCAACTTCTCGCTAGTACAGCCTATCACCCACAAACAGATGGTCAGACCGAGAGAATTAACCAAATCCTGGAGGATATGTTGAGAGCTTGTGTCATTTCCTTTCCCGAGAAGTGGGATGACTGCTTGCCTTTTGCTGAGTTTTCGTACAACAACAGTTATCAAGAAAGTATTAAGATGGCACCGTTTGAAGCTCTTTATGGCAAGAAGTGTAGAACCCCACTTAACTGGGTTGAAGTGGGAGATCGTGGTCACTTTGGGCCTGATATTGTCAAAAATGCAAGAGAGCAAGTTCGTGTGATTCAGAGTCATTTAAGAGCAGCACAAGCTCGTCAGAAAAGTTACGCGGATAAAAGGAGAAGACCATTGGAATTTGAAGAAGGTGACTATGTCTATATTAAGGTGTCTCCTATGAGAGGTGTGCATCGGTTTGGAGTACAAGGAAAATTGGCTCCCCGATATGTTGGACCTTACAAGATCTTAGAGCGATGTGGTCCTGTTGCTTATCGCATCCAGCTTCCAAATATCTTATCAGCAGTCCACAATGTTTTCCATGTTTCCCAGTTAAAGAAGTGTTTGAGAGTTCCAACAGAAGTAGTGGAGATTGAAGGGTTATCTCTCCAACCTGATCTCACATATATTGAGCAACCTATCAAGGTCTTAGATGAGAAGGAAAGAGTGACGAGAAACAAAATAATAAAGTTCTATAAAGTCCAATGGCAAAATCATTCAGAGGAAGAAGCAACTTGGGAACAAGAAGATTATCTTTTGGAAAACTACCCTCACCTTCTCCCTAATGTGCCGAGGTAATTGAAATAAAAATGTTCAGCATAACCTATCTTTCCGCACTAGGCACGCACATAAAATCTCGAGGACGAGATTTTTGTTAGGGGGGAGGAGCTGTAACACCCTCGGTGTTACGCGCTAAATCTTTTGCTAAATCATCTCATGAGCATCATATTAATCTTTAATCGCATCTTGTGTTGTCTTGGTTATGCTTGTTGTCTTTAATTAAGGTTGTGCTCAAACACTAGAAAATAAATGTTAGTATTAAATAATTAATACTTCATGCTTAGCAAGTAGCTTAATTGAGTTTAGATAATAAATTTAGCTTGAAGATTGATATCCAACTTGAAGTATTTTGCCATACAAATAAATATAAGTTTCTAGGCGCTGTGCTTGAAAAAGAAAGAAGAAAATAAATGAAAATCGGAGACACATGCAACACACGCACGTATCCAGCATACACGTACACACACATGCACACATGCACCTCTGGCTGCTGCCTGCTGCCGCTTGCAATTGCAAGAACGCATCGTACAGCCATGAAACACTCCGGCTACGCACTGCATTTTTTTTGGCCGAGCTCCAAGCGTCCATGCCATGCACGCGGCTGTTCCATGTCCGAGTCGCTGCCACCATGCTTGCCTCGTCGTTGCATGGACCCCCGCACCGCTACCTGCTTTGCTTCTTTGCTGCCGGGCTGTCGCGAGCCTCAGCTCACCCGCTCGGCTGGCCAAGGGCGTCGCTGCCGCTGCCATCGTGTCATCGCGGCTGCTCGCTATCGCTGCCGACTGGCCGCCACTGTCTTGTCCTGGTCGCTGTGCGTGGTCGCTGTCATGCCTTGCTCGTTCCCCGCCGCGACCCGAGTTGCTACGGCTCACCTCCTCTTGTCTTGGACTAATTAAAAGAGACACTGCAGCTGCAAGCATGCATGCACACGTACATGCCATTCACCACACGCACTGCACTGACCACGATCGAGCACCAAGTGCAGTCCTGCGTCTCGCGTCGCGTCGCCTCCGCGCACAAGTGGCCGTGCTCGCCGTCGCCTTGCCATTTATGGCACTGCGGCCGCCCGAGCACTGCTCCCCTTCTCTTGCTCGAGCGCGTGTTGTTCCTGGTGCTCTGAAGCATCTGAGGCTGAGCGCCAGAGCCGACCATTTCCTGCCAAGCCAAGCCAAACCTTGTCCAGTCCCTTCCCTTCCCTGTTCTTCACTGCCGCCATGGCCGCCAGGGGCGCGCCATTAAATTGCGGCAGGGAGGGGTCACCTCGAGCCGAGCCGACATGTTTCCAGCTCCGCAGTCAAGTCTCTGAGCCAATCGTACCTGCCTAGCTTTGAATTGTGCCGTGCCAAGCTCCAATTTGGAGTCTTCCTTGCCGTCGGTCCGTAAAGGTCGAGAACGGCGCCAGTCCCGCACATACCCCTCCAAAGCCCGAGCCCAATTCCATGGCACCGCTAGCTTCGCCTTTGATTCCCTCTCGTGACCTGCTCCATCCCGGTGAACTCCTACCGCCATCCCGGAGGTGTTGTCACGACCGGTGGCCGCCGCGGGGGCCGCCTAGCCGCTCGGGTCGTTCGTGGCCGGCGTTGTTCGGTCACCTTCCGCTCCAACCAAAGACCGCATCCGAGTTCGTGGTAAGTTGCTGGTGCTCACCCACCAATAGTTCGCCTCTGCCGTGGCTCCGGGCTGCCGGAACGTCGCCGCAGGCCAATCATGCTTTCTGCACGAGCGTGAGCAGAGGGAGGGAGTTCGTGCCTAGAATTCCAGGAAGTCTAGGGGGTTATCTCAAAAGCGCCCTCTCACATAAAGAGTTTCTCTGGCCTGTTTTTAGTTTCAGGAAATTGTAGGGACTCTGTTGCACAAGTGCCTATTAGCTTCTCTCTTGTTCAATACGTGTACTTGATTTAGTAAAATTCATATAAAATCAAAATTAAGCCCTAAAATCGTGATTCTAATTTTGTTAGACTCCTGAGGTTCTCTACTATGAGCTAGAGTAGATTAATTGATCTAGTTCTTAATATTTTTAGCTCTTGCAATAAATAACAAATAGGCTTCCCTAATTGTTGTGCTAATTTCTATGATTAATTGGTAATTGTTTTTGACTTGAGAATTTGGCGGTAGGTTACTGCAAGTATTAGCCACTTCCAATAATTTGTGTAGCCTCGGGATAGACCGTATGCATGAGTTATAAGTTGTGCTTGCTACAGCTGTGTATTAGCATAGGTATGAGATCAATAGTTTATTAAAATAGTTCCCTGTACGTGACGCTAGTACTCTGTTAGTTTTAACGTGGTTAAACTTATTGCTTGTTGGTTAGTAAACTGAGTTAGCTTTAGTAGTTTAATTGTGTGCTTTCTATGGTTGTCGTAGCTCTAAAATAATTAGTTTAATAAGGTAGCTAAAGCACGTACCTTACTTAGAGTATATAGTACATAAACTAGAAAGCTAATTATAATTGCTTGCTTTGAGATGATAACGTTTAGCTTTGTGTTAGTCATTAGTGCTAGCTGTTAGCTTAGTCTTTGTATGAGTTATTTTAAGAGTTGTTGTTGCCTTTATTCATTGTATCATCATCGCATGCATGTAGAGAACGAGTCCGTGCTGTTGCTCCCCGACGACGTCGAGTTCGAGGAAGTGATCGAGGAGTACGTGGAGGAGATCCCCGTGCCGGAGGAGTCTCAGGAGTTCCAGGAGCTGTGGGTGACTGACTCTGCTGACCCGCCTGCCCAAGGCAAGCCCCGGTGCATAACCCCTATTTTTATGAATCTATTAAGATATATATATGTTGTGCATTTACGTTGCAGGAATTTTATGAAACCCACATGCATATATATATATCTATCCTATGAGTCCTACTAGTTTAGGTCCGATGTAGCTGCCATGCTTAGGATATCGGTAGCGTGAGTAACCTGCCGTTACTCACAACAGGATTTATTATTATTACTCACATGATAAAGTGGTGGAAAGGAACATGTTGACCGGGCAGGGATATGGTATGGTTCTTGGTGGAGTGTAACAAGTTATGCTCTGCGGCCACAGGCTTAATTTGGTTACACGGTTTCCCTGTCCGCGTCGGTTAAGGACCGATCGTTGCTAAGGGTTGAAGGTTAAGCCACAGATCTCCTTGTCCCGAACACATACGTGTTTATGGGAGCTCGGAAGGCTTGCTCTCTCTTGTCTTGGGTTCCGGCTCGTCCGGACCGGGCTGTATGGGGGCGGGGATGGTGGAGGTCCTTGCACCGCATTACACGGCCAGCCGGGTAATGTCGGGGCTTGGAGTCCAAGTTCGGACAGGGACCTGAGCCCCGGCGGGGGAAAGCAAGTTGTTCTCGCCTGTGTCTAGGATGCAAAGGGGGGTGTGTCTCTCGGGGGCACCCACTGGGCAAAT
Organism: Chrysopogon serrulatus; assembly: GCA_015844335.1. Lineage (NCBI taxonomy): Eukaryota > Viridiplantae > Streptophyta > Magnoliopsida > Poales > Poaceae > Chrysopogon > Chrysopogon serrulatus. The sequence continues at coordinate 78,528 of JADLZL010003604.1, read as the reverse complement.
TGATTCGCGAATCGCCGCTTCAATGAACGGTACGGCGAGGGCTTTATTCTCGCATCGTAGTAAGAAACGGAAGTTGGAAAAGAGGTTAAAGATGTATCTCGATTGCTTACCACATGCTTGCAAATAGACAAAAGCTTACATAGTATGATTAGCTATTGAACTAAAATACGGCTAATGACTTGAAGTAAGGATTTATGCTTAGTAATGCTTTTCGCAAATAAACTAAACCAGTAAGCCATATAGCCTACTCATATCCTTGAGAGTCGGGATATATATAATTCCCAGTCGGGTAAGTCTTGCGAGTACATTGTGTACTCAGGGTTTATTTTCCCCTGTTGCAGGTTCAGCTTGAGGAGTAGCTTTGTGTGGAGGATTCATCTGGTGGGCACAGACGGAATCCTTGTATCGCGTTCCGCTAGAAGTTTATTTCAGTTCCGCTGTTTTAAATTCCGCACTCTGAACTCTGGTATTGTAATGAATAAATTTTTTTAAGACTCTTATTGTATGAAATGAATTAAGTGATGTAAGTTCCGTACTCAATTGTATCCTGGTTAAATTTGTGGTTTATCGAGTTCTCCCGTTGGAGTGTGCTCGACAGAATCGATTAAATTAGTGCGCTCCCTTGAGTACTTAGTGTCTAATGGAAGACAAGTACTCTTGTGAGGGTATTAATTTAAGCGGTTCTGCCACACGTTTGCTCCAGCGCAACGTGACCAACAGTAACGGCCCGGCGTGGCAGCGGTGCAGCAGCGGCGACCAATCGCCGGTGGGCACAAGACAGCGACGCGAAGGTCCCTGCCCTGTCGAAATACTGTAGCCGACTGAAAACTCCATGTTCTCCTCCCTCTAATTCTCAGCTCAGATCACCAAATGGCAAACCAGTTTTACCTCTATACTCTTTGATGTGTGGACTGCGAAAATGCTTAAAGGGTCGAGCCCAAATTCTCAACAGGTTGTAATCTACAAGCTGCTAAACTTCCCTAAAAACCAACCGCTCACCCTCATTCAGGTTTATTCAGTTAAGTCAGCAACCAAATTCAGCAATTAGCATTCTTTGGCATTTAATTAATGATAAACCAAACAAGATCAAGCCCAACCAATTACATGGTAGTGAAGTACAAACATTTTACCAACAAATAGTGAACTGGTTTCCAGGATTTAGTTCAAGAAAAATAAAATTGCATAGCCCTAAAAAGTGGACTTTATTACTGAAATTCCAGATTTAGAAAAAATCTAAGTCCCTATTCCAAACTTTTGCGGGTTCAGTTTTAAAGTGAGTTTTTGTGCAAGTTAAAATGAGAATCATCCCTGGACCCTTAAATAAAAGTTGTTGCATACATTTTGTACTACAACTTCCATTTAGGGCTTATAACCAAAAACTGAAAAGAACATATAGCTACACTTTAAGCTTTCTAGTAACATGAAAAAGGCATAATTGACTCCATCATCACATGTGAGCACTTTTAGACAAAAAGTTGTATACAAACCCTATTTCATATTGAATTCTAAACCTATTTGACCAACATTTGAGATTGTCATACAACATAGAGGCAGTACACATGAAACTTACAATTGCTCATGCTTGTGATTAAATGCAAAATGATGCTTTATGCAATAATGCAAATGCAATGCACTTGATTAACATTTAGAATGTTACAGTAGTCGCCACCGTGTCCGCGTCAATGCTGCAGCACATCCTCGCCTCGCACAGGAGCCTCAGCCTGTCCAATCCATACCGATCCGCGGCGACAGTAGGTGCTGCATCGACACATTCCTGTCCTTGTCGTCGCCGTCCAAGCACCGCCGCCGACGTCGTCGTCCGGCAGAGTGTCCGTGTACACGAAGTGAAGCAGCGCCTGGAAGATGGAAGGCTCCATGTCGCCGACCCGACGCGCGCCGCGTCCTTCTCCCTCATCGGGCCGAAGAGCTCCGCCCGAACACGGCGGACCTCGCGGGGAGAGCACGCACCGGTGTGCGGGAACGACCGCCCGCGCCGACGAGCGTGACGCCGGCGCCGCCGCTGTCCCCTCGAGCATGGTCGCCAGGTCCCGCAGCACGCTGGGCTCCGGGACGACGATGGCGCTCTCACGTCCTCGACGCTGGCGCCATGGATGACGGTGAGGACGCACACCTGACCGTGAAGCGGTCGTTGCTGTTGCGCAGCAGCGTTCGGAAGTGGTTCGATTTGCGTATGAATTTGTACCAGCCCGCGCAACCAAAAGGTGACTTGAAGGTGTGCTCCTTGTTTTCCTTCTTCCACACCTTGCCGTCCTTGCCGGAGATGGTGAAGGTGAACCGAACCCTCACGCCCTCTTGCGTTCCTCCCACAGGAGCCAAGTAGCTAGGCCGCCACATGAGCTTTGTGCGTGAACCCTTGTGGATAGAGCCTGATGTTCCAGTCGTAGCCGCCGACGCGGAAGTTACTCGAGCTGACGAACATGCCGACGCCCATGCCTTCGAGCAGCGAGAAGTTGATCACCTCGAAGTTGTGCGCCACAGTGATGCCTTGTGTCACGCAGCTCGACGACGTCTCTGCCGCCGGCTTCACCGATGGGGCAGCAGATGAGGCGTTTCCCATGGTGGATGGAAGATCGGAGGTCGATCGGGCGGATCGGAGGGGACGGAATTTCTTAGGATTAGCATAAGAATTGGTCAAAAAACCCCGATCTTCCATTGAGAATCATTGATACAGCTCCACATTTTTTCCATTATCGAATATATAAAGAAATGATTAGTCTTTAAAAAGAAGGAACGGCCTTTTTTACGAATGAGAGATCCTATAAAATGAATAGCGTTTCGTAAACAAATCAGTGTCTTGTCTGAATCGAGAATAGCAATTCCATTTCTTTCATCACTTGGAAATGGGTAAGTAAGCTCCTCGAGGCCCCTGTTCCTTAACCATCTCAGGTACCGGCCAGGATTTCATCGACCTCAACAAATTGAGTATATACGCTGATACACACGTGAGCACCTAGCCGTCTATAATAAAAATAAAAATTGTCAATGCGCGCATAGCCGCATACAAATTAGGCAACGCGTGCTGAACAAGAGCGACAGGAATCCGAACTAGGACCAGAAGTCCAAGAAGGGTAAAGCTGGGGATTTGGGGAAGGTTTGGACTCGGATTCGGTTTCTCCGCCCAAATCACCGTGGAAAAATACTGCGCAAGAAAAAAGCAGGAAAAACACTGCGGGAAGAAAAAACTATTCTTATGTTATTTTTTTTATAAACTGCGTTCCAAAAAAAACAGACCATGATACTCTCAAAACAGTCACGAGGTATTTGTGCACGGTTGGGAATTCAAATGGACCATTGATACATAAGAGCATCTCGAAGATTGGCTAAATCATTTTCTATAGATAAATTTAGATATTATTAGAGGAAAAAAAAAGCTCAAACGGACTATAAATGACTCTTTAAATATAATAGCTCTTCATCCCAGTTTATTTGCTCTTTACTTCTGAACTAGCCAGGCCATTCACAGAGTGTTAGAGTACTCCAGTATTTTTTGTCAAATCTATTTCAGAGAGTAGCTAATCCAGTAAATTTGGCTAATGTCTTTGACTATTCAGTTGTAGGTGCTCAAAAGCTGGAAAAATACTAGGGGAAGTTCACAATCAAATGTACCCTTAATAAGAAATTTGAATGACACCCAAACAATGGGACCCAAACTTTAATGACAGCTTGCACTTGATTGGAACATGATGAAAATTGAAAAGTAAACGAAAACCCGAACGCCAAACTCCAAATAAATAGCCTTAAAAATCCTACTCCTAACACTGTAAACCATAAATAAACAAGGAAAATGAATGACAACGAAAGACAAAAAATTTTCTGAGGAAAAAAAAACTTTCTTAAAAATTGTGTAGTGCCAGAGTTGAAACCACAGCGACAACCGAGACTACTCTCTTATGCTTCGGCGACGATCTTGTCTAATATCTCCACTGCAATCAAAGGGCAACTTGCCACGAGATGCTTGAATCCCTCTGTTTTCATAACAACACCAAGCACATCTTGTGACGAGGCAACAAACTTGAGGCAGGCGCCTTTGAGACGGGCGAAGTGGTGCTGCTCCGCTAGAGCAAGTGTGGTGGCAACCGTCTGCGCATCGATGCCATGGCACAAGCTGACCTCGCACATTAGCCTCAGCCTGTCTAGCCCGTATCGGTCCGCGGCAACCAGCAAGTGTTGCTGCATGGACACATTTTTGTCATGATCGTCACCGTTCTTGTTACTATCCGGTGACAATGAATCTGTGTATATGAAGTGAAGAAGCTCCTCGAAGACGGAGGGCTCCATGTCAGCGACTCTGATGGACTCTGCCGTGGCCTTCTCCTTCATGGCGCCGAAGAGCTCTGCTTCAAACACAGGCGACCGTGCAGCAAGAACACATCTGTGGGCATGGAACAGCTGCCCATCTACATCGAACGTCACGTCCGTGCCCTTGCCAGTCTTCAGCATGCGCTCAAAGTGCTGGGGCATGTTTGTCTCTGGAAGTTCTTCCACGGTAATGGCTGGTGTTGCTATGTCCTCAGATTGGGTCTCGCCGATGACGGTCAAGGTACACCGGATCGTGAAGCGCTCGTCGTTGAGGCGCAGCAGTGGTTTTAGCTTGGATTTCGCCACGAATTTGGGGAAACCATTACCTGGTGCTGCCTCCAAGTCGAAGGTATGTGATACGGAGGAGTATTTTGTTAGTTCAGATATTTTGCCGTCTTTCTGCAGTAATAATTGCAGAGTGTAGTTCGTCCTAGTGTTGGCACCCTTTGGTCCGTCGACCAAACACAAGAACGCCGACACGTACTCATCAGCGTTGTCCTCCTCCTCGTTCCACCCGTCGGGATAGACCCTGATGTTCCAGCCACGGCCGCCGGCGCGGAAGGTCCTGGAGCTCACGAATCTGCCGGCGCCCATGCCTTCCAGCAGCGAGAAATTCGTCACCTCGAAACTGTGGACGGCTTGGGCGCTCGCCGTCACGCACCTCGAGCTCGAGGACGTCGTCTCGACGGGTCGGCGCTTGTCCATGGTTGGCACCTGACGGCAATAGGGGGTCGATCGATTTGGTGCCCTCTTACTCGACAGACACACGATGGCCGATCAACACAGATGGGTTGCAAATAAAGATACGTACGGTTAGCGATAACTAGAGATAGAAACAAACTTTATATAGAGAGCGATAAAGATGGAATAAGATTAGATCTAGTAGTACAACTTAGCTTATACTCCAAGTATCTCCTCCATATGCGCCTGTAAATATCCCCTGGGGATTAACTTAAGAGTAAAATGCATCAGAGGTCCATTAACTTTTAAGGAGATGTCATATAGGTCCATCAACTTTAAAACTGTATTTTCGAGTCCATAAACTTTTCATGTGATTCACCACAGGTCCATATCCCTTTGTTTAATGTTTATATTTGTAGAAACCCCCTACATTTACTTTTCTTTCACAGGCTCACCCTTGCTTCACGTGCTCAGCGCTTATGCATGCGTGGGGGCGAGCCGTGATCGCGAAGCTGGCGGACGGACGGGAATGGTGGCCCAGCGTGGGACGCGGTCAGCGATGAGCGCGGGCAAGCGGAAGCACAAGTCGCGGCTGGCGACGACATGGGTCGGCCGTGGCGAGGGCCACCGGGCCCGAGCATCGGCGAGCAGCGAGCACGACGCATACGTGCGGGCGGCAGTGAACGGCGGTCAGGAGCACGACGACGGCAGGACGGTGATCTCTCTCGCGAGAAAAAAAAGAAATTAAGAAGCACGCATTAGACGATCGACGTGATGATGTATTTGGTTCGAGCTATCAAGAAGCATGGACGCGGTAGATGACAACGAAGAGCTCCTCGAGGTTCCCGTACACGTTGTTGCTGGTGGTGTACCGCCCACCGAGTCGAACGGACCTTCCTAGTCTTAGATGAAGCAGCGGACGATGTGGCATCGTCGCCATCACCGTGGACGCGGCCGGCGATGCCGCGGCACACTAGCACGGCGCGGCAGGCGGCAGCGTCGTTCGCCAGTTGGTGGGGCTGCAGACCACACCGACGATGAATCCGAGCCGCAATGGTGCGCGCGGCCGTTGTTGGCCGTGGTGCGCCACCCACAGCACGAAACCACGTCGGATTCCTGCAGGAAACTGAGCATCCCCATGCTTTAGCCTACTAGATCCGCCGGCGAGTTGGCCGAGCTCCGAGGCGCAGCTACATGCGTCCATCACCACACCGCCCGCTCGCCGTGCTGCCTCCGAGCACCATTAGCCCATTGGAACCCACCCGAACCCGCTCTGGCACTAATACCCGACCTGCCCAAAGCGAAACCGAGCAGCAGACCTGCAGTACCCAACCGGTGCGGGCTCAACAACTACTGCTTCCCTGGCCATACAGCGCGCTTCATCGACGCTGCCAACGCCGTGCTTGGGTGCACGAAGACCTTGAACGACCATCGCCGCGATGACAGCACGTGCACCGCCGCTTCAAGCGCTCGGCCACTGTCGCTCTGGTCTGCATCGAGACCTGACGTGCTTGTTACTAACCGCACTCATGGTGGTGGCTGGTCCTGGGCTCCTGGCGAATTGCAGGACTAACGTGGAGCTGGTCGCAGTGGAGGCTATGGACGTGAGCCGCGAGGAGATGCCCCTGAGGTCATACCGTTACCAGGAGCTAGAGCACCGAGCACGTGATGGGAAGCATCAGCTAACCGTTGGGCCGCGGTGCGTTCAACACGGTCATCCAGGCACACCGCCATGCAACGGAAACTGGAAGGCAGCAAAGGATGTACTTGTGAAAGAAAAACAAATATAGGGGGGTCTCTACAAATATAAACATTAAACAAAGAGATATGGACCTGCGGTGAATCACACAGAAAGTTCATGGACTCAAAAATGCAGTTTCTAAGTTGATGGACCTATATGACACCTTCTCAAAAGTTAATGGACCTCCGGTGCATTTTACTCTTAACTTAATGTAATTAACATCCAATTATATCCAACATTTTCTACACAGGACGCGTGTTCTTTTCCAGCTGACTTCTAGCTGTACAGCTGAATTATACCAATCTTTTTCGAAAGGCGGCAAAAGATATGCCGGATTTTTATTAGACGAGAAAAAAATAAAAATTACAAATTACATAACAGATACTCCACTCGCCTACAAATTATACCTATCTGAATGCTATATACTAGTCTATATAGCCTATATAGATGAAGGTCACTAAAATCATTTACTGCTATAAAGTTGTTCTCTGGAGAAGCCATGTCATCACCATTAGTCTCATCTATCGCTATTACCATTAATTAGATCACAGACCCTAGCCTTATCTGTCTGTCCATGCATAATGCTCCTTCATCTTTCTACGTCCAGCATGCATCTGTTTTCTTTTCTTCATTTTCAAATTAGTGGATATAAGCAGGTATTGCAAGGATGTGTCTATGTTTATAACAAGCACGCTTGTGGAAAACTCATTGATTACCAATTATAGGGGCAAATCCGCATAGGAAAACTAGTCTTTCTTAGCTGAATTGGCACAATTAACTCCTCTAAATAGAACTGTGTAAACTATGCAATTGTGAATAAAATCTTTGAATAAATTTAGAAAATTACGAGCACCAATGCCATTAAATTCGAGAACAAAATAGAATAAATTCGAAAAAATTGCGAGCACTTGCGCCAAGTCGATGACTTAATTAAACAAGGGTGAGCATTTTTTCCACAAGAAATATTTTTTTTTTTCAAATTAGTGGATCTAAGCATGTGTTGCAAGGACATGTCTATCATTATAACAAACTCTAATGCTTGGAAAACTCATTGATTTCACAAATGAAAGTATGCATTTGTTTTGGAAAAGCTAGCATGACAAAAACACAAAAGTTAAATAAATGGGAACAACATTTTTTTTTGTATCGAACATTGAATCAAATGTTGGATTTGGTGGTGTTATTGTTCCTTATTTTGTTTAAAAAAAATCACTTGTACCTTATATTTCAGCATGGAGGGAGTACCATACAAATAGTAACTTCTATAGAGAAGAGAGCTGTCCCTCAAAAGGTCCGAAAACTCAAAGTGAAAAATCTATAATATTATAAATATAAATGAATGACAAAACATAAAATTTTCTAAAAATAAACTTCTACAAAACTTCTGCAGTGCCAGACGATCTAGCTGAAATCACAGGGAGACTGGGCGATCTTATCTAATATCTCCACCACAATCAAAGGGCAACTCGCAACGAGATGCTTACCCCTCTGTTTTCATGACAACACCAAGCACATCTTGTGCGGAAACAAATCTGAGGCAGGCGGCTTTGAGACGGGCACAGTGATGCTGCTCTGCTAAAGCAAGAGTTGTGGTGACTGTCTGCGCGTCAATGCCATGGCATAAGTTGACCTCGCACATTAGCCGTAGCCTCTCCAGCCCAAATCGATCCGCAGCGACCAGCAAGTGTTGCTGCATGGACACATTTTTGTGTTTATTATCTGATACTGAATCTGTGTATATGAAGTGAAGAAGCTCCTCGAAGACGGAGGGCTCCATGTCAGCGACTCTGATGGGCTCGGCCTTCTCCTTGATCGGACCAAAGAGTTGCGCTGCAAACACCGATGACCGAGCAGCAAGAACACATCTGTGGGCATGGAACAGCTGGCCGTCCACATCGAACTCCACGTCCTTGCCCTTGCCGGCCGTCAGCATGTGCTCAAAGTGGCAGTGCATGTTTGACTCTGGAACTTGTTCTTCCATGAAGGGTACGACGTCCTCAGATTGAGATTGGCCAATGACAGTCAACGCACACCTGATGGTTTTTTTTTTCTCGAATACGCAAAAGGCTTGCGTATCTTTGTATTTAAGAAGGGAGTTTTTACAAAACGCTCGAAGGCGTAAACATTGGCGGGGCTGTTACAAGGAATTGACGCTCTGCCCCAGGCCAATGGCTCACATAGCGGATTACTCGCGGATGAGACAACCTAGGTTCCTCGCCCCGGCCTCTATCCAAAGATCGGCAGTCTGCTTGATTATAGATAAAATATGTGAGACTGACGAAGCTGTGTCGCGGAAGAGGCGAGCGTTACGCTCTTTCCATAATTCCCAGGCAGTTAGGGCGAAAAGCGTGTCGGCTCCCTTCTTCTTTTGCCCGTGCCATCTCGCGGTCCACGCCTCCCACCAGTCGATGAAGTCGCTCCGTCCTACAAGCGAGGTATCTGCACCGAGGTAGGCGAGGATATTCCACCAGACTTGCTTGGAGAAGGAACACTCGGCAATGATGTGGTCAATGGTCTCCTCCGCTTGGTCACATAGGAAGCAAGCGTCCGGTGCCTCCAAGCCGTGCCTACGCCTCCTGTCAGCAGTCCAGTGCCTACGTCTGATGGCGATCCAGAGGAAGATTTTGACACGCAGAGGTGCCCACATTCCCCAGATTTTGTTACAGCCCCGAATCGGGTGCGATCCCAACTGCAGAGCGCGGTAAGCCGAACGGGAAGTGTAAACCCCATTCTCCGTCCATCTCCATACCAGCTTGTCTTCCGAGTCGCTCAAGCTTATGTCGAGCAGTGTGTCCCACAGCCTGAGGTAGTTTGCAATGGCGTTTGCAGACATGCCGGCCCGGATTTGAGAGATCCAAGCGTGGTTGAGGAGGCCGTCGGCAACCGTGGTGGACCGTCGAAGCCTTGACGGGACTAGGGCGGGAAGAGCCGGAGCAACCTCCTCGACCGCCCTGCCCTCGATCCATCTGTCTGACCAGAAGTATGTGGAGCGACCGTTGCCCAGGATGGTGATGGTGAAGCAGTCGTCGTTGCGGCGCAGATGCTCTTTCAGCTTGGATGTGTCTAGGAACTTTTTGTAACCGCAGGAACGATCTGGTGACTTGAAGGTATATGATCCCTCCTCCTCGTCGCCGTCGTCGTCGCTATCGTCGTCGCTGCTGATTAGTTCGGATACTTTGCCATCTTTGTCCAGTAATACTAGGGTGAAGTTGGTCCTAGCATCCTCTGCGCCGTCGGCGAAATAAAGGAAGACCGACACATACGCCGTCTTGTGCTTCTTCTCCTTATGCCCGTCGGGATAGACCTTGATGTTCCAGCCGCGGCCGCCGGCGCGGAAGGTACTGGAGCTCACGAACCTGCCCGCGCCCATGCCTTGGAGCAGCGAGAAGCTCGGCACCTCGCGAAACAGTGGACGGCTTGGTCGCTCGTCGTCACGCACCTCGACCTCGTCGAGGACGTCGTCGTCTCCACGAATCGGCGCTTGCCCATTGCTTGCAGGTCGATCGATTCAATTCGGTGCCCTTACTCCTCGTCAGACGATCGATAATGGCTTATGATCACAAATCGACGCAGACTGCGTGCGCGTGTCTGTGCTTTCCTGTATATATAGTACAAGCTTGTCGCGTGAGGTACTCAGGTGTTGGTTCGGTATGTCGCAGGGGCGAGGGAGACAAGTTGTAACTTGCATATTTTGTTTGGTAAAATTAGGACTACTCTAGTTCGTCTCTTACCAAGCTCTTGCCTCTTCATCCAAAAAACTACTCTCTGACCCTCTGACCTCTGTTGCTATTTACTAATTATATGATAGACTAGTAGTTCTGTTGCTATTTTCCTTGTTTTGGATGACGCTAATATTTTCTACCAAAAAACAGATTTTTTTTTTTTTGAGCAAACCAAAAAAAGAGAAAGAAAAGAGGGGCTTGTGAGGACCTGAAATACCTTGTGCGACAGCCCACAGCTAGAACGATAAGGTCCATTAGGAACGAAAAAAAAAAACCTGCTTGTCCGACAGCCCACAGCTAGAACGAGAAGGCCCATGGTTTCAAAAAAAAGAACGAGAAGGCCCATTAGCGTCACTGTCTATTCTACTCGTCTTCCTCAGAGAGTTCAATAGCATCATCTCACCTACTGAACTTGACCAACCAAATAAATGGAGGCGCTCGTGGTGCGGCGGCTGGGCGACCCCACGCTGCCCCCAGGCGGCGAAGCCTCCCCGTTCGCCCCGGTCTCTGGGGACCACCCGGTGCCGGAGATTTCGTCGCCGACGGCAGTTCGAGTGCGAGTTGCGGCGACCGGCCTCAACTTCGCCACGTTCCTCCAGGTGCAGGGCAAGTACCAGGAGCGCCCCGGACTGCCGTTCGTGCCTGGATCCGATTACTCAGGCGTGGTCGACGCTGTCGGGCCCGGCGTGCGTGGGCTCCGGCCCGGCGACCGCGTCTGCTCCTTTACCGGCCTTGGGTCCTTCGCTGACTTCATCGTCGCCGAGGAGAAGCACCTGTAAGTTCTTAATTGTGCTATAATTCCTTTTGGTTTTCTTTTTCTGTTTGATTGAGGTCACGTTAGGTGTAGATGGGGATCTCAGGATCATAATTATTTGCTGTTCGTTGAAACTGGTAAACGTCTTGGTACTTCGTCTGTGAGTTGCCACAAATGATTGATCAATGGTGACATGAAAAGAATCTGTTGGGTTCACGATGCAAATATGGTCCTTTGTTTGATAGTAATACTATTGTGTTAGATTGGTAGTTGTGTTGCAAAATGTAAACCCGTTAGGATTTTCATTGATGTGTTTGTTAACTGGACGGTGTACAGATAAACGGATAATACATTTCTTGGCCATACATGCTAATAACAAAATAAAAAAAAAAGATCAGGCACCTTACGCTTTTGTGAAGAAATAATAACCATTCAGATTGGTGTTGCTTTTCTGTATTGCTGTTTTTTGTTGATTCATTCCTGTAAGTTGGAAAGGAAGTGTATTTTTATTTTTTTAATGTAGAGGAGTTGGCCATGTTAGTGCTGTTTGACGTGAAATGCATGTGATTTGTCCACCAGCTGAATTTGTGTTGGATCTTCTACCAGCCACCTTGGTCAGGCATTTACGTTCTTGTGGTTTTCTCAAAAAGTGGATGCCTCTAATCTTGTAGTGGATGTCCGCTATTCCCTATTTGTTTTGTTGTTTTTCCAGTTCAGGATTTCCATCAGCTGAACCATATCACAATTAGGCTCCCTGTTAATCTACACATTCTGGTCAAGACTCAAGAATATATCTTCTATCTTAATGATGCATTTATGCATAATGACTGTGCTTCGCATTAAAAGTTCAAACTGAATTATTGCCACCACATCTTTGTGATGTAAATGTATGTTTGGAATGGAATACACTGATGTATTAGTTATGTAATGATTATTTTGTTCCTTTTCTGAGATATGCTAAATCGATGTCATGTTTTTCTGAATCAGATTTTTAGTGCCTGATGGATGCGACCTGGTCCAAGCTGGGGCTTTACCTGTTGCATTTGGTACATCACATTTGGCCCTTGTTCACCGAGCCCAATTGAAGGCTGGCCAGGTTTCCTTTCTTCTATGTGATGTATTTTCCGCATTTTATAGACCAAAAGGCATCCACCTTCTTGATTCAAAAACTTAACCAGGATACAAATGGTCTAGGGCTGCTTTCGGTACAGCGGCAGCAAATTTCAAACTGCATTTTACTGTAGAAATAACTGCTGCAGCTCACAACGAAGTTGAGACCAAAAAGGAGCACAAACGATGCTACCTCTCAACTACTGCTCCACTCTCAATTCTCTCCACAGAACAAGTCCCAAACAGCTAGACAAGAAAAAAAGTCTTTGAGGCATTTTCTATAATAACTTTTAGCAGGAAATACATCTCAGAATATTTTACTGGATTAAATTTGCTATCTACTGTCCATGCTATCATAAACCACATTTGGAACCAAGGGATTATAATTCTGTGTATTATGATTATTATTCTGCAGACAACATAGCAACATACTAGTCAAGGTGTATACCTGAAGTTTTATAGTTTATACCTGAAGTTATCCATACAGTATGCATTTATATCATTGGCACAATGGCATTTTGATTTCTATAAACATATAGCCTGTTCGGAAGTGCTTGCTGCAGCAATGCTGTGGCCCATGGCTGCAGTTAGTGTAGCATTCAAACAGCCACAGCTGCAGCTGCTCCTACAAAAGGGCAGCCAAGTAGGGCATTCATAGGATTTGTCTCCTGTAGTTGAGGGAATTATTGTCTTCCACGTCACCTAATATTAGTTGATTAGAATACCAAGCTTTGTCGTGATGCTTATTATGTGTTACTTGTTTTAACACTTGTGGGACATTTATATACCCTTGATACTATAAACGAAAGAAAATAAGCAACAACTTGACCTTTGTGTCCCAGTACTTCATTCCTTCTCATTTGACTGTTGTAATTTCAGGTGCTACTTGTTCTTGGTGCTGCTGGTGGTGTCGGAGTATCTGCTGTGCAAATAGGAAAAGTTTCTGGTGCTGCTGTTATTGCAGTTGCTAGGTGATTAACACGACGAGATAACTATTTCACAATAATATGGTAATGGTAATGTTTGGTGTCTACTATCTACTATACCTTCTGTTTGACTTCAGGGGGGCTGAGAAATCGGAATATCTCAAGTCCATAGGAGCCGATCATGTAATTGACTCAAGCAAGGATAGTGTTATAGAAAGTGCCAAGTCCTTCTTAAAGGCTAGAGGCTTGAAAGGTGTTGATGTTTTATATGACCCGGTCGGGGAAACTAACTCAGGATAGCCTGAAACTTCTCAATTGGGGTGCACACATTCTTGTCATCGGATTTGCCAGTGGTGATGTTCCAGTTATTCGAGCAAATATTGCTCTTGTTAAGGTGCGTTTATGGATAAAATATTAAGAATGTGTTTATTCAGATTTTTCTATAATATTATTTGTTTTTTTTCAGCACTTGGGCTACGTGGCCTGTTTATGTTGATTAAATTCTTAGAATTTGTGGTTCTGATACACATCTCTAGAATTTGTATTGTTATTTTTCTTGGTAAATTGAATAGTGAATTCTGAATTATGGGACTTATTACAAATTTACATATGAGCAACTTGAAAACTAATCATATAATCAATTAAATGTAATGCTTGTTGCACCAGAATGATTGTTGGCGAGAAATAAGAAAATATGTAACCAGTTAGATGAAGATGCATGTACTGAATTTGATGTTGTTATAAGGGGAAATATAATTTGTTTTTCAGCACTTGGGCTACGTGTCCTGTTTATGTTGATTAAATTCTTAGAATTTGTGGTTCTGATACACATCTCTAGAATTTGTATTGTTATTTTTCTTGGTAAATTGAATAGTGAATTCTGAATTATGGGACTTATTACAAATTTACATATGAGCAACTTGAAAACTAATCATGTAATCAATTAAATGTAATGCTGGTTGCACCAGAATGATTGTTGGCGAGAAATAAGAAAATATGTAACCAGTTAGATGAAGATGCATGTACTGAATTTGATGTTGTTATAAGGGGAAACAGTTACTGCTGAATAACATTGCTTAATATCTAAGCTGTGAAGGGAAACTTCTGAAACAAGGATGTACTGATGATACAGTTATTTGATTCACAAATTATGCATATTGAAATCACTAATTTCTCCTAAAGAAGAAGAACTGACCATGGTCTTGTGCTGTTTCAGAACTGGACAGTTCATGGTTTGTACTGGGGAAGCTACTTAATTCATCGGCCACGAGTACTCATTGATTCCCTCAATGAACTCTTGTCATGGCTTTCAAAGGGTCTGATAAAAGTTCAAATTTCACACTGCTACAGACTTGCTGAGGTAAGCAACATTTAGCAGCTATTATGATCAATTGAGATGGCATTACTGGTGTGGAATGTTTGAGATGGCATGGCCCAAGGCAACAATTCGTATTGACGGCAGCACTTAATGTATCCCATGAGCCTGTTTTGAACCAGGGTGGTCTAACTTGTTACTGCATGTACTGCTCACACCATTTTACATTTGTACTGCCATATTGCCGCATCTGTTGTTAGTTACTTTGGTATCATACCTATAGTCAAAATTGCTCTTCATTATACATGTAAAAGCATCTATTCGCCTGTTAGCGTTGTATTGCTATGCAGCTGGCGCATACTATCTAAACAACAGCTGTTCTCCATTTGAATGAATAAGTATGAGCATTTTATTAAAGAGAAAAGTTCATTTTTGACCATCGAACTATTGCCCAAGTTTGATTTTGGCCATGCAACTCTAAAATCAGAAACCTTTGACCACTGAACTATCAATACCTGATAAATTTGGCCATCTAGCTAGTTTGGAAGGTGGTTTTGTATTTTCTGGAAATAAAAACTGATTTCCCCCCCTAAAAATTCATAGCTAACACATTTTTGCTGTCATAAAAATATGAAGCCAGTGTTTTTTTCTTCTAAAATGATTATGTGTCTATCAGTGGTAGTTTTGGATTTATTTATGTCTTATTTGTAGTTGTTCGTACTTCCCTAGTGTTGTATTGCTCTTGGTGATACTTGTTATTTATTTAAGTTATCATTTTGTGCTATATTAAAACCAACAGAATCAAGGACAGAAAATAGAGTATGAAATATATTGGTTAAATTAATCAAATTATTATTCAAGGACTAGTGATGCCGTACTAGTTACAAGGGCTAAATGTGATCTATATCTGGAGCATGGCATCTGCATGGTTGGTGCTGTCTTGAAGATCTTCTATTTACTCGTAGTCTGCCATGTATTCTCTTGGTCAATCTCGGGTATAGTATAGTGCAAAAATGATGATTTTAAATAAGTAACGAAAATGGCTATGAGTAATAAAACAATAGGAATAGGAACAGAGAAACTACCAATAAATCCAAGTAGAGCACTAATAGATAGATTATACTTTTAAAATATTTTGTTACTGGTTATATATATATTTTTTTATTTAAAATGAGTTAGTTATGATTTTTTTTAAATCCACTTCTTTTATTTTCAGAAAACACGGAACTATCTTTGTTACCAACTAGATGGCCAAATTAGTTTGGTATTGATAGTTCGGTGGTCAAAGCTTTCTGGTTTTAGCATGTCCAAAAACAAACTCTGGGCAATATGCTTTCAAGAAACAAAAAGGCAGAATTTTGAACCCCAATTCATAAGAAAGTTTGCACCAGTGGGTTTTGATGAGTTTGAGTTCCTCCCATCTATTGGAGCATCGGGAGGACTGATCACTTGTTGGAAAAGCAGTGTTTTCAGAGGACAATTAGTCTTCCAAAATTCCTTTGCTATCTGTGTGATGTTGACTGCCAAACACAATGGTGAATCCTGGTCTTTAGCAAACCTGTATGGACCATGTAATCAGGAAGACAAGAGAAGCTTCATTAGATGGTTCAAGCACCACCCCTTCCAGAGTAATGACAGTTGGTTGATTGTAGGAGACTTTAATCTGATTAGAAAGCATGAAGATAGAAACAAACCTGGGGGTGATATCAATGACATGCTTCTTTTCAATAATGCTTTGAGCTCTTTAGGCTTGATTGAGTTGCCTCTGTATGGAAGAAAATATACTTGGACTAATAAACAGTTTTCCCCGCTCTTGGAAAGGCTGGACTGGTTCTTCACTACTAGTTCCTGGACCTCCAAATACCCCAATACATCTTTCAGCTCTCTGGTCATGCAAACGTCAGATCACTGGCCCTGCAATATCAGTATCTCCACCAGCATACCAAAGGGGAAAATCTTCAGATTTGAGAACTTCTGGCTGCAGCACCAAGACTTCATGCAAACTGCCCAACTTGGATGGACAGACCCAAGAAACAACCTGGACAAAGCTAAAACAATCACTGCCAAATGTAAAAATCTAAGGAAGGTCCTGAGGGAATGGCAAAAGGGGCTCTCCAACCTCAAGAAAAAATTGGCAAATGTGAAAATTGTCCTCTCCTTCTTTGAAGTAATTGAAGAATGCAGAGATCTGACGATCATTGAATGGAACTTTAAGGAGATTCTCACTGTCACCCTAAGCCAGATTCTTGATCAGCAGAAAGCATATTGGAAGCAGAGAAGTAAGATTAGATGGGTTAAAGAAGGTGATGCTAGTACTAAGCTGTTTCATGCCAGTGCTACAATTAGATACAGAAGCAATCTGATTGCTCAGATTGAGAAAAGCAGTGGTGAAATTGTTGTAAATCATGCAGATAAGGAGAAGGTGCTGTGGGATGCCTTTAGAGAAAGACTGGGTGTAACAGACTCACCCTCAATGGTCTTTAACCTCAGTGCTTTCATCGAGGCTGCTCCAAATCTTGACTCACTGGAGGAGCCTTTCTCCAATTCAGAGATTGATCAAGTAGTTAAAAGTCTGCCCAATGGTAAATCTCCGGGGCCTGATGGCATTAACAATGATTTTTTGAAGGCCTGCTGGTCCTTTATTAAACAGGACTTCTATAATCTTTGTGAGGCCTTTCAGAACAATGAAGCATGCTTACAAAGTATAAATGACTCCTACATAACCCTTATACCCAAGATTGAGGGAGCACAGAAAGTGGGAGACTTTAGGCCAATATCTCTGCTAAATGGATCCATCAAACTGATCACAAAGCTTCTCGCTAACAGATTGCAGTCAGCCATCCTAAATTTAGTGCACAAAAATCAGTATGGTTTTATCAAATCTAGAACTATTCAAGATTGCTTGGCTTGGTCTTTTGAGTATCTCCACCTTTGTCATCACTCAAAAAAAGAAATTGTTGTGCTGAAACTGGACTTCGAGAAAGCCTTTGACAGAGTAGAACATAAAGTAATCCTGGAAATTTTGGCTCATAAGGGCTTTGGAGCAAAGTGGAGATCATGGATAGAATCAATTCTGAAATCAGGCACATCTGCTGTCCTTCTTAATGGTGTTGCTGGCAACACTTTTCACTGCAAAAGAGGTGTTAGGCAAGGGGACCCTTTATCACCCCTTCTCTTTGTGCTTGTTGCTGACTTCTTGCAGTCTATTCTGAACAAAGCAGTTGAACTCGGCTACTTAAGCCTACCCATCCCAGCTCCTACTCCAGACTTTCCCATCATTCAATATGCCGATGACACTTTGATCATCATGGAAGCCTCTGCTGCTCAGTTGTTGTTCCTTAAAGGAATCCTTCAGTCTTTTGGGGACTCCACTGGCCTCAAAATCAATTTCACCAAATCCATGATGGTCCCCATCAATATTAGTCCAGAGAAGCTTGATCACTTGGCACGAACCTTTGGTTGTCAAACTGGATCCTTCCCCTTTACCTACCTTGGTCTTCCAATGGGATTATACAAACCAAAGGTAGATGATTTCCTGCCCCTGCTAAACAAATGTGAGAGAAGGTTAAGCTATGTTTCTCCCTTTCTGAACCAAGCAGGAAGACTTGAACTCACTAACTCAGTCCTATCTGCTCTCCCTACCTACACCATGTGCTCAATCCTACTCCCAAAATCAGTCTTCAAACTGATAGACAAATACAGAATGCACTGTCTCTGGCGGGGTGCTCAGGCAAATGAAAGAAAAATGGCAAAGGCAGCTTGGTCACTGGTTTGCACACCAAAAGAAGAAGGGGGACTAGGGGTAATCAATATACAAACTCAGAATGAGGCTTTATTGCTGAAACATCTGCACAAGTTCTTTAATAAACTTGATCTGCCCTGGGTTCAGTTGGTCTGGGATAAGCACTATAGAAATGGGAAATTGCCAGGTGTCTCCACACCCAAAGGATCATTCTGGTGGAAGGATGCACTAAAGCTTTTGGACAAATATAAAGGCATTGCAAGTGTGGTGGTTAAGAATGGTCAGTCCTGTCTTCTATGGGATGATCTGTGGAATGAAAGGGTGAGGAGATTATCTTTCCCAGAATTGTACTCCTTTGCTAAGCATAGGTCTATCTGCCTCAGTAAAGCTTTGGATCAGACATCTCAGCTAGCTCTGTTTAACCTACCCCTATCAGATGAGGCTTATCAACAGTTCCAGCATTTCTCTCTTGAACTAGCAGAGATCACCCTCTCGGAGGACAATGATAGCTGGGTTTACATTTGGGGCTCCCATCTCTTCTCCTCTTCACGGGCTTACAGAGCCCTTTCAGGTCACACGTTGGTGGACCCAATTTTTAGAAAACTTTGGAAATCAAAATGCCAAGGAAAGCACAAAATCTTCTTCTGGTTAATCCTAAGAGACAGAGTAAGTTCAAGGAGTCTGATGAGGCGACGAGGAATGCAACTTGAGGATTTTACCTGCGTGCTTTGCCAAGACCAAATAGAAGAAACATCAATGCATCTCTTCTTCCACTGCCCCTTTTCCAAAGCTTGCTGGGGACTTCTGAACTTTCAGTTCACAATTGATATCTCGATTCCTGAGATTTTTGCTGCCTGGCAGGATCTCCTTAGGGTTGAGTTTGCTCTGGACATCTTCATCCTCTTATGCTGGGGTATCTGGACGGTAAGAAATGACGCTATCTTCAAAAACAAACCTCCAACTGTTCAAGAATGTAAAAGAATCCTCTCCGATGAAGCCAGATGGTTGATTCATCGTTCAAGACCCCAGACATCCGCGCTTCTTGATTTATGGATTCACTCAAATTTGTAATCTTTTGGCTTTTTTTCCTCTCCTTTGATGTTCCCTGATTCTGATTCGGCTTAGTGCAGTACTGGAGTAGTGCAGTTTTGCTTAGCCCTGCTTTGTTTGTTGACGTTTGTAAACTCTCTTGTAACTGTTCTGTTTTTTTTCAATGCATTCTCAGTGGGAGCCCCTGGCTCCCCCTGATTTATTTCAAAAAAAAAAAAACTCTGGGCAATAGTTGGATGACCAGAAGTGGACTTTGCCCTTTGTTAAACTGCTTCGAACCAGATATAACTGCATGCCCACCAATCATCTCTGATAAAAGAATATATGTGTTTTTAAGTCATTCTGCTTGAATATGAATATAATTGGCAAATGATTATCCATGCGTTGAACTGTTCATTGTAAGAAACTGCTTGCGGTCAAGCTTCGGCATATATGTAATCTGTCAATTATATTTTGAGGTGTAATTTTCCGCAGGCCCATCTCGCTTTCTCTGCCCTGAGAGATAGGAAGGCGGTTGGCAAAGTGATGATTGTAATGGGCTCCTCAGCAGTATCATCAAGGCTCTGAAATCATTCAGAAATGTTTCTCTACGAGATCATGAGGCTTGTACTGTGTATCTCCTGTATCAATTGTAGGACAAAAGATTATCTGAGACTCAAGTAGTAGTTTCCTTGTCAATAATGTTGTGTATGATATCTACAAAGAAATAAGCAGTTTATCTCGACACAATGCTAAGTAGCGTATATGCAATTGATGCGAAACAGCTCTATATACGATGCCAATGCTGTGATTAATTAGTGGCATGTAAAAAGAATACAGCCTGATTAACCAGCATCTAGATTGCAAGGATTGGATCGTGGTGGCAGTGGGGTCATCTCGCGTGCGTGCATACCTGAACTAAACAACAAGCTGCGGCATTCGGTGACGGTGAGCCCTGGCTGGCGGGAGAGCCTGCATGTGCGCGCGACGCCAGCCCGGGAGCCTGCCTGCGCGCGCTCTGGCGCCTCCTCCCGCCACGAGCGTGGGCGAGCTTTGCCACCAGCTCACACGAGCATCTCCAACAACTCCTTATTCTCACTTACTATTCTTATAAATTGGCTAAAAGCACAAATTTTCTTCTCCAACAACTCCCTAAATGAGCTCCCTATCTTTTCCAACTTCCTATCTATCCCTCCCCCCGCACGCTTCGTGATACTTCCGCGCCCCTCGAGTGCGTATATCGCTATTTTCCCCTCGCCGGCTCCTCTCTCCGACTCCCCCCACTTCCTGCCGTCCATCTCCTCTCAAGCGTGACTCCCCCCATCTTCCTCGCCTGGCCATCTTCCTCGCCTCGCTCCCCCATCTTCCTCGCGCCGGGCGGTAACATCCGGAATCGTAGCCGGAGTCGTCGGAGCAGGGGCGGCGGCTGCCGGGGAGGACGGGAGCGAGGGCAGGGGCGGGACGACGGGGGCGGCGGGAACCAGTGGAAGCAGGCGCTGCCTGCGGAGCCCGGCGAGCGGACGGGCGGCGTCGCGGCGGCGAAGCGCCTCCGACGCGCAGCCGCCGCGCGGCGTCGAGCCTGCTTCAGGTCCGCCACGCCGCGCCGTGCCGCGCCAGGCCGCTCGCGCAGCCTCGCCTGTCGGGGCGGGAGGGCGAGGCGGAGGCGACGGGCGCGTCGGAGGGCGGCGTCGGGCGCTTGCCGAGGGCGGCAGACGGTCTCCCCCCGGTAGCTCCACCAGCCGGTGGAGGGTCCCTTCTCTCCTCTTTTTTCTCCTTCCCTCTGCCTGCCATGCATGCCGATGCCGCCGACGCAAGGAAATCCCGTCGGGACAAACACGCCGCCGGCCGCCATGGATGGCTGGGCGCCGGAGCCCGTGCCCCGTGTTCCTTCCACTCCCTTTCTCTCCCTTCCTTCCCTTCTCCTCCCTCTCTTCTTCTTTCTGCCGAAACGAGAAGGACGAGCGGCAGGAGGACGTGCACGTGCCTGTCGAGCGATGTCGACATCCCCGGGCCACCGGCACAGCAATGTGGAGGCGCCACCTCGCCGTGGGATTCAGATTGTTGTTCTTGATCTGTTTGTGGGCCTGTTTTTTTTCAATTTTACCAAGTGAGAATAGGGAGTTGTTGGAGACACATCATTTTTTCACTTGCCAAACAAAATAGCAACTTTCTATAACTCAAGATTTGAGGAGTCAAATTTAAGGAGTTGTTGGAGATGCTCGAACAAAATAGCACGACGATTGAAAACTCAAGATTTGAATACACACATCATTTTTTCACTTGCCAAACAAAATAGCAACTTGCCAAACAGAATAGGGAGTTTCACAGAATCTCTCTATTGATTGAAAACTAGGACTTCGCCGCCAATAAATACGATTACTAAACAGGAGCACGACGATTCGAAAAAAAAAAACTGACGCCTTTTGAAATACGAGTACAATAAATGGGAGCAGTATTCCCAACCGACGCCGACGTTCCTGGAGCCTGAACGTCCTCGCACGCGCATCGCGGGCGGCAGATCCTATAAACAAGGCTAGCACTGCAGCAGATCCTTTTCAGCTTTGTGCAAAGCCTATACATATGCCGTGTGTACTCTCTCGCTCCTGAGCTGCTCTCTCTTCTCCGGCTCCGGCCCGGCTTCGACGGTGAGTACGGCGCATCCCATCCCCATCCCTCTCTCCCGTTCCTCACCCTTTGACACCAACAGTTTCTTTAAACCCTAACTGTAGAACGTGTTGTTGATTTTGATGGGAATTTCAGTCAAAAGGGGGGAGCTTTGCAAGAGGGGCATGGAGAGAGGACCATATCCATATGTACCAATTCGATCAAGGAGGGAGAGGGACAAATCAATGTGCGTGTGTTCTTTCGTCGATGCACTCTTTTCCCTAATGCAGTTTCCGTTCCTTCCGCTGAACCAAACAAATGCCGGTATCAATTGCTTTGCAACAGGTTGCGGTGCGAAGGAGTTCCACTGTCGTTCCCATCCTCCCGTTTGGTGAAACAAACACGGACAGCACCTGAAGATGTAGGAGCCGTCGTCGTAGTTCCACAGCCAAAGCTGCAGCAGGACCTCTCGGACATGCTCAAGAGCGGGGAAGGTGCAGACGTGACCTTCAGCGTGGGCGGGCAGCTGTTCCCTGCTCACCGGTGCATCCTGGCGGCACGGTCCATGGTGTTCAAGGCGGAGCTCTTCGGCACGATGAAGGAGAAGGATGCGCAGCGGATCGGGATCGACGACATGGAGCCTGCAGCATTCGAGGCACTCCTGCACTTCGTCTACACGGATTCCTTGCCAGATGATGATCGCGACGACAATGCAGCAGATAACAATGTGGCAATGCAGGACCTGCTAGTTGCAGCCGATCGGTATGGGCTTGACAGGCTAAGGCTCCTCTGCGAAGCAAAGCTGTGCCGCGATATCGATGTGCAGACGGTGGCCAGCACTCTAGCTTTAGCTGAGCAAATACACCGCTGCACCCAGCTCAAAGGTGCCTGCATTGAGTTCATAGCTTCGCGTGACGTGCTTGGTGCCGTCATGGAAACCGATGGGTTCAAACATCTCATCACTAGCTGCCCTGCAATCATGAAGGAGATTTTGGACAAGGTCGCTGCCATCTGGAGCAATTAGTAGTGTCACTGGAAATATAGCTCAACAGCAAGCAGCAATAGGTACAAAAGCTGCAGGATCAATATTCGATCACTATGAATCACATTAATTATGTTGCTAGTGTATCCATTTAATTATGTTGCTAGTGTATCCATTGCAGCTCTTATCATATTGGAAGAAAGTGCAATTTGTGATGCATTGCTACAATGAAATTTTGAAGAAAAATCCGTTATGTTTTAATTAGTGTTGCTTGTCCTTCAGTTTTTTTCTTACTTTTTTCCTTCTCATGCATTCTGTACTGAAACTCATCACATTCTTCAGCTCTGTCTTGCATGATACAGTATGCATTATTGTCGATGATGGCTGAGGTAGGTTTATGACTTCTCCCAATGTGCTTGGTGCATGATATGAAATTGATTGTGTTCGAGCTTCGGCTTATATGTAATCTGTGTCAATTATATTTTGGATGTAATCTTCCACAGGCCCATCTTACTCTCTCTGCCCTGAGAGATAGGAAGGCGCCTGGCAAAGTGATGATTGTAATGGGCTCCTCGGCAGTATCAAGCCTCTGATATCATTCAGAAATGTTTCTCTACGACTACGAGATCATGAGGCTTCCACTGTGTATCTCTTGTATCAATTTAGGACAAAGAATATCCGAGACTGAAGTAGTTTCCTTGTCAATAATGTTGTGTATGATGTCCACAAAAACAATCAGATAAATAAGCAGTTTATCTCGACACAATGCCAAGCAGCGTATACAACTGATGCGAAACAGCTCTACGATACTAAATCTGTGAATAGTGGCAAATAAAATGAACACATTCTGATTAACCAGCATCTAGATTGCAAGGATTGGATCATGGTGGCAGCGGGGTGATCTCGCGTGTGTGCGCATACCTGAACCAAACAACAAGCTGTGGGCTGCGGCATCCGGTGAGGGCGACGCGTGGACACGGACAAATCAAAACCGCTGCAAGGACTTATCAAAAAAAGAAACCGCTGCAAGGACTGCGTTCTCCCGTACCAGCCCTTCGGCTCCTTAGCTGAGTGAGGCATAATTAGCTGGCCTCTTTTTTTGGCTTCCGACACAAGCCTCTTGGCTTCCGTTATTGCTACCAATTGCTACAGCTTAGAACTCTTTATGTATCATTTATGTCAGTCTTGTATATATTTCACAAATCAATATCACGTTTCAGACTTCAAAACCACTCAACATGGCATATGTAACTCAAAAAAGGAACATGTATTTAACATTCAAAAGAATTACATTTCACATAAATCATGTACAGTTATACGCCCTAAAAAAGAGTTCCCCTCCCTCTACAAAAACTCTCCCTTGTGCTTATAGCAACATTTTCAACACCAGACTTATAGGTTGAGGGCAGGGCAATTCTTCTTTGGCTTGAGATTTCACACTGAATCAATCTTACTGCTGCACGGAGACTGAATCACTATGATTCAATTAAGTCACCTGCAGTATTGAAGCAAAATTTTAGAAATCAGTCAGGCAATATCATTGTAGCTCCATGTACATTTGAGATTATCTTCACCATCTTACTAATGACAAAGAGCATGTTGTTTTGCTTTGTAACACAGCCGCCGCATTCCAGGCTTCAAAACCATCCAAGATGGCACATGTATTTCACATTCAAAAAAGTTGAGTACATTAATCATGCCAGATAATTTACAAATAGATTATTTGACACAACAGTCATCGACAATGATCGTCTACAATTCTCTTTCTATTTTCCACCATATGTAGAGAACAGCTGCTCCCAGTGTAGAGAACTTGACTTCCTTGCCTGTAGAGCTGGTGGTGGTATAAGCCACTCTTCCACCAACCTAGTACAGGAAACTAATTTAGCACATTCATGGACTAACCTATTACAGGTTCTACTAAAGAGACAAAGTTTGAAATTAGCAAAGCTCCGGCTTAGGTCCTTGATCTGTTGTAGCACAGGACCAATTTCAGAATTCTGAAGATTGCACTTCTCCCATGAAGAGAGCAGCACTTGACAGTACATCTCCATCAGTAGAGACTCGACCCCTCTATGATGCGCATACAGAATCCCATCTCGACAAGCCATTGGTGATTTGATCTCATTGCCGGCAACAGGAGTGACACACTAGGTAGCAGCATCAGTGGAGGTTGCACATTAGCCGCCTCACCATAAATCTGCACTGAAATGTCACGGTCAATAATCACATGGTCTCAGAAATTCTTTTGGCATTTTAAAGTGCTTTTCTCCCTGCAACTGAGCAGCAGAGTGAATGGCTTGGTAAATTAGAAGCGCCATGATGTTATTTATTCAATATTGTTTGGATTTCACAATATTGCCTTTTGGTTGACAGTTTTCAGCTACGATGCATAAAATCGAGTGAATGAAGCGTTTCTGCTGACCTTCACTTAATGCGTGCAACAATATATACGTGTTTCAACAAATCCTACCTGAAGGAAGCTATCAACTGATGCCTTGTCATTTGGTGAGAAGGATGCCTTGTCATCAGCTCCGCATTCTGGTTCATTTGTATATATGTCAAGGGCTCAAACTTGAAATATATACAGCTGCCCAGATTATCTAGAATCTCTACTGCTTTCCAGAGTCCAAAGATACTCTTTCTACCAAGCGCTATGCCTATGCCTGAAACCTGCAAGAAGAGTCGAGAACTACAGAAGCATTAGGAAACCTGGCAAAACAAGCTTCTTCTGAAGCACATAAACCATGTCTGGTTACACAACTCGATAGATTCACACAAGGTTAATGCTCCAATGCAAGAACTTGGCTCCTCTCTCATTACCATCATAACTAAGAATCATGTCTTGTCTACATTTACGAACTCCTGTAGAACTAACAGGTGGTTCATCGTTGCCTCAATTCTTGTGAGTAGGGCCCCCGGTGTTGCACTCCTAGATTTTTACCTCAATTGGTTCGGCAAAGCTGCAGATTTTGTCTGACAAAAATGAACATACACCAATCACTTCATGTGCACCTATACTATCTGAAAAACCAATGTGTGAAGTGAGAACTTAGAGGAGCATACTGGTTTTTTTTTTAAAGCATACATGCATTTTGTGGTAGGCATGAAAATAGTCTAGCAAGAATGAGAAATCTGTGCCACCTGCACTGTAATCCTCAAAGGAGGGATGAAAAGTTGGAAGGCATCGAATAATTCTGTCAGCTCCCATATTACCTGTGCAGAACAGTATACAAAATTGTCAATATTAGAAACACCGATAATTCAAGTGAACTTAATCAAGTGATGCAGCAACTTTAGATAAATCTTAAAAAACACACTATGGAACCATTTCATACAGGGAGGTCAATATATGTCAGAAAAAGCAGTCATGATCATGCTGCCGATTTATCTCTTTTCTTATGGTTGTCCTATCTTAGAGAATTCAGAGGGCTGTCATTGAATTGACATCTTCGGCAAGTTAGGGAATTCGAATATGAAGTGAGCCAATTCACAGATGGGAAAGGCTTTGTCTGAGACAGCTTCTGTAACATCAAAGCAATGGAGAAAATGTCAGTAGCTTACATCTAAAGGGGAATAGTTGAACATGTTTTGTACCTGTACAGTACTAAGGCAAGCGTAGAAAAGATATAACCAAAACAGCAGGTCCTCTCGAAATCATAGGTTGCGACTTGATCAGTATGAAACAACACTTCATCACTGCACCACGGTGACAAAAGAAATCGGTTTCAGGACAATAACACTATATATATCAATGCAGGTTTCTGATGGCGCTGCTGCCTCATCCTTCAGCACCAAGGGGCCCTAAAGTATGTTGTAAAGAATTAAGCCATTAAGTCTGACACTGAATAGCAGAGACATAAAATGAAATGGCAAAGATAGGCATCGTTAGGTGACAGGTAATCTGCATATTTAGTTGGAAGGTGTAAAGGACACCCAAAATTGAGCAGGTCTGGTGGAACGAAGATCTAGAAGGTTGCTATGCAACCAGAATTTGCGCTAGTAAATTGGCATGTCCATATGACCTAGAAAAATGAGAACAGAGGGGAAAAGGGGCACCGAACCTGCTGCGGAGGCTCGAAGGGGACGATGTTGGGGCAGTCGCGGTGCGAGAAGGTCGGAGGGGCGGGCTGCGCGAGAGGACCGGAAGCGCGACCGTTCCCGCCGCAGGAGCGCGCGAGGACGAAGCAGCGCGACGGAGCAGAGTCGTCGCGGGGCCGCGCTGCGGCGACTGAGATGACCAGACGCGTGGAGCGGACGTGGGCGGCCGCCGCCGCGGGTCCGCGTCGTGGCCCGGCGCCGGTGCTGCGGCGGCTGTGCAAGAGGGCGCGATGGTGGCGTGCCGCTCGTGGACGGCGGTGAGCCCTAACACGGGGCGGCGGCCAAGGCCCCCCCGCGCCGCCGCGGGCGAGAGCCGAGGGTTGTGGTGGTGAAGCCGAGCGCGACCTGGGAGGGAGTGGGACGGAGGGAGGACGAGGAAGGCCGCCGCCAGAGAGTTGGCGGTGGTGATGGAGAGGGAGGACTAAAAACTAAAGCACCCAGAAACAAAAGGAGAAAAGAAGGAGAGTCCGAACCGGTACGAGAGGCGACTGAGGCGAGGCGACGGCGACGCCCCCCGGCGCTCCCCGGCGAGTCCCCGGCGGCAGGATCGACCTCGACGCTGTTTTTTTAGGAGAAAAGGTGCGCCTGCCTCTGCTGATCCTTCTGATCCGCTTAGTTTTCCTTCTCGCGCTTTCGTTTGGGAGGGGTGAGGGGTTCCCTGTCCCCGAACATCGCTGATGGGGACGGGAAGGGACCGTGTTTCTCCTTCTTCCTCGAATCCGGCGGATGGAGGTCTGAGGGGGAAAAGGGATTTCCCCTCATGGGAGAGCGAAGCACGAGGGTTAAGCAGAGATTCACCTGTGGAGGTTTTGACGCCTATGGTTCAGACTTCTATTGATGAATGCATAAGGAAAAGGGATGAGTGGAGAAAGAAAAATGTTGAGAACTCTGAACCGCAGGCTTCAACTCTCTCTTGGGCGGATAGTTTGGGAAATCAATCGGGGAATTCAGCTGATGTTGAGGTGATGAACTCATCTGGGGGAGGGGGGATGAGTCACTCTGGAGATTTTTGGCCGTCGATTGAACAGGGGAATTGCGTGGGCAGGGGTGCTGCACGTCGATTGACCCTAGTTCCGAGCAGATTTTCCGATTGGTGTGTAGATTCTACTGGTTATCATCCGTCCACAAAAGGAGGGCAACAATTGGTGATGAATCAGATATCTGAAGATATTCGACGACATTTGTTTAGTTCAGGTAGGAAGGAAACAGAGGATTTACAACTTCAGGAGTTGTGTTGTGCTTGGGAGAGATTGGAAACTTCTTTGAATGCGATGCAAGCTGTTGAATGGGGTTGTGCTATCCCTTCTCAAGACCCTCCCCCTCCTCGGAAGGTGGAGGAGCGAGAGGTAGGAGAAGAACAGGGGAATGGGAGGCGGGATGAGCGTTACAATCACTCTTGGATTCCCAGTGGGCCGGGCCCAGGATGGTATTGGATACCCAAGGGGAGACTTACGCTTGACTTGGCCTTTTTGGCCCGTCCATATGAAGTTAGACGTTTTGGTCACTTGGCGAAGGTGGTAAGAGGTATTCCACATCCGCCGCCACCTGAGGCATCTTTTGCTAGGGTAGTAAGGGAGGGAGCAATGGCAAATCGAGAGCTGCAGAAACAAGGGGGGAAGAGACGTCAAGAAGAGTGGATGGAGGAAGATGACCTGCTGGGAGGCGAGGAGCAAGATAGAAGAAGAACCTTCCAACAGGGAGCTAGGTTTCAGGAGAGATTTGAGAGGGGTGGCTTCAAAGGGAAGAGAGCTGAAGGTCCTGGATTTGGAGGAGGGTTCCAGGGAGGTCGTGAGGCTGAGCGGGGTAGAGGAGGTTTCTTGAACAAGCCAGACTATCAGCGTTCCCAGGGCCAGCAAGGGGGCTGGAGACCTGGACCACAAGGGAATTGGAACAGAGGAGAACGAGTGCAGAATCAAGATGCCTGGAAAGGAAAAGAGGTAATAAAAGGAGGGGGCACACTACAGATTGAAGGTTCGCGTCCAAATCCCAATGCTGATGTTAAGTGCTTTCGATGTGGGCAAGAGGGACACTATCAGGTTGACTGTGTGAAAGACCCAATATGCTACAAATGCAAGCAGACTGGCCATATGGCAGTAGATTGTAAGGAGATCAACAGCAAAAAGTTGAGGATGTTTGGATTTGGTATTCCTGGCCAGGGATTTTATGCTATGGATATTCCTGAGGTGGTTGCACAAACTTATCAGACTACTGGTGTCATTGAAATCCTCAGAGGGGAAGCAAATGCAGAGAAGGTCAATAAGGAACTCAAGCATCTAGTGAAGGAAGACTGGGATTTCAATGTGAGGCAGATAGACACTCATGAGTATCTAGTGGTGTTTCCTGACAAATTATCTATGGATACCTTTATCAAGTTGACTAACTTTGAGATGTCTCTGTATGGCCTAAAAGGAAGGCTGAGAAAGTCAGATTTGAATCCTCAAACCTCTTCTGTCCTGCAAACTGTTTGGATCAATATACACAAGATTCCTGATCTGGCTAGGGATGTGGAAGCTGTAAAAGAAATTGCTGCTTTAGTGGTTGAGCCTCTAGTGGTGGATGAATTAAGCCTAATCAAGACTGGGCCAGTGAGAGTCAAAGGCAGATGCAGAAAACCATCAGCCATAAGTGGGGGGATTGAGTATTTTTTTCAATGGAGTTGGTATAATCTTGATCTTTGAAGTGGAAGGTCAGCAAGGTGCTAATTCAGGGGGGCAAGGGGGTCCTCCTGGATCAGGAAACAATGGGGACAAAAATGACCCTAAGGACAGAGATGGAAACTACTATCCTCCAGAGGATAAGAACAGAAAGGGCAATGGTAAATTTGATAGGTTTGGAAAGCTTGACAGGGAAGGAGATTCTAGCCATGAGGAATCAATGGAAGAAGGCCTAGAGAGCAGGCCTGATAATGACAAACAGAAGCCAGATGTCTCTGATAAACAGGTTATCCCTATTGCAGTTTACCATCCAGTCATTGGGATGGTTCCTATGGCTCAAAAAGAAAGTATAGATCATCTTGAAGTGAATAGAGGAAATCAGTCATCTAAGGAGGGGAACCTTTATGAGGGGGAAGCTAGCTTTCAGGCTGAAAGTGAGAGGGCTGATAAAGAAAGCCCAAAAAACAAAGCTCTGGAACCTGTTGGTGGGGAAAAGGTTCTATCTGTAATAGAGGATTTTGCTTTGGCTGATGATGAGGAAGGGATCGAGGAGGAATTGATACCGGATGAGCATCAATTTTTAGTCCATGGTAGAGAAGGAAAGTATCTGATGCAAAAGAACAAATGGCCAAGGCTGGTATTGGCTGCAGAAAAAGAAAGTGGGGATTGTGATCTCCTGGGTGGGCTGACTCAAGAAGATTCAGTAGTACCTAATGCTAACAAAGAAGGATTTCAGGAGAAAAGAATCAACCTATGCATGGAAGATGATGATGGGACATTAGAAACTGGTTTTGACATGGATAATGGGGAAGACTTTATGGATAACATGTCTGGACATAGCTTTGGGAGAGGAGATGAAGAGGAGGATCAAGGATGGAATACAACTAAACCCAGAAAGAACAAGAGGCAGAAAAGGAGGCAAGTGATTGTGGCCACCAGAACAAGCTCAAGGGTGCAAAGGGATGGCATTCCCATTGCTATCAAGGCGGCTAAAAGGGCTATGGCAAGGAATGATCTGTCAGGTAATTCTGGGAATCCCTTTACTGTACTAAATAATTTTGATAATGATTCTCTTAAAAAGGTTATTGTGGATTTAGGCATAAATTCTGTTGGATTAGAGGATCAAATAGATATCTTTAAAGCTGAAGAGATGGCTAGGGCTGCCATTGCTGAAGCTAATTACAAGAGTTTTTTAGCAAAACAACAAAAGAAAACTGCTCCTTCCAGTGAGGAACAAGTAAATGATTTGGCCATGGAGGTCATTTCCAATTCACAAAGAGAGGGAGTAGCTGAGCCTGAGGGAGGGCAAATTAAAGGGCAAGATGATGAGAGGGATAGGAGTGCTCATAATAGTAATAATGAGGATCTTATTTTGGAATGCTAGAGGTCTAGGGACCACCCACAGAAGAAATTCTGTGAAAAATCATATGATACAAGATAGTCTTGATGTAGTGGCTGTACAAGAAACAATTAAACAAAAATTTTCTGAGCTGGAGCTCAGGGAGATGGAAGGGAATATCAAGTTCCAGTGGAACTGGGTGGCAGCAAGGGGTCATTCTGGGGGTCTTTTACTTGGTATTAACAATGATCTGTTAGAAATAGAGGAATGGGTCCCGAATCCTTTTTTTCTAGGTTGTCTGGTGAGAAACAGAAATACAAACTTTAGATATTGGATTGTTAATGTGTATGGGCCAGCCAACCATGAGTTCTCTGATGACTTTATCAAGGAATTGTCAGAGTTTTGTGATTCTGCTACTTTGCCTTTTCTGATAGGGGGAGACTTCAATTTGATTAGAAGTGATAGGGATAGAAATAAGGGTCATGGGGATCCTAGATTGATGGAGATGTTCAACAAATTCATTGGGGATTTTTTGTTGAAAGAGATCTTTGTTAGTGGGATTAAATTTACTTGGTCCAATAAGCAAAGTAATCCAACTATGATTAAGCTTGATAGGCTGTTAACCACTGTCAGTTGGGAAGATCAATTCCCAAGATGTTTTGCTTGGACAAAAGCAAGATTAGGATCTGACCATTGTCCTATTGTTCTAGACTCAGGGGAGAAAGGGAACTCAAGGCCTAGGTACTTTTTTTTTTAGGATCAATGGTTTCTTCAGGATGGTTTTGATAAAATGATCATTGACAAGTGGGAGGAAGCTAAAGCCAAGGGTGGTAGACAAGCTTCCTCTCTAGATGTTTGGCATGGGTGTCTGACTCTTTTAAGGAAATATTTGAGGGGTTGGAATATGAAATTAATTGGGGACCAAAGAAAGAAAAAGCAAATGTTAGTTAGAAGGATAGAGGAGATAGATATCATTGCTGAGGGTAGATTACTAGAGTTTTGTGAATGGGAAGAGAGAATAGAGCTAGAAAGACAATTAGAAGATTTTATCAATTTAGAGGAGATTCACTGGAAACAAAGGGCAAAGAACCAGTGGTTACTCAAAGGGGATGCAAATACTAGATTTTTTCATCAATTTGCAAATGGGAGAAGAAGGAAGAATTCTATTTTCTGTTTGGATAATAATGGAGTTGAATGTAGAGGACAACAGAATATTATTGGACATGTGGTAGATTTCTATAAAGCTCTGTTTGGTCATAGTGAAGGGTCATCCTTACATTTAGCAGCTGATTTTTGGCCTTCAGATTTTATAGTTTCCCCACAGAGTCAAGAGGAGTTAACTAAACCTTTTGAGTTAGATGAAATTAAGGCTGCTATTATGGGAATGAAAGGGGATTCAGCTCCTGGACCCAATGGGTTTGGAGTTAGATTTTTCAAAAGGTATTGGGAGCTAGTCAAGGGAGACTGCATGAATATGTTCAGTGATTTTTGGGAGGAAAAGTTTGACATCAAGAGATTGAATTATGGGGTTATTACTCTTGTTCCTAAACTAAAGGAAGCTAACAAAATAAACAATATAGACCTATATGTCTCTTAAATGTTGATTACAAGTGGTTTACAAAGGTGCTGACAGAGAGATTAGTGCCAGTTGCTGGGGAGATTATTGGGAGGAATCAAACAGGTTTTGTGAGAGGGAGGAATATTTTGGAAGGGGTAGTGATTCTGCATGAGGTTTTGCATGAATTAAAACAATCTGGGGAAAGAGGGGTTATCATGAAAATTGATTTTGAAAAAGCTTATGACAAAGTTAGTTGGTCTTTTCTAGAACAATCCTTGCTGGGAAGGGGTTTTCCTCAAAAATGGGTAAACTGGGTTATGCAGACAGTTAGAGGAGGGCAAGTATGTGTGAATGTTAATGGGGAAAGAAGTCCTTTTTTTAAAACCTTTAGAGGCTTGAGACAAGGAGATCCACTATCTCCTCTTCTATTTGATCTGGTAGCTGATGCCTTGGGGATCATGCTTGATAAAGCAGTAAGTAAGGGTCATCTCAAAGGGGTAATTGGTCATGTGATCCAAGGGGGGATTTCACATATCCAGTATGCTGATGATACTGTGATTATGATAGATGGCTCTGACAATTCAATTCGAAACTTAAAGCTGATCTTGTACTGTTTTGAATGGCTAACAGGGCTAAGAATCAATTTCCATAAGAGTGAGGTATATGTGTTTGGGGTTCAACAGGAGGAAAAACATAGAATTGCAAATATGCTCAATTGTGGCTTGGGTCAATTGCCTGTTATTTACCTGGGTATCCCTGTTAGTGACAGACATTTAGGCATAAAAGCTTTTGCTCATATTACCCAAAAATTGAACAAAAGGTTAGATCCTTGGAAAGGTAAACATATGTCTTCTGGGGGGAAACAGATTTTGACAAATTCTTGTTTGAGCAGCATTCCTTTATATTGCATGGGATTCTATTGGCTGAAAGATGGGATGCACAAAAATATGGATAGTGTTAGGGCTAGGTTCTTTTGGCAAGGTGCAAGTGATAAATTTAGATATCATATCGCTAAGTTTGAAATGGTGTGCAGACCAAAAGATCAGGGGGGTCTTGGGGTGATTAATACTAGAATCATGAATGATGCCTTGATAGTGAAATGGATCTGGAAAATATATAAGGAACCAGATTCTCTTTGGTTCAAAGTTATAGATGCCAAATATTTGAAAGGGGGGAATTTTTTTGAGTCAAGAAGCATTGGAACTTCTCAGTTTTGGCAAGGGCTTCATAAAGTAAAACACCTTTTCAAGTGGGGGGCTTTGTTCAAAGTGGGTAATGGAAATCTTTGTAGATTTTGGCAAGACTACTGGGTTTTAGAGGTACCTTTGAAAATAGTGTTTAGTGATCTCTATGGTATGTCTCATAACCCAGAATGTACAGTAGCAGACTGCTGGGAAAATGGGGAATGGTATGTGGACTTTAGGAGGTCTTTGACTGAGCAGGAATATGAGAGATGGAATGATTTAAAAGCTTTATTAGCTGATAGTTATCTATCCAATAGCTCAGATGTGGTGCTTTGGTCTTTGGATAAGTCTAAACAATATACAACAAAATCTCTATATCGTTTCATAACTGATAGGGGGATGGCCAGCAAGGTAGCTGGGTATATTTGGAAATGTAAAATTCCCTTAAAAATTAAGATCTTTTTGTGGCAGGTTTTTAACAATAAACTGCAAGTATGCCAGAATTTGATTAAGAAGGGTTGCCTTTGTCACTGTGTGGAGTCTATAGAACACCTTCTCTTTCGATGCCATTTAGCTGTTTTTGTTTGGAGTGTGATTAGAGAGATCTGGCATGTACAAATACCTCGATCTCTTGATGATTTTTGTGGAATTTGGCTTCAAGGTGGGGGGCTGATACCAGCAAGGTTGCTTATGTTCTTATTTGCTGCTTTGAGTTGGGCTTTATGGATAACTAGAAATAAGATGGCAATTGAGCAAACCTTTCCTAGGATGCCGACTGATGTTATATATACTGCAATATCTTTGCTACAGAAATGGAGTGGTCTTCTGCGTAAGGAGGCGGACAAAAGACGTATTCAACAAGTTATTGATGCGGCCCTGGGATGGATGAGAAACTTCAAGCCTAGTACTAGGAATCGTTCGGATATTGTTGAAATCTGAGTTTGTTATATTCCTTGTACTAGACTTTTGTTAAGTTTGGTTCTGAGAGGTCTCTTTAGTTTCTGCTTAGTTTGGTTCTGAGAGATAGCTGGTGTTCCCAGCAAAACGTGTATCCAACATTATGCTTTCTTATAAGCAGAGGTTATCCTCCTTTCAAAAAAAAAAAAAAAAAAAAATGGAGAGGGAGGACTAGCAAGGCCGCCGCCGGAGTTGGCGGTGGCGATGGGGATGGCGTGCTGCGTAGGAGCCGAACCCGTGAAGGCAAGCCGAGCGTGGGACAGGAAGAGACGGCTTCCTCGTCGTTGCGAGCCGAAGTGTTGACGAAGCCAAGCCGAAGTGTTGACTGAGAGGAGGGCGATCGGACCTGATGCCCAACCTTCAGGGACAGATGACATGAACCACGCACTCGTAAGGAACTACTCTCAATATAATTTGCTGCAAAATGCATCTAATAATGAGAAACTATTACGACTGTGTCAATTTCGTGAAGAGCATACCGGCATGACCAAGGACTAGGCTCTGGAGCATGCAGTTTTGTCCGGAGGAGAATTTTGCACAGCGCCGATCTTGTTTGCGTTCCAAAATTTTGCTGCAAAGGAAATTAAAGAGATGGCCTAAGCTGCTGCTACCTCATAAATAAATATGTGAAGTTTAGGACAATAAATAAAAGAGATGGCCTAACTCGTTTCAGGGGCAAACATTAACGGCAACAGGAGCCAGTAATGCAGCAGATTACATAGTACTACTCAACAAATTAAGAAACAGCAGAAAAGGAAATTAAAGAGGAGTACCTCGCTTCTAGCTAGCAGGGGTTAGTTCACGCAGCTGTCTCCCAAGCATATCACCATCAGCAGAAGAAACAACCATACACTCCTTTGAATTTGAAGCATTGCCATTAAGCTTCAGCAGTTAATCAGGCATTCTATCAATGGTGGTAAAACTTAAAAACTCTTGAGCATCTTCTTGCCTGCAGAATGGAGAGGTGCATAAATAGCATCACCAAAAGCTTCATTGCAAAGGAGATAACAAAAATGTAACAGTACGCACACTGCTGACGGCAATAATGTCTATGGCCATGAAATGCCATCGGACCATTTGGGAACATTCGAAAATGTTCACGTGACCATTGATTGTAAGAAAAGCTTCCAACATAGATATGCAAAAATTGGATCAGTAAAAAAACCTATGAATATGTAGCTGTCCAGGTCTTGGTAAATAGCATGTCTGGTGCCGGTTATGCTGGTGCTGGGCAGAA
The DNA here is from genome assembly GCA_015844335.1 of Chrysopogon serrulatus. Taxonomy (NCBI): domain Eukaryota; kingdom Viridiplantae; phylum Streptophyta; class Magnoliopsida; order Poales; family Poaceae; genus Chrysopogon; species Chrysopogon serrulatus. Next base: position 42,572 of record JADLZL010003604.1, on the reverse strand, counting down.
ACTCCAAAGCAGAAGCAGAAGCTGCGAGTGTATAAACAAGCTAAATTATACAAAGTGAACTGCAAAAACTCCAAAGCAGAAGCTGAAGCTGCGAGTGTATAAACAAGCTAAATTATACGAAGTGAACTGCAATCAGCATAACCATTGCTCAATAACACAAATTTCGCTCTACCTTATTTTTCTTGTCATTTTTGCTTGGATCTGCTAATAAATCTGCCCTGATCCTCGAGGCTTCGTGCTTCTTCTCTCCTGTGACAAGCTGGTTAGCAAAGTTCGGTGCTGGAACCACGTGAGTGCTTGACATACGTAGGTAAAGGAGTTACTCCTTAGAGCCGGTACAGGCTTGCATGATGCCATCTGTAGATATAATTGTGTGTCAAGTAAAATGTAGCAAAGGGTTTTTATGAAACAAACAAATCAAATTAGGAAGAATTTGTATGCGATACTCCAGCTCACCTCACCACACGGGGACTTCGCTGGAAGCATGAAGTGCAGAGAGCAAAGCAGGAGAGGCAGTGATCTTTACCGGTCCTTGAAAATAATGCTCGGTTTGTTGGGGTGGACAGACGCCTCGTGCTCAAGCTTCTCATGCACACTCTTCACCAACTCTTGGCTGACTTTTCCCGTCCCACGAAGCCAAGCAGTCACAGTCCGAAGTGACGGGAGGTGGCCTAGGCCCAGGTCATCGTCAACACTGAATAATCCAACGCGCCTGATGCAGAAATGCTTCAGGTTGATCTGGAACTTCCAGTGTTGGAGCTGAGGCATCGCGCCTAGTGAGAACATAGATGGCACTGTGCTTCCTTTTGAAAATAACCTAGAATTAAATTCACAACGTTCCACACATGGGAAAGCACAAGGCCCACACCTTTCTAGGGCCTGCTTGGGGGTAGAGCTCACATGGAAATTGAGATGACGAAGACACGACAGCGTGCCGAGGACCTGCATGTCCTCCCTTCGCTCCGTCTCCACCTCTATGTTCAGGTAGGTGAGGACGGGAAGCGATGCAACTTTAATCCATGAGGGCAGCACCGTGGCGTTCGAAATGCGAAGCCGTTGAACGTTGACTAGTGGCTCGTCCATTGACCCATCGAGATAAACATGCTCATCTACTTTAGTATAGATTTCTAGAGACTCAAGTCTCTTTAGTTTGCCTACGGATGCCACCAAAGCTTTAATACACGCCCTCAAACCATGCTCCTGATCATCCTTGTTGGATGGCCCATCTTCTAGTAACTCCTTGTTGATGCCGACTTCTAGTACCCTCAGTTGGGTCAAACAGCCAAGCTCTTCAGCAATGCATTTAGATTTTACAGTTGCGCTTTCTAGCACTTCAAGGGAGGTAAGGTTCTTCAACCCATCTGGCAACATTGTGGGCCCAACACGAATATCTCCGCCACCAGCACGTAGGCACATCAATTGTCTTAGCCCTATAATACTCGATGGCAGTTCTCCTACCGCGGTTTCTGATAAATCCAGTGTCTGCAGAAACCGTAGCTTCCCTATCTCTATTGGGAGCTGATCACTAGTGTCTGATGATATTCCTAGGTACCTTAGGTAAGATAAGCTCCCCACAAACCCAAGACTTAAGCTCCCCACAAACCCAAGACTTGCAAGGTCCTCAAGTTGGCAACCACGTAGGTCCAATACACGCAAAAGATGATAACATGAAAGGGTGGAGGGCATCAAATGGATTACTACAGCATCTTGTTTAAAGATGGCAAGGGACCTCAGTTTTGGCATGTCCATCATGGCTGGCCATGCAGTATAATCAAGCAAAGATATCCTGCGAACCCTGCTATCTATAGAATGCTTCCCATCACCTGATACAGTGCCGATGAAATATTCTTCCTTTGACAAGGAAATCATGAGATCGAGCACTGTATCATGCACACGGCAGGCCCTAGGTTTACCTTCCCCAAACATCCTTGCGGGCTGGATCAGGCTTCTATTTAGAAGCTCATTGAAGTAACTATCTCCAATCTCAAGAAAACTTTGGTCTCGTTGCTTTTGGACAAAACCTTCAGCTACCCACCTCCATATCAACTGATCTTTTTCAATCTCATAATCTTTTGGAAACATGCTTAGGTACAATAAACATGTCTTCAAATGAAAAGGTAGATCATAATAGCTAAGCAGCAGTATCTTCTTCATATCATTCATATCAGGATTGCTTCCAACTAGTCCCGAACCAATTGAGTTAAACACAGCATACCACTCTTTTATATTATTTGATTTATTAGCAAGCAAACTAGCCATAGTAATAATAGCTAATGGGACACCTCCACACTTCTTTAGAATCTTTTTAGCTATTTCAGAAAATTTCTCAGGATCATCCATTGAGCTCAAAACTCTCCCATAGAACAATTTTTCAGAGCTCTCATGAGAAAGTGGTTTAAGCCTATAGTAGCTGCCGACATGCTTAGCAACATCAATATTGCGGGTGGTTGTGATTATTCTACTTCCCTTGTCATTCTCGAATAGAGCACATTCAATTATCTTCCATGGTTCCTTATCCCATATATCATCAATAACAACGAGGTACCTATGCATACGGAAACGGATAAAGCACATGTCAATATAGTTTTTTAGCAATTTAATGAAGTGAAGATAATATATGTAGATCATTTAATATTCCATTAGTGATTTGCAATATAGCAACTGCTCTGGTACACCTCCTTCTAAAAAGGCACGAATCTTAAAGAAGCTCATTAAACTAATTAATTATTTTCTTATTTTAAATATATCTCGATCTGTGGGGGTAAGATAGCTCTGGCCATTGTGCTTAAGAAGAAGACATTCTCACATAGGTCGAGAAAACTGTTAGACCCTTGGCCCACTCATACCCAACGTGGGATATGCGTGAAGATTTATTTCAACGCGCAGATAAAACTGCACCACCTTCGGCTAACAAATCCATCCTCAAAGGGATTCAAACTCTAACCAACAAGCTAGATCCGTTCACTTTGGCCTTTTTGTTGCTTGTGGTCACGGTTGAGCTAAACCCATCAAACCCAGCCCCCATCGGCTTTGTACTCGCTACTCTGTTCTCTTCGTTCCCCACCTCTCGCCATCTCAGATATCCGTAGAGTATTCCTAAGAATGTCATTGCTAGGACAACGTTTTATGGGGACAAAAGCTTCCTCAGTCTTCACGCGCCACCCGTCCAGAAGGTCTTCATGAATGGCACGAGCTGGCCTGCCTCGAATTGAATGGAAGGGCTCACCGTGTCTCCACTCTTGACCCACTCAATGGTGACCCTGCATTTGTCACCACCACCGCCGAAGCGCCGTGTCGACTACCAACACACCAGCACATGACGAAATGGGATCGGGGACGAGGGAGAACGAGGTGCCACACTTGGCTCAGTTCGTCGGCTATCGCTGCTCGGAATGGCCATCCGTACCGCAGGGGATTGGAGGAGGGAGTGGAGGTTGCTGCCTCCTGTCTGGCTTCGAGATGGACTTGTCCGCGGAGATGGAAACGACAGCGTATCCACCCACCACCGAAAAAGGAAGAGAAAATTCCTTATCTGGCGTTAAAATTCTCAATTTAGCATCCAAATTTCAATCTTTCTTACTTCCTTTATCCTAAATTATAAGATGTTTGACTTCTTTTACTCTAAATTTGATTATTCGTCTTATTTAAAATTTTTTGCGTAAACACGGTTGAATTTAAGTTATTCTTGAAAAACTTTTATTGGTAACACAAGACACGAAAAAAATAAATAATATTTTGTAAAAAATTTCAATAAGACGAGTGGTCAATTTTAAAGTAAAAAAAAATCAAACATCTTATAAATTAGGACGAAGGAAGTATCTAATAACTTTTTTTGAAATTTTTGTTCCCAAACTGACACTAGTGTCGCTTTGGACATATTGTTAGGGTTAACCGACATATGGGTGCCATGATTAAAAGACCAACATGCCTCTGTCTCATCTCATTACATGGGCAAGAGGGGTTTCCGTAGAGAAAGGGAACGGCAGCGGCGCATTGGAGGCCGGGGCTGGACCCGCGCGCGCTGCTGGGGCAGGCTCGCCGCGTGCCTCCATCGTGGCCGGGGCGATGCACACGCGGCGGCCTTCTCCCAGACGAACGTGTTGTGGAACACGGGCCGCAGCACGACACCTCTGCACACGCTTGCAGCGTCCATGCCCGCAGGCCGCGGGGCCCATGAAGCAGGCCTGCGGCAAAGCCCGGCTCCCGCCATTGCCGTTGGTGCGCTCGCCAGAGCACGTGGAGCACGATGGCACTGAGGTTGGATAAGGTGAACGGGTGGTGCAAGGTGACGGCGGCGACCACATGCGTGGAGCCGTGGAGGCCGGCCAGCTGCATGGACAGCAGCACGAGGAGAGGTGCGTGCCTGCGTGGACACGGACAGGTGCGAGGAGTTGGCGCACAGCAGCAGCAACAACAGACGTTGCCGACGACTCGACGCGCTGTTTTATGGATTTTTAGCCAGTCTAAAATTCTCCTTTCGTGTATGCACATACACTTGTATTTGCGTGTATTACTATTACTACTACAACATGGAAGAACATGTGTGAGCGCTCATTCACTTGCATGTAAGCAAAAGGACATAGGCCACTATATGACTGGGTGTGGCCGGCCTGGTGCGCGAAGCCTCGCCTGTAGGTGCACGCATATGTGTACACCCGTGAGCCGGCCGACCGCGGCATACGTACGCGTAATCAGATTATTATTTTTTTGGTGAACATAGATTATGCTGGTTGTTGGCCCCAAACAAGTCACTGCGACCCACGGAAGAGAGGAGGGCAGCCAGGAACAGTAAGCATGTGAAACATTTTCTCAAAAAAAGTAAGCATGTGAAAAAGAAAAAAAAAGTTCCAAAACATGTCTGTACAAGTGAAAATGGAGGTGCAAAACGTCCTTTCGCATTTGAGTTAACACCGTTAGATACATAAAGTGACGACCAGTTTCAGAACAAAAATTTCAAGAGAGACTAGATAAGGATGATTTTAAATTTTAGTGCTAAATTAAGAATAACAAATTTCTTTTGGTGTCAAATAAAAAATTTGCTCAACAAGAAATGATGGAGCCCACACGTGACTCTCCCTCTGAATCTGGGCGTCCCATGCGGGATCTAAGTGCAAATTTTTTAAAAAATATATAATTTATTGAATAGGCTACTGTGAGATGTGTTTTTTTGTTTTTTTTAAAAAAAAGAGTACCAGAGCAGTTCTCTTGCAATATAACTAAAACCATGATACTCAAGTGAACAAGAATATATAGGGGACTATTTCCGAATGCATATAGCAGGAGTTTTGCTTAGAGGAAGCGGTTGCGCGATTTCTGAAGAGAAAATAAAATAATCATTTCCGAAGAGAAAGTAGGCAACCTTGTTATTATTACTAAATGAGTTAGAGCATCTCCAACAACTCCCTAAATAAACTTGCTATTCTTATAAACTTGGCAAAAACATAAAAAAACCCTCTCCAACAACTTCGTAAATCAACTCCCTATTTATCCCAACTGCGTATTTTCTCCTCCCGCGCGCGGATATATCCGCGCGCGAGTCGACTGCGTATCGGCCTGGACCGCTGCCTCCCCCGACGATTTCCTCTCCCTCCCGCTCGCCGCTCGACGCCGGCATGTCGCTCGCGCCTGAACGAGCGCATCGACGAAGCCACGGGCTCCAGCAGCAGGTGCGCACGGGAGGAGCCACGGGCTCGGGCAGGGCCGGGCAGAGCACGCGCCAAAGGACAGCGGAGCGGGCCAAGCCATGGGCAGGTGCAGCATGGCCGGTCGGCTGCAGCCACGAGCACCTGCGCACGCATGACACGCGCAGGGCGGTCGGGTGGCGGCGGCATGCAAGCCCCAGGAGCAGAGCCGGGCGGTCCATCGCGGGCGGGCGGCGGGACCGTGGCGGCGGGTGGATTCGCTGCCCGCCGTGGTCGAGCACTGTAGAGTGCTCCATATTTTGATGGGAAATGCTCAAAAGTTTCGCTTTTTTTTCGTTACGATCGCGTAGGATCAAACCTCACCCGATTTGGTGCAGCCGTTGTCGAGAAATCGCGAGTCAAAATTTCCACCCGCTGGTCAACTACGTGCTCTGTTCTTAATTCAAGTCAGGGACCTCCACCTTGAATTCGATTCCAGCCGGAGGGTCTTCTGCGAAGTCAGTGACTCGTAGGAATAGTTTGGGGCTAAATAAATAGTTAATAATTCAAATAAAATTCTATAAATATAAAATATGGTTTCACAACTGATGTATGCAATGACATGCGGGTCCCATCTGTCATCCTCTAGTTTTACCAAGTGAGAATACCAAATTGTTGGAGACACATCTTTTTTCCACTTGCTAAACAAAATAGCAACTTGGTATAACTCAAGATATACCAAGTAAATTTTACCAAGTTGTTGGAGATGCTCTAGTTGGACCTAATGCGACACCCATAAACTTAATGCGACAAGTAATCTAATGGGCTTTACCACGCATATAGCTAAAGAAGCCACACGTACGTGCAACTCCCCGCGCACAGTTCTACATCTTTGCTGCTGATAGCAATATGCGCGCCAGTGCTTAAAATGCATTACTATACATGGGCCATATGTATAATGAATACGTACAAGGAGGTGTGTGTGCGTGTGTGTGTGTGTGTGTGTGTGTGTGTGTGTTGGGGGGCGGGGCAGGCACGAACCTCCTGTTCTTGAGGAATTCACGAATATCATCTATGAGCTTTTGTTCATCCAAATTTGCACCAAGAATCTTCTCAAATTTTTCCTTGTCAAATCCATATAGCATGTCCTTTAGAAGTTTCTGTGTGTCAGGGTTGCGAGACACAGAAACAAAAGCTGTGCAGTCAAATTGTTCTTTAATATCATCATAAATTGCTTTGGCAAGTGTTGTCTTTCCAATTCCTCCAAAACCAGCTATAGAGACTATCCTCCTTTCATTATGCTTCTTATCATCTCCTTCTCTAAGCATGAGTGACATTACTTCTTCCTTTGCCTCACCAATGCCCACAAGCTTGGAGACATTGGTGTATAACATTGTTATGCGAGGGTCATACGAGGTTTTGACAGGAGCGGTAGCATTAACAATGTACCTATAATTTCGAGGAAATGAATTTGGAAACCAATTAATGCAAGACAGTATATAAGTAATTAAAAGAAATAATTTATTTGCAAAAGGATTGTATAAGTAATAAGGCCTTGTTTGGATTCTTATAGATAGTAGTTATCCGCTAATAATTATTACCTCCGTCCCTGAAAGCTGCAACTCCTAAAATCCGTGTTAGTCAATTTTTTTTTAACTTTGACCAACTTTATAGAAAAAAGCATCAATATCTATGACATAAAATAAGTATCGTATAAAAAATACGTTATATGATAAATCTAATGGTACTAATTTAGTACCATACATCTTAGTATTTTCTTCTAGAAATTTAGTCAAAGTTTAAAAAAAATTTGATTTAAGACAACTTCAGTTGCGGTATTCGAGACAGAGGAAGTATTTCTTTTAGATCCAAGTATAGATAATAGTGGATCAAATCAAATAATAGCTAGTAGGTAACTAACTAATCCAAACATGACCTAATATGTGCTACAGTGTCGATTCCTGACCTGTCACGTTGGTCGGCCAACTCCTTGAGACGCTCCTTGATGTCTTTGATTTCTTCGGCGATCTCATGGCGATTCGTGATCTTGGTGACCTTTTTTACCATCTTCTTGAAGAATTTTTTGACGCTCCTTTTGCCGGGAGGATCCGGACCAACGACGCGCAGGATGAACTTGTCAAAGATGTCCTCCATGTCGTAGGACAGGTCCCTGACATTCTGGGCCCAGATCCTTTGCAGCTTGTCGAGCTGCTCGATTGGCACCTGGCTAACCTTCTCGAGAGCGGCGTGGATGAGCTCGAGCTCTCTGGAGAGGAGCTTGATGTCCTCCTTGACGGCCTTCTGCAGGTTGTACTCATCCTGCAGCAGCTGGGCAAGCTTGGGAAGCAGCGTGCTCAGGACCGAGGTGGCAAACTCCATGGCTCACGATCCAGGTCTCAGGGCAAGGCAAGCTTGGGAAGCAACAAGCGGCAGGTGGTGTGTTGGTGGATGGGAATGGAGCTCTGCCTCCCTTGTCCTTATTTATAGCTCACAATGAGCACGATGGATTCAAGTCGGCTTTCATCATCGGTATCTGCCGCGTCGTCAACGTAGCACATGGCGCTGAGGCCCCGAGTTGTACTAGGAGCAAACGAGCAGTGAGGGCGTGATTGGTAGCCTGATGGAGCCATCCAAACCCCATCCGGCATTGTGTCATGTATTCTTTGGTCTCGTTTGGTTCTACGTCTCGCAACACTTTCCTGCCTGCGTCCATTTATTTCTCTTCTACCGCGCCGTGGAGCTCCGACGAGACCCTATCGCGCCACGGCGGTGGGCGGTGGGTGCGCGCGATGGAGGGCGGGGAGGGGGACGCTGGGCGTGGAGAAGAAGGAGGTGTTGCATGGAGAAGGCGTCCGGACGCCCAGACGCTAGGATAACCCTTATGTAATTCATCATTGGTTTCGATCGGTCCCCTGACTCAGGCTACGAATCCAAACAAGCCATGGACGGATCCCTGCAAGACTTGTTGGCAGCCGCAACGTATCAACTGAGCTCTGCCGCTGCCGCTCCAATACTCTGCAGATTCGCAGAAGTAATTCCCTGTACTCACTTTGCCAAAGTAACTATGAAGTGACGGAAGCAGATGTGAATAAATTTCACAGAATCAAAATGGTAGCAACGCATGCTGTCGTATAACTGAGCTATCCAAGTGTTCTGTGTCTTTGTTATTATTTGCAAATCTCAGTCACACGACCACACGCGACTCATCACCGCGAGCTGGCATGATGCTAGTACATGGCTGACAGTCTCACCTGGACTGGACTAGACTACCCTACTCCACTGAGGTGTTGATTCCAGGTCGCCACGCCCACACGCCGATGGTGCGTGTCTCGGCAGTCAAACAAGGCAGCAGCAACGGCGTCGTCCTCTGTATTTTTGCTCAGAAAACAAAAGTAGATACGGCAGAGTTGATCTGTGAAACACGTATGGAAACCACGACGGATCAAGGTTCCAGTAACAAGCAACAGGCAGCCCGGGACTCGGTCAGCCCTTCGTGTTCAAATCCACGCATTCCCATGCTGCCTGTGACGCATGAATCCATCAGGCAGTTATTCAGTTGGGAAAGCACCGGCCCTACTCTCCACTAGGGTCAGTACTGAAACACATTAGTATAATCTAGTGACCGATGCCCAGATTTCGGAGGCTCTGTCTCTGGTCTTCTCCTAGTCACTGAGGCTATCCGCACTCGTCGTCCTCTAAATCCATACTCCATACATCCTGGTCATCAAGATTCTCTCCTTTACAGTGCGTTCTCCCGCACTCATTCATACTCTATATCATCCTCCATCTACGGTGGGACCCATGTGTCAGTTCCATATCCACCTTATCCACCCACACCCCTCTCTCTCTCCCCACCCTCTCTCTCTCTCTCTCTCTCTCTCCCCACACCGGTCCTCCCTCTTCCGCCTCGCGCCGGCGGTCGGACGAAGCGCCGCGCCTCTCTCGCAGCGGACGAAGCGGGCGAAGGCTGGCTTGGCGCGTGGGGCGGCGGGGCGCGCGTGGGGGGGCCGGCGGCGCGTTATCGCCCCGCGGCGGCCGGCGAAGCGGCTCGCGGGCGACGGACGAGCGGGAGAGGTCGCCGCGCGCGAGGGCGGCAGCGGCGCTGGGAGCGGCGGCGCGCCAGCACGCGAGCCAACGAGCTCAGGCCCAGCGGGCGAGGTGCGTGCTCGGCGCGGCGCGGGACGAGCGGCTCGGGCTCGCTTCCTCCCTCCCTTCCTCGCCTAGCGTCGGTCCCCGGCGGCCATGGCGGCCACCGCCTCCTCGCCCCGCTCCAGCCTGCCACCCGCGGGAGAGGGCTCGCTGGCAGCGGCCGACGCTGAGCGCAGGGCGCAGCTGGGCTCGCGGCGGCGGTCCGTCGCGGCCACCGCGCCGCCCCCGCCACGGGCGCCTGTGCCGCCTACGCCGCGGGAGGAGGAGGAGGCGGGCGGGGCTTCCGACGGGGGCGACCTCGGCGAGGCGGTTCGAGCGGGCGGGGCGTCTCCAGCCCGGCGAAGCGCGGCGGGCCTCCCGCGGCCCGGCATCCTGCGGCGCGGGCGCCTCAAGCTCCCTTCTTCCCCCTGCTCTGCTCTCCCTCTGCCCTTGCTCCGACGAGCGTGCCCGGCCGCCCTTCTCTCTCCTTCGCCGGCCTCGCCTTCTCTCTCCTTCGCCGCGTGGGACCCGCGCCACATAGGCGCGTCCCGGACGACCGGAACGACGCCATGCCTGGCGGACGTCGCGGGCGATTCCGGATGAAAACGCCCGGTCCCGGACGCCGCTGCACACCTTCCCATCCGGAGAAGGTGACATGGCGCCATTCCGGACGCCGTGCGGACAGCCTCAGACCTGGCGACGAGCTCATGCCCCATGCCGCCGTGCGCCGGCACGATTCATTCAAATCGACTGGGCTCTGTGGCCTGCTGGCACCATTAAAGCCTATAATAATCGGCGGTACCATCTGGCATCTGCTGCATGCTCACACACAGTCCAGCATTATGCATGTACTGAGCGCAGTTGACTCCAAGTCCACCATTTGGACCGTGTTCCAGGCGTTCCTCCCATGCATGGGCATGCCCGTGACATGCGAAGCCGTTCAGCAAATTATGGCCGGCACTGCTGGTGCTGTCTACAATGAACACAAGATCTTTCTATTTTATGCGTGCAACACCGCAAATGATGCCAAGAGGGAAGAAGAAAAAAAATCCACATATGCTCTGTCGCGGCCAGCTCCTCCCAGCGCTCAGATTTCACATTTCAGGGACACGGCTACTGGTTGAGTGGGCAGTCGTCGGTTCTATCCTGTTCGCTTGTATTTTCAGCCAGGCTTATGAGCCATTCAAACAGTATTTTTCTCTCACAACAAATCAGTCGGTTTGTCTTATCAGCCGGTTTATCTCACAACAAATCAGTCGGTTTGTCTTATCAGCCGGCTTATCTGACCAGCTAAACACTCCCTCTGTTTCAGAACTGCTTTTTTCTTTAGTGACCGAAGAAAGACAAAACAAAAGCTTTTGTTATGTAACCATCGGTTTCGGTCGCCTGACTCCCTGAGCCAGGCTACGAAGAAGCCATGAACGGATACGGATCCTTGCAAGAGTTGGGCAACCGCAACGGCGCACAGAGCAATGAAATGGCTTGAGGCTTGAGAGCACGAAGCCGCGCCAATACTCTGTAGCCTGGCACTCGCACACGTCGCAGCCTTTGATCACCGCACATCATCCGTAAATTCAGCCAGCTAGGCTAGCGGATTCTGAGGTTTGGATTGATGATGATGATCGAGAGAGACCTGACGTCCTGCCGTAACCAGATACGAGCACCATTGATTCAAGTCGACTGGGGCCCGGACCAGCACCATTGATTATCATCGGTACAATCTGCCATGTCGTCAATGTTTGGCAGTGCTCGTGGCCCGGGCTGTCTGTACTGTACTACGTAGTACAGCGCATGGCCTTGAGGGCCCCCGGGGCCCGAGATGTCTGTACTAGGATCAGACGAGCAGTGAATGCATTCATTCACTCCTCCTCCGGTCCTCCCAGTCCCACTGTCCCTGTTCACCGTTGTTTCATTTGCGGGTGCTGTGGCTGGCCGAAGACGGCGAAGAGTCTGCTCAGCGTAGATCGCTCAGTGCTCCTCCTCTCCACTCCACCGGATCTCGAGTTCACCACCGTTGCGCTTGCGCCGGCGCTCGCTCTCGCCCTGCCTGCCCAGCTCCGCTCTTTGGCAGTGACATCGGCGATCATGGATGGAGGTCGGCATCCAGCGGCAGCACGGGACTCCGTCAGCCCGTCGTGCTCCTAGTCACTGAGACCTGGCTACGAGTACATGCCCCATGCCGGCGATGCCGCCGTGCGCCGGCACGATTCATTCAAATCGACTGGGCTCTGTGGCCTGCTGGCACCATTTAAAGCCTCTAATAATCGGCAGTACCATCTGGCATCTGCGGCATGCTCACACACAGTCCAGCATTATGCATGCATGTACTGAGCGCAGTTGACTCCAAGTCCACCATTTCGACCGTGTTCCAGGCGGCGTGCCAGGTGCATCTCTCGCCGTGCCATGCCTCCTACGATTAGTTGTTATACCAATTAAGACATTGTTTTATTTTTGGATTAAGAAACAAGTTTCCAGGAGCGTCAGAGCTAGTAGTTGTTAGAACTTAGAACAGCTAGTATATACTAGTACTTCGTTTGTAGAACAAGTGCTCGAGGTATGGACCTCCTCACGAGCGCACGCCGAATCGGATAGTGCCGACGAACCTGACGGCTCCCGCCTCACAGGGGCGCGGACAGGCGCCTCCGGCCGGTGGCGGTGGGTCCTTGCTGCCGTGCCGAGGTGCCGATGTTGCTCGTTAGTCTGGGTTTCGGTGCTCCTGAATGTCGACCCGGCGGCGTCGTCGCCTTCCTCGACGAATGAACTGTGGAACAAACAACACATGGGAGAGGAAAAAAAGAAAGAAAGGATGACGCCGTGATGATGACTGGGGACAGGGCTGGGCTCAGCAGGCCTAGAATGAACGGGCTGGGTCCAAGGTGGCCAGATAGAAAATAATTAGCAAAGAAACTTAATTACCAAGTACTATTCCCAACCGGCGCGGAGTCGGGAACGTCGTCGCATAGCGCGCGCCGCGGAAAAGAACTACTCCTATATACTAGTAAACAAGCAAGGCCCTTGTAGCTCTACAGCAGATCCGGCTGGGTTTTTGTGCAACGCGCCTATATATTGCCGGCCATGTACGTGCTCCCTCGCCAGTCGCCATGGCTACCGAATCCACCTCGTCGTCGAGGTGCGTAACCGGGAAGGTCACCGCCACGCACAACTTGGAGGTGACCGACTTCTCGGTGCTGGAAGGCATGGGCATGCCGACATGTTCGTCAGCTCGAGCACACCTTCAGCGCCGGCGGCTGCATGCGTCTGGAGGATCGACCTGTACCCTGACGGAGTGGAGATCGAGACGAACAACAGGGCTTATGTGGCAGCCTACCCTGCATTTTGTCCGTGGAACGGAAGGTGTCAGTGTTGCATTTAGCTTTTGTTTACTACTGGGCAATAAAGAAGTGATCACGAAACAGCTAACTTCGAATACCTTTCAATCGGCTCATGACGAATGGGGCTAGGCCTACGTTCATTGAGAAATCCAGCCTGCAGGAGATGCTGCAGCTCAGCGGTGGTACGGTCGCTTCACCATCAGGTGCGTTCTGACGGTAAAACAAGTGCTTCACACTGAAGATGTAGGAGCCGTCGTCCTAGTTCCACAGCCAAAGCTGCACCAGGACCTCACGGACATGCTCAAGAGCGGGGAAGGCGCAGACGTGACGTTCAGCGTGGGCGGCCAACTGTTCCCTGCTCACAGGTGCATCCTGGCCGCACGGTCCATGGTGTTCAAGGCGGAGCTCTTTGGCGCGATGAAGGAGAAGGATGCGCAGCGCATCAAGATCGATGACATAGAGCCTGCAGCGTTCGATCCATTGGTTGCAACACCTGTTGGTTGCAGCTGATCGGTATGGGCTTGACAGGTTAAGGCTCCTATGCGAAGCAAGCTGTGCCGCGATATCGATGTGCAGACAGTGGCCACCACCTTAGCTTTAGCAGAGCAACACCACTGCACCCAGCTGAGAGGTGCCTGCATTGGGTTTATAGCTTCGCGTGATGTACTTGGTTCTGTCATGGAAACCGATGGGCTCAAACATCTCATTAGCTGCCCTGCAATCATGAAGGAGATTTTGGACAAGGTCGTTGCCGTCTGGAGCAACAAGTAGTGTCATCGGAAAATTTAGCTCAACAGCAAGCAGCGATATGTAGAATGCTGATGCAGCATCAATGTTCGATCACTATCCATCACATTAATACATTGGTGGTTATTATCCATTTCAGCTCCTATGATATCGGAAGAATGTGCGCTGCTTGATATGTAATTTTGAAGAAAATCCATTACGTTTTATTTAGCATTGTTTGTCCTTCAGTTTTCTTACGTTTTTCCTTCTCTTATTGTGTGGATATATATGTACTGAAATTCATCACGTTCTTCAGCTCTATCTTGCACGATATGCATTGTCGATGGAATATGATTGCCTCAGATAGGTTTATCACTTCTCCCAATGTGCTTCGTGCTTTTATTTTTACGAAAACAGATGGATTCAAGCATCTCGTCCATTTGGCTATGAAAGAAAATTTAGACAAGATGACCGGACGCGGACGGCGTTAGGGATGAGTAGTCTCGTGCACGTATACACATACAGTACATTCTTAGTGTATCCATCCAAGAAATTAAAATACTTTATTGAAAATAATACAGGGGACTACAACTGCAATTCTACAAACCTTAGAAAAATTGTCTTGATCAAATAGAACTTTTTAACAGCTTTCTATTCTACCTGACTAATATAAATAGGGTCTAAGACATGTTTAGATCAGCTAGATTTTAGCATCAGCAGCTAATCGAAATAGGGTCAAGGCATACTTCTATTTAATTAAATTTTGTCGAACAATCTAAGGCGTGTGCGGTTTGTTTCAATCGGAGGCAGTACATATTGCACAGGCACGTATGGAACATGAAAAAGGAGAATTTAAACAAAGAAGGGAAATATAATAACTTTTTTGTTTGAAAAACAATGGAAACATTTTTAGAACTTGTGCATTGCAAAACAAAAATCATGCCCATGGTCTTGAATATGATGATACACTGGGTAATATATGACAGAAAATCGACAGAAAATAGTAGAAAAGAAAAGCTGATAGGATGCAAAACAATGCAAAATCCGATACTTTTCAGCTAAAATTTAGGACATACTCCGTATAACAAATTAATCCTATATAAACAAAACTTTTGAACTAGTATTACCGTAGTTGTATGGTGCTTATTTAGGACCTACCGTCATGGATACGATGATGACATCATAAAACAGTTGACGTGGGAACTCTAAACAAAAAACAACATGAAGACATTGTACGTCACGAGGATTGGGTCGAACATGACAGCTATGTAGAGAGAGGATTGGGTCGAACATGACAGCTATGTAGAGACACAGACACCCCCATTGGAATTTGGTACTAATATAGTTTGAACGCTAGTTCTTGCTCGGATCCTCCAAGTAGTGCGCCCGCGGCAGATGAACCGTTTTGAACAAGAAGCCCTGGCTGTTTCGTTCAAGGATTTGAGGGAAAAAGTCTATTTTGGGTTTTTTAACTTTTACCAAAGTCAGCATGTCATCTCGAGCTCCAAAACTAGATAAAATATATTTCTCAACTTTTAAAACCGTTCATATTACATCCATCGGTGGTTTTCAATAGTGGTTTTGCTATAGTCAAAGTGGTTTTGCTACAGTAACAATGGTTTTGTCTTTTTTTTATTTATTTTGGCTGAATTTTTTAAAAAATCATAGTAAATTATAGAAAATCATAAAATAGAAAATCTAATTTTGGTAGAATCCACATTAGTAGATCTATATGGTGAACATATAATATGATATATTTTAGTACAAAATTTTTACTATATAATTTATTTTAATTATAGAAATGCACATATCTAAAGTTATAATAAAAACTTTGTATCAAAGTATAACATATTATATGTTCACTGTGTAGATCTACTTATGTGAAGTCCAACAAAATTAAATTTTCTATTTTATGATTTTTCTTGATTTACTATGATTTTTTAAAAATTTAGCCAAAATAATAAAAAAAAGCAAAACCACTATCGAACACCGCTGAAGGATGTAATATGAACGGTTTTTAAAGTTGAGGCTTTTGTGAAAGGGAAAAAGTCCACTTTAGGTCCCTTAACTTTTATGAAAATCGCATGTGGTCTCGAACTCTAAAAACCGGACAAAACACATCCCTCAACTTTAAAACCGCTCATATTACATCCCTCGGCGGTTTTCGATAGTAGTTTTGCTACATTAACAAATGGTTTTATTTTTTTTAATTTATTTTGGCTGAATTTTTAAAAATCATAGTAAATCATAAAAATCATAAAATGGAAAAAATCTTATTTTGTTAGTCTTCACATAAGTAGATCTACATGGTGAACATATAATATGGTATATTTTTATACAAAGTTTTTATTGTATAATTTATTTGAATTATAGAAATACATATATCTAAAACTACAGTTTAAAATTTTATACCAAAGTATATCATATTATGTGTTCACTATGTAGATCTACTTATGTGGAGTCCAATAAAATTAGATTTTTTATTTTATAATTTTTATATGATTTATTATGATTTTTAAAAAATTCAGCCAAAATAAATAAATAAAAATATAAAATACAAAACCACTGTAGCAAAACCATCTTGTCAAAACCGTGCCGGGGATGTAATATGAACGGTTTTAAAGTTGAGGGATGTGTTTTATCCGGGTTTTAGAATTCGGGGACGACATGCAGACTTTCACCAAAGTTGAGGGACCTAAAGTTGACTTTTTCCTTGTGAAAAGTTAGATGTAAAGTACTCCCTCCGTCCTTTTTTATTTGTCGCCGCGGTGGGATGCATGCCACAAGTTTGACTTGATTTATAGAAAATACATACAATATTTATATCTCCAAATAATTTTGTTAAAAAATAGATCCAAAGATCTTTCCAATGATACTAATTATGATACTAATCGATGATATTAATTATTTATTAAAATTGCTTTATTTGTGTCCTCGGGGAAGCGAAACAGCGGTTATTTAGGGACGAAGGGAGTCGACTTTTCCCAGGATTTGAGCCCGCCAAGGCGCCAATCATTCACAGAGTGGATGGACCGGGCCGTAACAGATGGCCCAGTACCTTTGAAATCAAAAGCAGAACCCAATTCCTTCCGAGTTCGAGCGCTACCAGCTCCGTTCCCCAAGTCGCGACGCCGCCGCCGCCGCCGCCGCCTCCGTCCTCGCGGCGGCGCGCTCCGCTCGACTCTCCCGCACCGCATCTTCACCGATCCTATCCTCTCCGGCACCGGGCCGGCTTCTACGGTGAGGATGGCGCATCCCATCCCCTCTCCCTCCCCCTACTCCTCTCCCTTCGACATCAACACTTTTCTCAAACCCTAACTATGGGTTCTGTTATTGATTTTGATGGGATTATCAGTGAAAATGGAAGCTTCTTAAGAGGGGTGTGGGGAGAGGACGACTCGTACCAATTAGATCAGGGAGGATCAGGTCAAGGTGCGTGTGTTCTTTAGAATGCATTCTTATCCTTAATACATTGCCCGTTGCTTTTGCTGGACCAAACAAATAGCGGTATCCACTGCTTTGCAACAGGTAGCGGCGGGAAGGAGTTCCATTGCCGATCACGTTCCCTTGTGGTGAAAACCAAACAGCACAAAGTTATTTGGTTTCGCATCAGAAATGGCCAAATGGGTTAAATGACGCTAAGCATTCTGAGCTGACCGCCAGTTCACAGAAAACTAGCCAATGCGAGCAATAAGACAGTCACCCTATGTGCAACGTGTCATTTAACAACTCCACCTCTCGGCTGCATTTTTACTCGCCATGGCTAACAACTCCACCTCCCCAGTTAACCATGACCCATGCCTATCCGAGACGTGGTCGAGGTGCGTGACACGGACTGTCACCGCCACACACCTTCGAGGTGACCAATTTCTCATTGCTCGACGGCATGGGTATCGGTAAGTACGTCGATTCCAGCACTTTCAGCGTTGGCGGCCATGACTGGACAATCATGGTCTACCCTGACGGGTGGAAGGAGGAGGATAAGGCAGTTTATGTGTCAGTCTTCTTGAATCTCAAAAAAGGAGCAGTTGGTGTGAGAACGAAGTACAGTATGAGTTTATTGGACAAACATGGTCATGTCTTCAAGGCAGCAAAGGACACACATACCTTTGAGTGGGCCACCGGCTATTGGGGCTGGAGCGAGTACATGGAGAAATTCAAGCTGCAACCGTTTCTACTTCTCAACAATGATTGCTTGATGATCAGATGCGATTTGACTGTCATACAGGATCCTCGAACGGAAGCTGTTGCAAGCACCGTCGTAGTTCCAGGGCCAAACTTGCAGCAGCACTTTTGAGCGCATGCTGAAGGATGGAAAAGGAACAGACGTGACGTTCAGTGTCACCGGCGAACTGTTCCATGCCCACCGATGTGTGCTGGCCGCACGGTCTCCGGTGTTCCAGGCCGAGCTCTTCGGTCCAGTAAAGGAAGAAGCTACACAGCCAATCAGGATTGACGACATGGAGCCTACCATCTTTGAGGCACTTCTTCACTTCATTTACACAGATGCCATGTCGGACAATGCCAGTGGAAATGTGTCGATGCAACACCTGCTGGTCGCCGCGGATCGGTATGGGCTGGATAGGCTCAAGGCGATCTGCGAGGACAAGCTGTGCCATGCCATTGATGTGGAGACGGTTGCTACCACCCTCACCCTAGCGGAGCAGCACAACTGCGTGCAGCTCAAGGATGGCTGCCTCAGGTTTATCGTGGCCTCTCGTGACGTGCTTGGTGATATTATGAAGACAGAAGGATTTAAGCATCTCGTTGCAAGCTGCCCTTTGGTGATGAAAGAAATATTAGACAAGATGGCCGGAGTTATTATAAGTAGTGATAAGGTAGTCTTCGATGAGAGTTCTTAATTAGCAATTCTCTACCGATAATGTGGATGCATCCATTCCAACTTGTACAACAATTAAAAATAGTGGGCCTGACTCATGCGCCCTATACAAGTTATGATCTGTGAACAGTTTTAAACTTTTTCTGTTATTTTCGTCTGTGTTTTGCCTTTATATTTGTTCCAAATGTTTCTTTCCTTTTGATCATATATGTTTCTTTCCTTTTGAAGATTGATCATATATGTTTCTTTCCTTTTGAAGAGGGTCATGGTCCACATATTATTATATGTTGATATATATGGATCAGTACTCTGTAAACAGAAGCTAGCTGGAGTAATGTATTCTTGATGCATAGTAGATTAGTATAGGTATACTCCATCCTTTCCAAATTCCAAATTTAATTAACGTACTAAAAAAATCAAAATGACATAATTTGTTAGAACAAAAGTAGTTGATTAATACTACAAACAAAATGCATTCAGCTTTGGACATTGTCCTTCAATTTTCTTCTCTTTTTTTTTTCACGTCGCATGTTTGTTTGGAACTTTGGATTTGGAATATCCTGATTTGATCAAAATTATGGAAAATATATGGAGGATGTTGTTTGAGATTTGATGTGTCAGGGATGAGATAGCCAGTCCTCTGGTAACATTGCTCGGTATAAGCCCTCTGGTGGTGTTGATCTAATAATGGTTGTCACTGGACCACGCCATTGGATAATGCTCATAAAATGTACTCTCTAAACATAGATCGAGTCACCTCGAACAGGTTCTTTTACTAGTCCAGAGATACACCTAAAACTTGGTTTTTCCTTATTCTAGTTCTAGTTTCAAAATTCCAGAGCGCTAGTCGAACGGTAATATAAAGTGATTCTAATTCATCAATGAAACATTTCAAGAGAATCTGAATCCAAAACGTTTCAAATGATAATCAGGAGCCCTGTAAATCACACCCTTAATTAATACTCTTTTTAACTGAATGACAAACAGTAATTGTAATCAATCTCTAATGGATTTCCTTCAAAATTTGAACCCCTTGTAACTGAAGGGACAAACAATAATGGTAATCTTATTATGGTTTTTCTTCAAAATTTTCATTGTAGCACTGTATCACACAGCACACACATTCTTCCAATATAATAGGATCTAGCTGCAATGGACTAGGACGCACCAGTAATTTAATGTGAGGGAAAGTGATCGAATATTGATACTGCACCTTATACGTACTGCACTACTGCTCCCTCAATCAGGCTCGGCTATATTTCCAGTGACACTGCTACTTATTGCTCCAGACGGCAGCGACCTTGTCCAAAATCTCCTTCATGATTGAAGGGCAGCTAGTGCTGAGATGTTTGAACCCATCGGTTTCCATGACGGCACCAAGCACGTCACGCGAAGCTATGAACCCAATGCAGGCACCTCTCAGTTGGGTGCAGCAGTGTTGCTCTGCTAAAGCTAGGGTAGTGGCCACCGTCTGCACATCGATATCGCAGCACAGCTTTGCTTCGCACAGGAGCCTTAACCTGTCAAGCCCATACCGATCAGCTGCAACTAACAGGTGCTGCATTGCCACAACGTTATCTGCTGCATTGTCAACATTGCAATCATCGTCAGGCAAGGAGTCCGCGTAGACGAAGTGCAGGAGTGCCTCGAACACCGCAGGCTCCATGTCTTGGATCTCGATGCGCTGCGCATCCTTCTCCTTCATCGCGCCGAAGAGCTCCGCCTTGAACACCATGGACCGTGCGGCCAGGATGCACTTGTGAGCAGGGAACAGCCGGTCGTCCACGCTGAACGTCACGTCCGCACCTTCCCCGTTCCTCAGCATGTCTTTGAGGTCCTGATGCAGCTTTGGCTGTGGAACCACGACGGCGGCGCTTACATCTTCAGTGTGAGGCGCTTCTTTGACCGTCACAACACACCTGATCGTGAGGCAACAGCCGTTGATGCGCAGCAACTCCTGCAGACTGGATTTCTCAATGAGCTTAGAGTAGCCCCAGCCATCACCGACGGACTCAAAGGTCTTTTCGGACATTTTCATCACCTGGTCCATATTGTCCAATAACAAACTGATACTCAGTATAACATTGGCGCCTGCTGTTCCTCTGACAAGATACAGGAAGGCCGACACAAAGGCGCCTTTGTTCTCTGCCAAGTTGCCGTCAGGGTACAAGTCGATGCTCCAGTCGCGGCCGCCGACGCTGAAGGTGCTGGAGCTGACGAACTTGCCGATACCCATGCCGTCCAGCTCCGGGAAGTTGGTCACCTCGAAGTCGTGCGAGCCGGTGACGCTCTCCGTCACGCACCTCGACGACGACGTCTGGGATAGGCACTGGCCATGTGCAGCCGCAGAGGTGGAATCGGAAGCCATGGCAAGGGAGCAGGGCAAGAGGGGGGGCGTTGCACAAATTAAAACAGATCGATCGATCGATCTGCTGCAGAGATAGGTTAGGGCCTTGTGCCCTTGTTTTTAGGAGCACTTCTGTTTGCGCGGCGCGCATTACGCGCAAGGGGAAGGCGTGGGATTTTCGACCGGTACGTGCACGTACTCTTTGGAGTTTGGATCGGATCAAGAACTCGCGCAGTTATTTTTTGTTGTTTTTTTTGGAAACACGACCAGTTTTTCGAATCCTCGTTCCCACGAAAAGAGTTCTTGGATCCACGTGTAATTGATCACGTAACCAAAGCAGCCGTGCGTTTATATGGTACTAAATAAGTTAGATGTACTCTCTCCGTCCACAAAAGATCTTGCTTCTACCATTAAATTATTTAATACTCCTTTCATTTCAAATTATAAATTATTTTAATTTTTTTTAATTCATCTATTTGGATTGGATGGAATAATAAAATATATTTTTATACTAAAATCAGTTGGAGACATAAATATTACTATATTATATTTATTATTATTATCTTAATCAAAGTCAAGCTAGTTGTCTCGGTTATGTTCTTTTTTGTGGACGAGAGAGGGTGTACAAGTTTACGTGTCTATTTACTCCTATTACATAAACTTCCATTTGAGATTTTGTTTGTCTATACTTGTATTTATCTCGATCCATTAATGAAAGAGTGAAGATTTTGATCAATTGGAAGTTTGTCCCAATATATAGCATAAATAAACTATTACAAATGTTATGAATGATGTGCAGCAGCAGAGCCAGAATTTTGTTACTGGGCATTCCACATAAAAAAAAAATTCAATGCAAATATGCAATATATTAGATTACAGTGATTCAACAGTCAAGATTATTTTGGTTCTTTGAAAAACAAGGGAAATCTTTATCTGAAAGTCTATTGGAGTCTGGACCAGAGAACGGATGTAGTACAGAGGAAGAAGACGCGAGTTAGTTGAGCGGAGCTGGGAGGGGGCCAAGCCACCGAGAAAGAGGGATGCTGCCGTGCTGCTGACACCAGCGACCGCCACCGGGAAGGAAATTTCCATCATCGCTAAATATTTGGCCTTATTTTCGATCAGATTTGGATGGCTAGAATACTCTGTGGTAGACTCGTACATCAAGGAGTGGAATTTGATGTCCAGTTGTTTCGTCAAATAAAGCTTCAGAAGCTAAGCAGAGGAAGCCGGCGAGAAGGGGTGCCGCGTGCTTTTTTCGCCGAAACCCACATGCTACCTGCTTCACGTGTCACTGTCCTGTTGGTTCTTGACACAAAAAATTGTTTCGGTAGAAGATGCGGTCAATCGGTCATGCATGCAGTGCAGGTGCAGCACGGTAAAGGATCCTGAATTTCTGATCCCGTCATTAGCTGAAGTCGTCAAATCAAATCATCAAAGAAAAATAAGGGTTAACGCATGCGCTGATGCAAAGCTCAAGCTCAGCCCGTTTAATCGGCAGGCCTGCTGCGACGTCACTGCTGTCGCCACAGCGGGGCATGCAGGGTACATAAAAAGCTCGTCGCCGTCAGGTGCTCCCCGCATCGATCCCGGCGACAGAGCTTGCCCCTGCCGCCAGAGCATCCACGAAACAAGGATTCCTGTCTCGTGCTTTGCCCAGATTCCACCACTCAGCAAAGGGGTAACAATTTCGCTGACATCAGTTCAATAAGCACGTACAGCAGGCTATCTGAAATTCCCCCTGCTTCTGTTGTTACAGCTGAACCTTTCTGTTCATTGACCTGCTCGAATCGATTCTGCAGTTCAGTTCAGTTCAATGGCTGCTGAGGCAGAGCACGGCAACTGCAAGGCTTGGGCGGCGAGAGATCCTTCTGGGGTACTCTCACCGTACAAGTTCAACCGCAGGTGGCTTGGCTTACCCCTCCTCGTTTGCTGAAAAGTTCAGCGTCATTTTTATCACTTGTCTGAAACTCTGAATACTGCTGTCTTCTCGCTATGCTAGTCATATTGTTTCCATGCCTTTAGATGTCCATTGTCATTTATGTTTGGTTTTCAGTGTGTCTAGTGCAACAAGTGAACAAGTGGTGCAGGTACTTTTGCTTGTGGTGTGTCCAACTATAACTAAATCGCGAAATTGATGCTTACAACGGGGCATTGCAGAAATTTGAGTGCAAATAGCAACACGTTTGTGTTTTGTGCTGCTAGCTTATTTGGTTTAATTCTCATAGCATCTTCTTATGGGGGCTACTATGTGTATGATAATTTGCAGAGCAGTGCAAAGCAGCGACGTTTCATTGAAGATCATATACTGTGGAGTCTGTTATGCTGACGTTATTTCGACACAAAATAAGCACAATAATTCAATTTATCCTTTGGTTCCTGGGTAAGCTTTTCAGATCAATATTTTACATTGACTCCTTCGGAGTAAAAGAAAACTTAAGTTAGGAAGTGCTACCCATTGTCTAACTGTGAGTTTGTACTGTATGTTTGTCACTACTATTAATTTGTGCAGGCATGAGATAACTGGGATTGTAACTGAGATTGGTGCAGACGTCAAAGGCTTTAAAGTGGGTGACCATGTTGGTGTTGGAACCTACGTGAACTCGTGCCGAGATTGTGAGAACTGCAACAGCTCTCTAGAGAACTACTGCCCAGAAACAATTTTTACTTTCAACAGAATTGATACTGATGGAACTATCACAAAAGGGGGTTACTCCACTCACATTGTAGTCCACGAAAGGTAAGGCAGTAGTACCATTTTAGTTGACTGTTCAAACAAGCATATTGACAAAAGCTAATTTTAGGGATGGAAACAGTCGCAATTTCATTTGCTTATTTAATCATAGTGTGTACTTGGGAGATGAGTAACATTTGTGTCATTGAAAATTAATAAGTGATGAAAGAATAATATATAGGGTCCATATAAGTTATACCTTGATACTAGTCCAAGTTGAAAACAACTTTTCTGATTGTTGATCAATTAACATTTTAGGTACTGCTTCAAAATACCGGATGGCTACCCGTTGGAAAAGGCAGCGCCTCTTCTATGTGCTGGGATCACTGTGTATACCCCAATGGTGCGACACAACATGAACCAACCTGGAAAATCACTTGGAGTCATTGGACTCGGTGGTCTGGGTCACATGGCAGTGAAATTTGGTAAAGCCTTCGGTCTCAAGGTCACAGTTTTCAGTACAAGTGAATCAAAGAGAGAAGAAGCCATTAGCCTCCTTGGAGCAGATAACTTTGTTATATCATCAGACACACAGCAGATGGAGGTACTGCACATTGCAGAGTATCAACATACCTAGTACTTGATAATTCCAAAATATATGTCTTAAGTCAAACTTCTCGAATCTTGATCAAAATTATGACCATGGACAGTTTCTCTTTCTTATGCTGAAAATAGATATATGTTGCCAAATAATGTTTGTTCTGCTTAAACTGAGAACTGATCGTGACTATATGATCTCTTTCTTCTGCAGTCCCTGAAAAATTCCCTGCACTTCATAGTTGACACTGCTTCTGGTGACCATCCATTTGATCCATATCTCTCACTCCTTAAGGTCGGTGGTGTGATGACAATAGTGTGCTTTCCAAGTGAGATCAAAATGCATCCTGCAAGCCTCAATCTTGGTAATTCTCTGTTCTGACACTCGAGTAGTCAATATGTATAAACTCATAAATCATTTAGATTTAACCTGAACTTTTTTAGGTGGGCGGACTATGTCTGGTAGTATTGTTGGAGGTACAAAAGACATCCAAGATATGATTAAATTTTGTGCAGAGAACAATATCTATCCAGAGATTGAGACCATCAAGATGGACTATATCAATGAGGCTCTTGCAAGGCTTGTTAAGCGAGATGTGAAATACCGCTTTGTAATCGACATCGAGAACTCTTTCAAGTAGCGTGCTCATTCAACATGCTCTCGTCTTTTTGTCAATGTATGAGAGCAATCACAATGAAAGTCATGCCAAATAAAGTGTAAACATGGTAAATAACATGGAGAAATAAGTATATTTGTGATGATAAGAGTCACTCTATAAATTAATAAGGCAATGTGTCGTTGTGTACTCTGACAAATAATAGCAGTTGCAATGCATAAATCAGCAGTAGTGCTCTTTTACTGCCTCTGATGATACCCATGTTTCCTTTTGGACCCTGATTTCAACTTTTTTACAGTCAATACTCCTTCAGTAAGCCAGCAACCTCATGCAATTTCAACCATAGTTCCACTTCCACACTTCCACTTGAGCAATCGTATGCTCTATAATAATATACAAATAGCTATAGATTAGTCTTGTTTTCACTCAAATTTGGATGGCTAGAATACTTTGTAGATTCGTCAATAAAGCTGTGGAATTGATTTGTTGCTTTGTTTTTCATAGGCCGTTGTTGTGTAACTTCCCTCTAGAAATATGAACTTAACCTGAAATGTTAGATATAGCAGATAAAATTCAAAATACTATTTGTAAATAGAATATATATTTTTTCTAGTGAGTCAGACCTCATAAATAGGAACAGATCAGACAACACTGCTACATGCAGTACTTGACAAACTGATAATAGCAAGTCAGGAAGGTTTGCCTACATAAAAAACAACTGTAGAGAAATGTCACAGGGGTTTTGACACCTCATTTCCCTTTTTTTTGTCCACATACTTAGCATGGCAAAATAGATAGAAAGAAGGAAAAATATGAATAAAGGAGTAAGAATGATCACTTGTTCCAGGTATGTTTAAGTG
This sequence comes from Chrysopogon serrulatus, assembly GCA_015844335.1. Lineage (NCBI taxonomy): Eukaryota > Viridiplantae > Streptophyta > Magnoliopsida > Poales > Poaceae > Chrysopogon > Chrysopogon serrulatus. The sequence continues at coordinate 16,830 of JADLZL010003604.1, read as the reverse complement.
GCCATGTGATCAGTCCTGTGAACTGAATGGATTCTGTTACTAGAATGGAGTTAGAAATGTCCTGGAAAGTTAATGCATTCTTTACATAAAGATACCTCAACTGACAATCATGATGTAAAATCAGTTGGCTTCCCAGGAAGTAATCTAAATCAATTTTGTGAAATGACAACAATCAGTCGAAGCTCCCCATTCAATTCAGTTTAGGTTGTTATGTGATGAATGGTAAAAAGGGCGGTAGGTGAGGAATTCTGCGTTTCATTTGTTAGATGAGAAAGTGACGCATGCTATTGGAAAGATGACATTAGGCTAAACTCAGAAATCTTAGGCATTTTGGCTCTAAGAACACAGATTAAAGAACATCAAAATCAAGATAACAAGAACAAGACTGTAAAGGAAAAAAGACTGTATCAGTCATGCTGTTTGTCATGCTGATTGTGCATGCAAGGAGAAAATACACCAGCTGCATGGTCTTCATTTATAGCTTGCAGCCTTTCAAACTCCCAGTCCTCTCATGATGGCAAGCAGAGGGAAGAAGCTGTTGATTGCTGAGCCAAGTAATTGGTTCGCAGGCACTATTCTCAACAGTAAAGAATCAGGGAGAAAATAGGAAGAAAGTGGTGAACCAGACTTTAAAATTTTTAACCCCTGCAAAATGGGGAGAAAATGTTTCCCTAACATATAGAAATGGAAGCAGTAAACTATGGTAAGACCAAAACGATTATCAATTATACCGGCTGTAAGACCATGTAGAAAGTAGTTTTATTATCTAGCCCCAATGTAGTGATTATGATTAAAAAACTGGGTTCAGATCAAAATGTGAGTATCAAGATCTAAACTTCTAAACACATTTGACAACTGCAACAATATCTTATTTAGATGGAGACATGTAATCTAAGTATCTGGATCACTACAAAAAGATGGAAGTACATGATAAACCCAGAACAAGAAAAGGCGTTACAGTTCAATGGGGACAAACCTTGTGGGATCATTCATCGTTATCACGCCCACCATTCAATGCAGGAAAGGTGGGAGGCCAAACCATCATGAAGGGAGAGACCCCGTACAGGGATTCATCTTGCGCTAGATCATACACTTTCTCCACTGTCCTGCTTGTAATATGGAAGTAGAAGACTTTGTTCTGTATCCTGAAGAACACAAAATCAGCATTATCCCCAACAGCAGCCACTCGAACATCAGCACCCTGAGACCACCAAGTAGGATCTGCATTAGGCCCAAACACCTGATGCAAACAAATTGTATCGATCCGCTCCCAATTGCCAGTATTACTGCAGTCCATAGTGTAGCGCCAGACACTGATCTGAAAACTCCTCACATGGACGAGACAGAATCCGGAACCCTCCACACAGGACAGAGCAATGTTTGCATCATACTCATACTCCACACCGTTTGGGAGTTTAATAGAGAACAAGCTCATGGACTGGACATCTAATCCAAGAATGTACTGCGCCATGCATATCATGTAGATCTTGCCATTGGCCCGCAAAGCGAAGCGTTGACATCTCTTCCACTGTCCAGGTAGCTTTAGCAGGTCCGAAATTCGGCGTTGACTCCAGACTCCAGATTGGAAGTCCTGTAACTGGACCCCTGCTTGCCGCTTGTTGTGCATCACGGACACTGCTGAGATGGCCATGTCGTCACCACCATCATCATGGAACATGAATTTAGGAGAATAGTGGGCAACGTTGCCATAAGCCAGAGCAGGGATATGAGGCCGTGGAAGGGCCGAGGCTGCTCCCTCAGGGTGCAACGGTCTGTAGACTGTTTTCTGACCGGGCCTACGGTCATCTGTCGTCAGGTAGACGATGAGGCGGCCATTGCGGCAGTCCGACACGCGTCCGGCGCCTCTGCCCAGATCAAATTTGCCGCGGCGGATGACTGCAGCCAGCTCCGGGGGCTGTGGTAGCGGGATGAACCTCAGGCAGAAGTAGCTGGTGTAGATGTAGAACCCGAGGAGGCGGGGCGGGTGCAGGCGGCGGAAGCGGCGGAGGAATTCGGGGTCGGAGGCGTGCCTGAGCCAGCGCTTGGAGACGGCGGCGGCGCGGACGAGGTAGGTGGGGAAGTCGAGGAGGAGGAGGATCTCGCGGAGGATGTCGTCGTTGCCCAGAACCGCGGAGATCAGGGCCGCCGATGCCGCTTGCGGCGGCCGCCGAGGAGGCTCCGTGATCTTCCCCGTCGAACCCATCGCCACCGCGATGTGGCAATCGGAGAAGAAGAGCGCAGATTGGGGCAGATTTTGGAGGGGAGGTAGCCTTATGTTTGGATCGAGCCGAGGGAAGAGACGGAAATGTACATGGGGGGAGTTGGCGTTGAGGCCAGGCCACAAATCCAACGGTGGACACTATGCATCTACAAAGATTTAAAAAAAACAAATACAAAAAACTGCATTCGCCAGCAGGGGCGTAGTTTTAGCTTTTATTACGAGGGCCATTATCCGGTTAATGCTTTACTGATGGCAATATCTTCAGAGCCAATTTGGATCTCTAGAATTGGATTGAATCAGAATCTAATGTTTAGGTGGTCTGTTTGGCTCTGTTTAGAACTAAAAACGACATTCCAATCAATTCCAGTGCAATTCGCTTGACCAAGGTAAGATTCGTGGCTTTGAGAAGTGGAAAGTCTAGTTCCATTTTATTCTACTATTTACCCACCTGCTGCCAGTGTCCTATCCAAAGGGTTATCAATTTCGCTGCCATCAGTTCATTGGGCACGTAGTGCAGGTCATCTGAAATTTCCCCTGCTTCTGTTACAGCTGAACCTTTCTGTTCACTGACTTGCTCGAATCAGTTCTGCAGTTCAGTTCAATGGCTGCTGAATCAGAGCACGGCAACTGCAATGCTTGGGCGCCGAGAGATCCTTCTGTGCTTCTCTCACTATGTACAAGTTCAACCGCAGGTGGCGTGGCTGATCCCTCCTCGTTTGCTGAAAAGTTCAGCATCATTTTTGTCGCTTGTTTTTGTTTCAAGAAATTTTTTTGTCACTAGCTGAAACTCTGAATATTGCTGTCTTCTTGTTATACTAGAATTATTTGGAGTATCTGCAGGTCCTTTTGCTTGTGGTGTGCTAAATCGTGAAATTTGCACAGCACGTGTTGCAAAGCAGCGACGTTTCATTGAAGATCATAGTGTGGAGTCTGCTATGCTCAAGTCAATTGGACACAAAATAAGCATAATGATTCACAATATCCTTTGGTACCTCGGTAAGTTTTTTCAGGGTGATAAGTCCAAACATGTCAGTAGTATCCCTTCCAAAGATTCAAGCATTTAACAGCAAAGCGGCTTAGAGGCCTGCCAAATAGAACTAGCAAGTGCACCGGGAAGAACTTAACACCCAACATAGCTGCAACCACCAGAAACTTCAGGAATCACTTCATTCTGCTAGTGCACATCCCTATGTTTCAAAAAAAAAAAAATGCAGAATCCCTCGGTACCAGTGCTGCAGAATGAGCCTGTGCCTTCATGACTTGTTCTTGGCCCAATCTGGGACCTTGCTCTGATAAGGTTAAGTACAGACATAGTAAATAGGAACAGATCAGATAACACTGCTATATGCAGTACTTGACAAATTGATAATAGCAAGCCAGTAAGGTTTATCTACATAAAAAACAGTGTAGAAAAATGTTACAGTAGTTTGACCTCATTTCCCCTTTTTTTTTTCCACATACTTAGCATGGAAAAAAAAAGAAATAAATAAATAAACACATGAAAAAAAGGAGTAAGTAATGATGACTTGTATTCTGTTCCAGTTCCATGTATGTTTAAGTGGCCATGTGAACAGTCCTGAACAAAAATTAAGGGTGAACTGAATGGATTCTGTTCCTAGAGTGGTGTTAGAAATGTCCTGAAAAATTAATGTATTCTTTACATAAAGATACCTCAACTGATAGTGATAACCATGATGTAAAATCAGCTGGCTTCCCAGGAAGTAATCTAAATCTTTAGTGCAGTGCTGAATAATTTTGTGAAATGCCAATAATCAGTCGAAGTTCCACATTCACTTTAGGTTGTTATGTGATGAATGGTAAAAGGGGGAGGTAGTTGAGGAATTCTGCATTTCATTTGTTTAGTGATAATGTGATGCATGCTATTGCAGAGATGACATTAGGCTAAACTTCTCAAAAATCTTTGATTTATGTTCTAACTTTGAAAAATACTACTCCCTCTATTTCTTTTTGTTAGGCATTTTTGCTCAAGAACACAGATTAAAGAACATCAAAATCAAGGTAAAAAAGCTTATGATCTTTGGAAAAAGAGAAAAAAAAACTGTATTGGGCATGCTGTTTGTGCTTGTGCATGCAAGGAGAAAATAAACCAGCTGCATGGTCTCCATTTATAGCTTGCAGCCTTTCAAATTCCTAGTCCTCTCATGATGGCAATACGAAGCAGAGGGAAGAAGCTGTTGGCTGAACCAAGTAATTGGTTTGCAGGCACTACTCCCAAAAGCAAAGAATCAGGGGATAGGAAGAAAGTGGTGAATCCTACTTCAAATTTTAATTTTAACACCCTACAAAATGGGGAGAAAAATGTTTCCCTAACATATAGAAATGGGAGCAGTAAACTATGGTAAAACCAAAATGATTATCAATTATATATACCCGTTGTAAGGCCAATGAGGAAGTGGTGTTATTATCTAGCCTCAATGTAGTATTAACTGTTTATGATTACAAAAAACTAGGTTCAGAGCAAAATGTGAATATCATGATCTAAACTTCTAAACACATATACCTGTCAACAATATCTTATTTACATGGAAACAAGTAATCTAAGTGTCAAGATCACTACAAAAAGACAGAACAAGAAAAGTGTTACAGTTCAATGGGGACAAACCTTGTGGGATCATTCATCGTTATCATGCCCACCATTCAATGTAGGAAAGGTGGGAGGCCAAACCATCATGAAGGGAGAGATCCCGTACAGGGATTCATCTTGAGCTAGCTCATACACTTTCTCCAGTGTCCTGCTTGAAATATGCAAGTAGAAGACTCTGTTCTGTATCTTGAAGAACACAAAATCAGCATTATCGCCAACCACAACCACTTGAATATCAACACCCTGAGACCACCAAGTAGGATCTGCATTAGGCCCAAACACCTGACGCAAACAAACTGTATCGATCAGCTCCCAATTGCCAGTGATACCGTGGTCCATAGTATAGCGCCAGACACAGATCTGAAACCTCCTCACATGAACGAGACAGAATCCAGAACCCTCTGCCCGGGACAGAGCAATGTTGTCGTTATACTCATGCTCCACTTGGTTTGGGAGTTTAATAGGGAACAAGTTCATGGACTCGACATCTAGTCCAAGAATGTATTGTGACATGCATATCGTGTAGATCTTGCCATTAAAACATGAAGGCACGCCGTCTAGGCGGGCTCAGGGAGTGTCCACGTAAGCTTCATTTAGGTAGTGCGTTAGATAGAAATTTGACGATCCAGATGTAGTAGTACCTCAGCCAATATCTTCGCATGCATGCCATAGGTAGACTGTAGCCATTGGTTGCATTCAATGAAGCCCGCATCCTTGCACGCATGTGAAGCAAGTGGTTGAACTCAATCAAGCGGACAGAGAGAATTGAATGAGCATGCGTAAAAATACCGTTTAAAACTGTGAGTGTCCTTTGCATGCGACAAGTTACCATGGGGATTTACATCAATGTGCCTTCTCTTTTTTTAAACCATGCATTCAGCCGTTGGCATTGAATGGAGCAAGTGAACAAATAAATGAACAAGTATGTACATGCAGAAATTTACTGCCAGTGAAATTGTAAATAGGGCGCCACGTCCCAGGACCTACAATGCCCTTTTTCTATTTACATACAAGAATTTACTATCGGTAAGCAAGTGCATAGATAAATAAACAAAAGATATTTACACGCAGAAATTCACTCAGTAAATTTGAAAACAGATCCTCACATTTAAGACTATAGTATTAATCCATTTACTCCACTTCATTTGATGCGGGCTCTGTACACCCATGTCGCAAATTGCTATGCACGTGGTGCATCAATGCAAAGACACCCACCGGTCACTTGTCCCTGCAACATTTATTTGCTCTTCTTCGTCCTCCCACAGTACCAAAATATATTTATTTGTTATCATTGGTGCTCCCTCTCTCCTAAAATAAGCTGTCCTTTAGGGGTTTCGTGTCCCAAAGATTTTTCACATAATTTAGTTAAAAAAACTAAATTTAAAGATCTTTCTAATTATAACAATTATGTACTATAAATATTAATATTTTTAAAATATATTTGGTCAGAGTTGTTTATCGGAAAATAAAAATAACAGCTATTTTAGGACAGAGAAACTAGCTTCGTATAGTTAATGAGATGACACTTTACTGTCGGTAAGCAAGTGCATAGATAAATGAACAAAAGATATTTACACGCAGAAATTCACTCAATAAATTTGAAAATAGATCCCCATATTTAAGACTATAGTATTAATCCATTTACTCCACTTCATTTGATGCATGCTCTGTACACCCATGTCTGCAAATTGCTATGCACGTGGTGCATCAATGCGGCACACCCACCGGTCACTTGTCCATGCAATATTTATTTGCTCTTCTTCGTCCTCCCTCAATACCAAAATACATTTATTTGCTATCATTGGTGCTCCCTCTCTTCCAAAATAACTGTCCTTTAGGGATTTCGTGTCCCCAAGATTTTCACATAATTTAGTTAAAAAACTAAATTAAGAGATTTTGTGCCCCAAGATTTTTCACATAAATTAGTTAAAAAACTAAATTTAAAGATCTTTCTAGTTATAACAATTATGTACTATAAATATTAATATTTTTAAAATATATTTGGTCGAGTTGTTTATCGGGAAATAAAAATGACAGACTATTTTAGGACAGAGAAACTAGCTTTGTATAGTTAATGAGATGACACTTCATACACATAGACAGTACTCTTTACCATGTACTAGCATCACATATTTAATGAGATGAGACTTGATAGTCTCTCTCTCCTTGTTGAATGCATGGTACTATGCTAGAGCGTGATTGGTCCAAATGACTAGTGATATTTGTCTTTGCGTCCAGCATGGACATTTTATCTTTTTCTCTTTATTATACAGGGAAGCCTCCTGTTAGGCGTATATGGTTCAGAGTTTGGCGAAGGCCATATTTGTTGACGGCAGCATACGCAGTTCTGAAACCGTCACCACAGGCCGTTGATGTGTCATTGGCAATTTGGTGCAGGAAGAACTCGCCCAGCTTCTTCTCAGTATGAGATATTCCGCCTTTCTTGGACGATGTTGGTGGATAAGACGAAGAGGAGGACGAGGCATAGGATGATGAAGGCTGCGCGTGCCTTGAGGATGATGGAAGAATAATCTCTGATTCCAGCCACAGGTAAGACATGACCTGGCATATGCCTTCTTCAACCTCCGCGTTTAGGTTTCGGTAACCTGAAAAGTACGGCTCAGTAGAGCTTTTGAAAATATTTTTCGATCAAATTCATAAAGAAGAAACATGGAACTATGAATATTCAGTTTGAGTAAATTTGTCCATCCATGTACCTTTGAGGCGCAACCACCCGTGCATCAGCTCACGGGCGAGGATGGAGCCTGTTAGTAGCCTGCAATAGCGTTGTGACAAATGATGCACGGGCCAACTATATTAAAAAGTATAGAAGTTCCCAGACTGAGTGAAACAACAGAGCAACACTAACCCAACAGGGTCAAAAACAACAATGACTGAAAACAACTTGCTAAACTAACAACTGTAAGCAACTATCAACCATAACGACAACGGCGGGTTAGACCAGGGCCTCAGCACGCGCCGCACGACACCAAAGCACTCCCTGCTCCACTGGAGCAGAGCAACCACTACCACTCCAAGAAGTACAACCCTTCCGTGGTCGCCACGAAGCAGCAGTGCCACCAGACGACAAAGAAACCTGTCAACACACCATCGTCACCGCCTGCGCCGTCGTATCGACGATGTCCCACGCCATGCCAGCCGCTGCCATGCAGGGCTAACCGCCGCGATCCGCTGCAAGCCATGCATGTAGTCGTCGTGCCATCGCCTTCGCTTGCGCCGTCTTCCGACGCTGTCCCACGCCGGACTAAACCTTGCCATGCAAGGCTAGACGCCGCAGTCCGCTGCAAGCTGCCAAGTCGATACACGAGCAGCTGCCTCTGGTCATCGCCAAGTTGATCGCCACCTCCTTGAACTGCTCGCATTGTAGCTCCCATATACCAAGCCATTTCTTCAAGATAGGAGAAATGTCGAGCGGTGTCTAGCAGCCAGTAGACACCGCGCAGACCATGGTAAATCACTTCTGCTAGCCTCCTCTCCTGCGCCGGCCTTCTCGCCAACTTCGCAGACACATTTGGTGCACGGCTAAGACCGCCACCCAACAACTGCTACACAGAAGCCAAGTCCCAGTCGCTGTGCTATGCCTTCGGGCGCCTTTCTCCACAAAACATTTGTACCTCGAGTCCACAGCTAGGCCTCCAACCTTAGACCACCATCATCATCATAGCGCCACCACTGCAAGTCTGCCATGCGCAGCATTTGCGCCTTCCCGCTAGGGCTGGGACTTGGGCCGTGCCATTTGAGGGCGAGTCACGGCACGATCTTTTGGCACGACCCGAAGCACGGTACGGTACGAAATATTTTGGGCCGTGCCGGCACGACACGAACTTGAGGGCCGTGATGTGCCTAGGATCTCGGCACGATGGGCTATATGACCCGGCCCGCATTTTGGGCCGTGCTTGGACCAACACGGCACGAAAATGACACGTACACACATCTACAATGCTACGATGCAGTTTCTTGACATTTACTGTACTACCTCTCATCTAATTCTTAAATAGATTATGAAAATCATTTATTTCATAAAATTAGTACACACAAGATATATATTTATTTATATCATGAGCGGAAAAAGAAATTAAGTAGAGATATTTTGAGGGCCGTGCTTGGGGCGGCAGGACCCGAACGCGTGCAGGCGTGCCATAGGCCGTGCATGGGCCGGCACGGCACGGCGTGCCGCGCGTGCCTAAAGAGCATGACCTGAAGCGGCACGAAGCACGAGAGGGCCGGGCTGTGCCGACAGGGCACGGCCCAAGTCCCACCTCTACTTCCCGCCACTTCACGAAGCACCTTCGCCACACCTCGCGGCAAGCTGCGACACCATGCCATCGCCTAGCACCGCTCTCAAATCCACTGCCTTGTTGCCTCGGCCGCCTGAGCCAACACTGCCACACCGCCACCAACTCACCATGCCGCCCACACCCTACCGCCGCACCCCGGCCGACCCGGTCGCACTTTGGCCATCCGGCTGCTCCGCACTCGCTCTTTTTACCGACTCTGCGGCGGCCTTCTCCGGTGGGCCCGCTGCGGGCACTCCACCACGCCATCATCGCGCAACACCGCGCCGCCGTCGTGCGGCCGTCCACGCCGCTTGCGCCGCCATCCACACCGCCGTCCGCAGCGTGGCCTCCGGGTCACCACCCGTCCTCACCGTAGGGCCGGGGCGGGCTCCAACCCACCGGATCCGTCCATCCATGGCAGATCCGGCCAGCCAAGCACACCACAACACAACGCGCCCGGCGGCCGGGCGCCTCCATTTGCAAGCGACACGTAGGCCACGGGCGGCAGCTTTGCTCGACACGCCGCTGCCCAAGCGATGGCCCCCTTGGCGGCCACCCGGCGCCCACCTGAACTTGCGCGCGCGCGAACCCGGCCACCCGCTTCCACGGGCTGACCGGCCCGGCCGACCATCGCCTCTAAGCGTTAGCGATGGCGGGAGAAATCGCCTTCGCCCGGATCTAGTAGTGGGATGGCGGATCGATCGTGCAGCACCGGATCCACCACCCCTACGCCGGAGAAGGCCATCGTCATCCTCGGGATTGCTGAGCATCGCGCCTCCTTCCTAAAAACAGATCCGGGAGAGGGCGAATCCCCACCGCCGCCATCCTTGGAAGCCGCCACGGGCTTGCGGTGGCTACCTCCGGTGGCGGCGCGAAGAGGGAGGTGAGGTGGGGCTCTTAAATCCCCAATCGGACGGTAGCGTCCATTGGCGAGTTTCCGCCCAAACTGCACTGTTCATCTTCCTCGCGTCGCCCTCCCGCGCTCGGCCCACACCTACGCTCGCCCTCGCCCTCGCCTCCGCCGCTGCCCACCGCCCCCGCCCCGCGGGCGGTAAGGTCTCGGCGAACTCAGCTGCGCGGCCCGGCGTGGGCTCCGGCGAGACCCTACGTCCACGGCGGCCTCTTCCCCCCCGCCCCCCCCACTCCGGCCACCGCCGCCGTACTCATGCTCGCCGGCGGCCTCGACACCCCCTGGACTTCGCCCGGCCGCCGCAGTGCCGCCGCGGGGCCCCTAAACAACCCACGACCATCCCCACCACACTGGCTTCCCTGCCTCCCCCCCCCCCTTTCGTTCTAAGCCTGCCGGAGTTGGATTTGAGGGAGGGAGAGAGAGCTGCCGGAGATGGAGACGAAGGCGATGGCGGTGGCGAGCTCGGGTGCGGGCGCCGGAGATGGAGACGAGGATGGCATCGGCGAGCTCGTGTGGGCCGCGCTGCGTGTTGATGGGCTCCAGCTGCGCCGCTATGGGCCACGTGTGGGCTGTGAGCATGAGGAAGAGAAACAGTGCGCCAACTGTTTCCAGCGCGCTCCGTTCGGCACGTGCATCGGGCCCGGCCGTTTGGACCCGATGCTTTCCGGAGGTGGGGAGGGGCGGCGCTGATGATGCACTAGCCATAGAATGCGAATGAACGGCGATATTTGAATCAGGCAAGTAAATTAAGCTATGAGATAAAATTGCCTGACCTGGGGAGGCCATACAAGACAAGTATTGCAGTTACTTCGCATCTTCTAGTCAGCTTTTGTTGCTGAGTTCTCATGTCTAGTAACCGGTTTCCACCGATTCTGGGCCTCCTAATTATCTGCAGAAATAACGCACAGTCAAAAGAGCAAAATCTGTCGTTTTCTCAGCTGCCATGCTAATCGATACGAGCAGTCTGAACTTAAGAGCTTCTTTTCACTGTAACCACCCTATCAACCGTCAAAGTTTGAATTGAACTTACACTGCTCACAGTCTGCTCCTCCGACAGACATAGGCCCCTTGTTTCAGGCATGTGGTATGGGCCCTGGATAATGCAGATGCGATGAACGTTAGTGTTTCCAAAGGCCGTATATTTTGCAAAAAAAAAAAAAAAAAAAAAAAAAAAAACAGAAGAAATACTCAATTTACTCTCTCCTTCCATGTCTTCGTTAAGAGCTTGCCGTTCAACCAAGAGCATGGGTATCTGCTGATCCAGTTTCATGTTCATCCCCTCATAGTAGTCTCTGATAGAATGGTACAGGGGCTGGCATTCACCAGTGTCCATGACTGCAGATCCCAGGCATTCCGTGCACAAGCTGCGGCCGTCTCCCAGTGACATATACTTTGTGTTCCTTGGCTGCAGAATTAAAACCAAAAAATTTATGGTGAAAATGCCTTTGAATATAGTCAGGTAATGGATAGCCTAGTTTGAAAACAAGTAATCAGACTGCGACCACTTTTCTCAAGTATTTGTACCTCCATTTTCTCACAGCTGCAGCAACGTGGCGTCCTGTCATGCTCATGCAAAGGGCAATACTTCTGGCCCCAGAATGGATGGGCTCTGTACTCTATCAAGCCACTCTGGTTCGTTGGGATCTGCAGAAACAAAAAAGATTGTCTTACAATGACAAACTGTAGAAATACTAACGCATATGCAGTTTATCAGTCTGCTGTGCAGATCATTCAGGTTTCAGAGGAAGCCTTACAAACTGAAGGCAGACATCGCATTTTGGATGATGCAGCTCCTTGTAGCACAACTTGTGGTATGGATCTGTACCCAGCAAGGTGAACTGGAAAATAGGAAGAAATAATAATGGATATGATTATCTCTGGTAACACTGTAACACACTTCCACGATGAAAGAAATGCAAGATAATCTCCCTCTATTCTAAACTATAAGACGTTTTGGCTTTTCTAGATACATTTTTTTTAATATGCACTTATATATATATATATATATCAATGTATCTAGAAAAGTTAAAACGTCTTATAATTTAAAAAGGAGGGAGTAGCTTACCTCGGTCTCACGGATAGGGTGACCACATGAGTTGCAGCGGAAGCACTGAGGGTGCCAGTAAATTCCCATGCAGCTCAAGTAATGGCCATGTCCTATCTCATGCTTGCAGCCTCCGCATACCCTGCAGCATGGACATTGACGGCACTGAGCTGTTCTGGCGCATTAGAGACGAGATGTATGATGAAATGGTGATGTGATAGCGGCGCTGACCTGTGCCCTCTAGGTTGGGCCTGAGAGGGAACATAGGGATTATAAGGCGTGTAAGGGTTCATGTTGAGACTGTCCTGTATGGCTCTTGCAAGGTCTTCATCGTTGTTGTCTCCCTTATGGTTTTTCTCTGCGTAGCAATTTACAGCAACGGGATGCAGGGATGAAATAGAGAAATTTATACTATGCTGACATGAAATGTATAGATGGATTCCTCCATGTACCTTTGGGGTGTTTGACATCCTCTGCAAGAGACTCGGCAATTGCACGGTCCAATTCTTCATTGTCATTTCTAGGTGGATCATTCTGGAAACAGCAAAAAAAGATAATAGTCTTTAGCAACTGCTTGTTTGAAGCTAAGACCTTAAGATGTTACTGCAACGAATGCAAGTTGAATTGGATGTAAAATTTTGAAACGGCACTGTTTGAATAGATCAAAGAACCATTTGGAGAGAGAGAGAGAGAGAGAGAGAGAGAGAGAGAGAGAGAGATGAATTGTAGAAGAAGGGAGGAACCAAGTTACTGGTCGTTGGTGCCAAAGCGCGTCCTGATCCTCTTCTCCAGCCGTCACCACTGGGCCGCCGGGCGGTTTGGTTCGCCAGGCTTTGGCCCCTTGAGGAAATTGCAGAGCCACTTCATGAATCCAGATCTCCTCTCTGTGTGCAGCGACATTAACATCAGATAGGCCAATCCAAATGTCTATGTGCAAGATCCCACACATGGCTAAACCCGAAAAGCTGAGAGCAACTAGCCACCTGCCGTTTCCTGTCAGTTGACAGTACACATGAAGGATAAATCGCCCTGTTCACTTGTCGTATCAGCCGTTCAAACAGTATTTTTCTCTCACAAAGAAATCAGTCGGGTTTGTCTTATCAGTAGGCTTATATGACCAAATTTAACAGCCCGATCTTATTTATTATTATAAGCAAATTTGTTGTACACCTATGCTACTCCAAGAGTAAATAAATCTGAACGATTTGAAATTTTTTAGGTGAAGGACATTAGATCATTGCACTTCTACTGCACTCCCATTCATCAGATAATATGTAGTAAAAATGGAAGTTCATTATACAGTGTAACAGTTTATAACCTATACAGCAGCTGTGCTTGTACATCATCAGTAATTCATCACCCTCAGCCAAATTAGTTTTTGTCTCCTTTTTTTCAGTGTTGTATATAAGATGAGGCCCTTAATTGGAGCAAGATTGAATGTATCTAATACTAAAATTAGAAGGGCCAGATATGTGTACCTGCACTGGACAAGAGCAACAAACACATGGATACATCACCGTACGAAATTGTTTGGGTTAGCATGGCGCTCCTGCTCTACGCTGTGCTAAACAAAGTGATGTCTTCCTTATATATTCTACTTCAGTTGACAGGGCACGCAGTCAGGGTCAGTGAAGCTATCTTGTCAGAGCTCAGTTAATCCTGGATTATAAGAGTCAGTTTCAGTCCACAAATGGCACTTAAAAACCCTTTTATACACCACAGGTGCATGATCTATGCTCCCGTCATGTCCCCAACACCAAACGCGTGTGTGCGCCCCCACCCTTGGTATATAGAGATTGGTTAGTCAGTGATTGGATGTTTGACACACTAATCAAGTCATAAATCAATTTCTATCATGAAAAGGATGAATGTTGACAGTTGACACACTAATCAAGCCGCAAATCAATTTCTATCATGAAAAGTATGAACCACGTGCTCGGGCCCTTCACTTCAGGAGAAGGAAAGAAATGAACATAAAGTAACCATGTTTCCTTGACATGGCATCCTCTAGTACGCTTTAGAAACTGAGAAAGATAGATGAAAGGTCATTTTGCTTCTTCCTACCCATTTAGTGTTAAGTCAACACGGATTAAGCGGCAGGAAAACAAGAAGGTTAGAAATTTGTTCAGATAACGACAGAGTGCTAGGCAACTTAAATTTACACATGCCGAAACAAAGCAATATGTACAGTAGGATAACCGAGACAGGGTATTGATAGCGACAAGAACATCCGTATATTAGGAAAGAAAAACAAGAGAATAGAGATTACCGTGGTTGCACTGACCGCAAGGCTGTGACGAGTACGCCATTTATGCATACAACCGGCCGCCAACACAACATATATATAGACACGTACAGGGAGAGCACTGAACAAACTGAATCAAAAAAGAACGGAAGCAAGAGCTTGGCAAGATCAACGATGCGCAGGAGGGTGGTAAGGAGAAGAAGAAGATGAAGCAAGAGCTGCAATGAACGGAGGAGGAAAGTGAGGACAGGATTCTTAGAGAATAAAGCGGCGTGGTGGTGGGAAGACGCTGGCCGCGACAGAAAGAAAAGAATTGAAGGTGAAGCAAGGAAAGGCGGGCGGGGCGGGGAGGCGGCACGTAACCCTAGGCAAGGCAAAATACCTGATACCCATTATCCGAACCTGAACTGCTCGGATCTGAATCCGAATTACCCGAACACGAAATTATTTTAGGTAGTTCGGATATTGACTTGAGATACCTGAAATTAATTTGGGTAATTTGGATAACAAGTTGCGGTACCCGAATTACCCATGTACCCGATATCTAAAGAAACACACAGCAGCCTCCAACTTGTCACCTCATTCGGCCCAACAGGAAAGGAGCCCAGCACCAATGCAAAAATCCATCCCCCCACCGTGACCCCACAAGCCCCGAGAGACCTCGAGTCCTCTACCTCGATTCGATGGGTGAACGAAAGTCGCGAAACCTAGCATCGACTTCGACCTCGACAGACAACAGGCGGTGGCGCGACTCTGCCTCGAGCGATCCAGCGTCAAGCCCTCAACTCGACTCAGCGGCGACCTCCTAGGTGCCCACGGAACTCGACCTTTCGGCTACCAACGACCTAGGTGGCGGGCTGGCAGCGTTGTTCTGCAAGCAGAGCTAGGCGGCGCGCGCATTTGGACCCCGGCGTTGGCAGATCGAGGGCCGAGGAGGAGCGCGCAGGTGCACAGAACTTCAGAAATTGGGTATATCGGGAATACCCGAACCGAACGTAAATTATCAGGTACCCAAGATTGTGGGTAGTATTTTTTCAGGACTAATTTGGGGTACCATTTTTCATTACCCGAATTACTCGACCTGAAAAAATCGGGTAACACGAACGCCCAGGGTCGGCGGCACGGCGTCTCGTCTCCCACCGGCTGTGGGCACGGCATCTCTACTAGGCACAAAAGCAACTGACCTGAGATTGGACTTGGCATAGTCCAAGATCCAATTACACTTTTTCACTTGAATTCAATTTGATTTGGGCTTAGTTGGATATGGACATCCAATTGTTCTTGATCCAATAGCGTTGGACAAAAAAAAAAATAACAAGACAATCCAATTCCAATTGGACTTACCCTAGCTCCCACGAATCGCCTGGCTGGCTCGCTTCCATCCCTCATCCCGAGCACCGCCGGCTTGTCATCTGCGTTCCTTCGCATCTTTCCCTGAGATCGCCAGCGCACCGTTGTTGTCGGGAGCAACCTTGCCTGTGCACTTCACACACAGCCGGGTCAAGCTTCGCCGCCGCCTAGACCGACCTTGCTACGCGTGCCACCCATGGCGAGGCCTTGCCCCATCCCTCCAACACCAGCGGCCGGCCTCTCCCCCACGCTCCCTTGCCGTGCTGGCCTTGCGTCGCACACTTCTCGAACCGACACTGCTTTGCAACCACATGTCCATAGCCACACAGCGGCGTCCACGATGGCCGGCGCCGGCGTCGTCGTCCCAAAGGGGAGGCAAAGGCGGCGACATTGTCCTCGAGACGATGGCGAGGATCGGCGGCAAACTAGCGGCGGGGAGGCGGTGAATCGGTGGTGGTCGAGTCGCTCCACAGCTGCAGGCGGCGTGCACATGACCCTCGAGGCGTTGGAGGCCACCAAGATCGGCCGTGCCATCAATGCCCCCGGAGAAGAGCGCCCGTTGGATGAGGCTCGCCAGCTCGCCGCCGTTCTCTACAGGGGCTGGAAGGCTCTGGCCGACGAGCGGTTCACGAGCAGCAGGACACAGCAGCAGCCGCCGCCAAAGGCCGATAAGGGCATTGAGAAGCGTTCTTCTTCTTCTTCTTCTTCTTCGTCTTCTTCTTCTTCTTCTTCTCTGCCGCCATTGCCGGTCGACGTGAAGCAGTTGGCTCGGCTTGAGGGTGACCGCGACGGGATGGCCCCGACAAGCGTCGTTGTCGAGCTGGCGACGCCGGAGACGCAGCAACAGAAGCCGAAGGCTGATGAGGGCATCAAGAAGCGTTCTTCTTCTTCTTTGCTGCCGCCGCTCCCGGGACTCGATGCGAAGAAGTCGGCTCAGCCCGAGGGCAACCGCGAGGTCCGCAAGATGGCCGTGGCCCTGACAAGCGTCGTCGTCGTCGAAGTGAAGCCGCTTGAGATGAAGAAGCTCCACCTCCTCCACAAGGTGTTCGACAGCGCAGGGGATGTTAGAAAGCAGAGGAGCTTTCGGTTACGGGTGGTTAACATCAATGCGCCGGGAAGGCAGATCAGTGTCGCGTGCCAGTTGAACGACGGCATAC
>JADLZL010003603.1:0-231796 GCA_015844335.1 Chrysopogon serrulatus | reverse complement strand
GTCCATATTCCAAAGATCAAAATTGCCAAGTAACTAACCATTTGAATTCAAATTAACAGGTGATGAAAGATGGTACAGAAAGGGAAATTCGATGAACTTCTTCAACAAAACTTAGGGTTTGAAGCTATAGTAGGTGCGCATAGCCAGGCTCTTGAATCTGTTATAAATGCTGAGAGTTCCAGCAGAATACCGTCAGACAACCAAAAATCAGCAGACAGTGAGGATGAGTTTGATACAGAAAATGAAACAGACAATCAACTTCAGAGCATAACAAAACAAGAGTCTGCACATGATGTCTCCCAAAACATCAGTAACAAGGGGAGGTTAACACAAGAAGAAGAACGGGAAAAGGGAGGCATTGGCAAGAAGGTTTACTGGGCCTACCTGAGGGCAGTTCATGGTGGAGCCTTAGTGCCAGTAACAATAGCTGCACAATCATTCTTTCAAATATTTCAGGTAGCCAGCAACTATTGGATGGCATGGGCATCACCTCCTACAACTACAACCACTCCAACTGTCGGATTAGGCCTCCTCTTCTCTGTATACATACCACTATCTATGGGAAGTGCCCTGTGTGTCTTGTGTCGATCCTTTCTTATGTCACTAATTGGTCTACTAACATCAGAAAAGTTCTTCAAGAACATGCTCCACTGCATCCTGCGTGCCCCAATGTCCTTCTTTGATTCCACACCTACTGGTAGAATTTTGAACAGGGTTAGTGCTTATTTAACTTTATGACGATTCTCATCATGTGGCACATGCTTACCCACTGTTAAACTAATTATTATTATTTTTGCATGGAACAGGCCTCTAATGACCAAAGTGTTCTAGATCTGGAAATAGCACACAAGTTAGGCTGGTGTGTGTTTGCAGTCATACAAATTCTGGGGACCATTGGTGTTATGTCACAAGTTGCATGGCCAGTTTTTGCTATCTTTGTTCCGGTGACGGTGGTCTGTTTCCTGTGTCAAGTATGAACTCTTAAAAATGATCTTCTGTTTATAATTAGCCTTTTCCTGTTACTTTTTTGCACTGTGAATTCCAGGAAGATTCACAAGTAGCTTCCTTTTATTTGATGGTACCTATTTCACAATTGTTAAATGTGTTCATGTTTTGTATGTGCACAGCGCTACTACATACCAACAGCGAGAGAGTTGGCTCGTTTATCACAAATTCAAAGGGCTCCAATCCTACACTATTTTGCAGAATCACTAGCAGGAGCATCAAGTATTAGAGCATATGCACAGAAAGATCGTTTCAGAAAAGCAAACCTTGGTCTTGTTGACGACCACTCCAGGCCATGGTTCCATAACATTTCCTCAATGGAATGGCTTTCTTTCAGGCTAAACATGCTATCCAACTTTGTCTTTGCCTTTTCCTTGACTCTGCTAGTGAGCCTCCCTGAAGGTTTTATAAATCCAAGTAAGATCTATATGCAGATAGAGTCATGGATGAGTACAGAAGCCTCAAGCCATCTTACTTTTGATTATTGCCAAACTAATATGATTGTATATACAGGTATTGCTGGACTTGCAGTGACTTATGCATTGAGCCTCAACTCACAGCTGGCATCCACAATTTGGAACTTCTGCAACACAGAAAACAAAATGATATCAGTTGAAAGAATAATGCAGTACTCGAGGATCCCTAGCGAGGCTCCTCTCGTAGTTAACCACTACCGCCCTCCAAACAGCTGGCCAGATGCCGGAACTATCAATATAAGATCCTTGGAGGTATGTATACTGAGTTCTAACCCACTATAGGTGTAATAATCAAGTGTGCGTGTGTACAGTTTAAGCCAGCAAACCCAAAAGATCTCCCATGGAGACTAATGTCTGAAATTGAACAATGGTTTGCTAAACCAAAGTTTAAACAACCTGCAGAAAGTGCTGCAAAGCAGAATTCATCTCAGGAAACTGCCAACTTAATGAGATTTTGCAGTATATGTATATTTCACCAAAAGAGGATAGTAAGCCCATTATTTTAGATATAAGAGAAAAATAAAGAGCAGAATGTTCACGCTTTCTCATGCACAAACTATGGCTATTCGATTACATAAACAAAAAAGGGAGTGCCACAGATTGAAAGAAAAAATAAGAAATATAAGGCAAGAGTGGCATATATAGATACTGTAAAGCATGCAGTTAACTATCTTTTCTCTATGATGAGACATGACACATAAGAGTGGAAGTTTCTCTCTGTTTTCTCTTCTCACCCGGGCACGATGGGGGCAAGGGGCGGCACGATGTCGGCGCCAGCCGGGCGGGCGGCCGTGAGTCCGCGAGGTCGCGCCCTCTCGCCTGGAGACCTGGCCGGTTTGCAGGAGGCGCGCAGGCGCCGGACCGGGGTGGAGGAGGTCGGAAGGTTGGGTGGCAGCCGCTGCCCGCTGCCGGGAAGGTGGCGGCGTCGAGCGTCGGGAATCGCGCGGAGCCATGGACGGCTGGGAATCCGCAGTCGCGAGCGTGGGAGGAGGAGGAGCGTCGGGTTTCTGTCGAGAGTTGCGCTGCGGAGGGGAGCTGGGGTTTTTTTTTTTTTTTTTTTTTTTCCTGAGCAACTGTGGAGGGGAGCTGCTGGACTGGATGGAACTGAAGACCTGCTGCCTGTTGTTTTGGCCCATTGACCCTGATACATTCACTTTCTCATTTGCAGCCATCTAATCTTTTTTTTAAAAAAGAAAGGACGGCAACAGCTTTGACGCAGATTTTATTAGATGATATACAGCCAGCCATCTAATCTAATGCTGTTGTTTGTTTTTATATATATGTTCGATATGCCGAGCATCTCCCATCAGTTTTGAGAAACATATCATGCACAATTCCAGGAAGGAAGAAGGTGGGGATTGTAGGACGTACTGGTAGTGGAAAGTCAACTTTTATCCAAGCACTTTTCAGGATTGTTGAACCAAGGGGAGGAACAATCGAAATCGACAATGTTGACATCTCGAAAATAGGGCTGCATGATTTAAGAGGAAGATTAAGAATCATTCCGCAAGATCCAACCATGTTTGAGGGAACAGTGAGAGGGAATCTGGATCCCCTGGATGAGTACCCTGATCATCGCGCGTGGGAGGTAACTTGAAGAACTACAGATACCATTATATAAACAAATCCGATTTAAGATGTCAAATAGAGAGGCTAAATCTTTGTATAGCATTATTAGTAACTATTTGCTCACACTTATGTCCCCGTCACCAGAAAACAAGAAGTTGTGGGACACAATATCTTTTGTGAATAAATTTTGGTATAACAGCATTCATGGATAAATTACAAAGCCCAGTGATTGTGCACTATGAAGGCTTGGCTTTAATTGTGGCTCTGGGTAAAGTAGAAAAACACATGTAGATAGAAGTGCACCTATTTTAGAACTGTAGATGCCAAGCAGTGCTTCAGAGTAATCCCATAATCTAAAACAGGTAAAAATCCTGATGTAATTTTTGGATAAAATTGTAAACTCATCAAAACTCAATCTGTAAATAAGAAAAATACAAAACTTGTTATAAATCCATGACTAAAGTAAAATGGATTTAGTTCTTCAAAGCATATGATCAGGAATCATTTCCCCCGGTCCCCTTCTTTTGGACAGATTCTCGACAAATGCCAGCTTGTTGATATCGTTCGGCAAAACCCAAAGAAACTGGACTCTCCAGGTAATGCATTCTTTTGAGCACAGCCAAATGAAAAAAATTTAGGATGAAGGAATAAGGAATTTCATTGGTTGATACTATAGCCCTTTCATAATGATATTGTCAGTCAGATTATGAGATATATATTTCCTGCAGTTGTCGAGAATGGGGAAAATTGGAGTGTTGGGCAGAGGCAACTATTTTGCCTCGGAAGGGTTCTCCTAAAGCGAAGCAATGTTCTTGTTCTCGATGAGGCAACTGCTTCAGTTGACTCCTCCACTGATGCAATTATCCAAGAAACGATCCGCGAGGAATTCAGGGAATTGCACGGTATTAACTGTAGCTCACAGAATCCACACCGTAATTGACAGTGATCTCGTTCTTGTTTTCAGTGAAGGTAAGTCAGGTGATTGAAGCACCAGTTCTCTACATGTTACCAGAAGTAGCTGCTGGATTACTAATATATGTGTGCTCTAATGAATTATGCTGCGATGAGCAGGAAGAATTATAGAATATGACACACCCTCAAAATTACTGGAGAACGAGAGCTCTGAATTCTCCAGGCTGATAAAGGAATACTCCCGGTGATCCCCTGGCTTCAGTGGAATAGCAAACAATTGACTGGCGACAAGAGATGAAGAGAATGAATCCAACTATCCAAGATGGTGAAAGTCCAATAGTCCATACAAAAGTTGATTACCACACAATATTTCTATCTACATATGACATGTACGCACCAAAACCACACGGCCAGGGTTTACAAAGGGATGGTGCCTCCGTACTGGTCTTAGATTAAGATTAAGATTTCAGAAAATTGGAATGATGCAATTAGATTAAGATGATTCAGAAAATTGGAATGATGCAATATAGTAAGTTCACTGAATTACTACTGCAGATGCAGGACTGAGGACATAACTGAAATGGGGAAAACGATAACTTGGTAGCTATTCCGTATAAATTGTGCACTGAAATGGACAATGAATTTGAAGTAATTCAGGCGTAACTGGATGATCAACTATGGGAGAACTTACATCCAGCGCACCGGGTGCGGCATTCCATCGAGCTTGTCTGTGGTGGGCGGCGCGCGCTCCGAGCCATGCCTGCATGCGGAGCTCCGCCGCCGTAGCGAGCTTACACCGACCAGTGGGAAGGTTCGAACAGAAGCTAGGTAGTAACAGGATGTGCTGACGGCGCGAACTCTTGCCTTGAGGCCCGAGGCCCGCCGCCGGAGCCGCCAGAGCCCGGAGGCAGGAGGCTCGTTGTCAAGGCAACAACGGCTGGCGGCTGGCGCCCGCCGCAACCGAATGTTACACACTAGTCCCTAATTTATTAATTAATCGCGATCGAATATTTTAGAGCCACAGGCTAACAGTTATTAATTGTGATTCACAGTTTTACACTTAAAAGACTTTAGGCCCTGTTTAGTTCACTTTGCAAAAAGTTTCACATATCACATCGAATGTTTGGCCATATGTATAGAATATTAAATATAATCTAAAAAAATAACTAATTGTATCGATCACTTAGGGGGCCAATAAAGAAGCTTAAAATCAAATGCAACTTAGCTTGTTAGGTTCCTCGTTGTGACCATCTAGCTTATCCTAAGGCGCTATTTTTTGGTGGTAAGTGTTATGAATCTTGAGTGTGAACCTAATTTTTCCATGCTCAAGCGATGATTTTGGGTGTATTTGGTCACTTTTTTTTGTTTGGTTTGTGAAATGGAATGTGTTGACACTTTGTTTAGATTGGGAAAAAAGCTGAAAAAATTTCAATTTTGCAAGCTGTAATTTCATTTGTATGTGATAAATATTATTCAATCATGGACCAACTAGGCTTAAAAGATTCGTCTCGTAATATACAACTAAACTGTATAATTAGTTATTTTTTTACTTATATTTAATGCTCTATATATGTTAGAAATTTAATATGATGGAGATGTGATGGAGAGAGAATAAAAAAAAATTGGAATCTAAACAAGGCCGTGTGTCACAAACTAATAATTAGTATATATGCAAGAGGAATAAGTTGATTCTACTAAAATTCATGGGATGAACTCATAATGCATATAACGTTATGAAACATGAGATAACTACACAAACCAAAGACACTGTTAGTTTTTTATTATTTTATCATGTATCATATATCTAGAAATTAATAGATACATGACAAGGATTTTATATGATCTTCTCTTAATATAAATAAAAGCCATAAAGTTAAATAGCAAATATTTTTGTTGTCAAATGTCGGGGGGGCCATGGCCCCAATATTGGCTCCGCCATTGAATTGTATAGATTACGAGACAAATCTTTTAAGCCTAATCAGTCTATATTTTGATAATATATGCTAAGTAAATATTTGTTAATGACAGTTAATTATACTTTTCAGATTTATCTCATTGTTTCCTTGCAAGTTCTGTAATTTGGTTTTTTATTAGTATCAAAAATTCCTTCCGATATCTCGACATTTCAATATGACACAAAATTTTTTCATCAAGTAGGAGCTCTACTGCAGCATGACTTGGTCGTCTCTCTTCTCCGCAAAGACACGGCGGTGGCCTGGTAGGAATGCCATGGTGCGCTGGCAGCAGTGTTTCTATTTAGCAGATGAATTGCCATTGCATTTGTATTTTGGAAATGAAAAAAGTCTACATAATCTCAAACTATCTACGGTGATCTATATCACCCGCTTAACTATGAAACTATTTATTTTATCCCCGAACTTTTCAAAATCAGTCAAATTAACACCAAGCGTTTTGGACAATGGTTTTGCTACAATGGTAGTGGTTTTATCTTTTTATGTTTTATTTATTTCTACTAAATCTTTGAAAAATTATAGTAAATTGCATAAAAATCATAAAACAAAAAATCCAATTTTGTTAGACTCCACATGATTAACCGTGGCGGTTGGCTCTTTTTCTTTTTTATTTATTTCTGCTAAATCTTTGAAAAATTATAGTAAGTTGTATAGAAATCATAAAACGGAAAATCTAATTTATTGGACTCCACATGAATAGCTAGATCTACACAGTGTTTTAGTACAAAGTTTTTTTTTTCTAGATTTAGATTAATTGGAAAATCTATTTTATCTATAATTAAATAGAATAACTCATAGGTATTGCTTCTATGGTCTAATTGTGGTAAAATTTTTATGTTAAACTAATTATTGTATGCTTGATATTGTCGGCACAAACACAAGCACAAGCATCGGTTACACTACTTTTATTTTTTATATAATTTATCACTGTTGTTTAGGGGTTTTGTTATTTATGACTGCTATGTCTTTCAGCAACATAACCATTACATCTCCACAATGCTCATATGTATGCAAATTCTACATCAAGTCTTTTATCTTATGGAATGGTATATACACTGAGTACTGGCAAACTAGATCATAAACACGGCTGTAGTATGATTAGGGCTTGGGTGCAAATGCAGCCTGGAAAATTAAAAAAAGTTATTTCAACTAAAATTCCACAATAAATGCAATCTCCATGATATAAATGTAGGCAAGATCACCCATCTTTATTTTGCACTAGCTTTGTCACTGATTATAAATATAAAAAGGGCTTGGTTTTTTTTTTTCCAACAAATGTATAATACATTATTTATTTATTTATTCCATTAGGGGAGGAGGTCATAATCCTCATATGCCTTCCCTAGAAACATAAATATACTGAAATAAGTACACACGCAAGGACTAGGAAAAACACACCTACGGCTAGCAAATCTTGCAACATAAAGTACACATTTTCTTTGTACTCCCTACCATGTGAGTATATATGTGACCCTGTCCAAAATATGCAAAATTACGACGGCACCAAGTCGCAGTGGATTATGTTGGTAGTTAATTAACCAATGGTTCCTAGCAGAGCGGCGGCCGGCCTCCGCGCGCTATGTCATCGAGACATCAGCTCATTGTTAATTGCGTACTCCACCATTCAAACGAACTGTGAGTCTGTGAGTTAGCGTAACATAGACCATCATAATCGTTAAGTGCTCGTACGTTGTTGTACGCACATATATTGGCATTAAAGAAGGACGCACTTGCAAATGCCAAAGCCAAACCATGACATGAGCGAGAGTGGTTGGCTGAATGCAGCAAAATAAGAAACAAAGATCAGACGGAGTGAGTATATATTCCGGGTGGGTTGTGCACAGATATACACACACTGACTGCTCATGCTCAGCCGCGGAAGTCAGTTGGTTGAACTGAATGTGGACGCATGTGCGAACTTGGCACCAACAACTCCGTAACCTGGCCTTGTTGATAGAGCAACTTTTTTTTGGCTCTCTCCATCACATCAAGTTTTTGGTGATAATATATGGAAAAAGACTAAATTTAAGTAAAAAAAAAACTAATTGCACAGTTTGGTTGTAAATCACGAGACGAATCTTTTGAAGGTGTAGCGCCGCGATCCCCGAGAGGCGAGACCGAGGGGAAATACAAATAAAAGAGCAACAACGGCGTGGCGACATTTTTAGCTCTCCCTCCATCTAAACAAGGCGCTGATGATAGATACATACATGTACAATTGGCAGTCGTGTGTGTTTATGGACCTTGACTGTTGAGGATAGTCAAAAGGGAACAAGCAATGCAAGCAGCTGTGAGCTGGGTGTAGGTCCGAGTATTGGATACCGCCTGTTGTTCTTCATTCAGGCTTTTCAGCTGCGGAGCGGATGTAGACAAAAGAAACAGACGACAGATCCCTGCTCTCGTAATAACGCACCTTTTTAGGCTCCTTTGGGCATTGCAGTGTAGGTGTAGCGCCGCGATCCCCGAGAGGCGAGACCGAGAGGAACTTCCCAAGTCAAGAGAGCAACAACGGCGTGGCGACACGGAGCTGGCCGCTCGGGTGTGCCGGCCGTCTGCGTGTGCTGTTTCTGTCGAATGCAGTGCTTTTGCAGCTGTGTGTACTATACTAGTATAGTACGTTCAACGTTGACATTAGCATCTCCGTGACCGTGATTTGCTTCTGCTGCTGCCTGCTGGGATTTGGACCAGCAATAGTTGCCTGACAGAATGTCTTGAACGATGATAAACTAGGGCTGCCCAGCATGACCATCTATGACTATGAGCGGCGGAGTTTTCGAGTCTGGAGTACCAAAAATGTCTGCATGGCGCGGGTAACATCAGGCCAGTCACCAGCAGTCACCGTGACTGTCGTCTCCATGGACGCCAATTTTTTCTGTTGAACAGCCAATTAATGCCATTTTTTAACAAGGAGGGAGTAGGGAGTTGTCTCTGCTGCGGCGCTACCAAGGAAAACAGGCCTCAGCCCATACGACAGGAATGCGACAGAACTCATGTCCCCAGTGGCAGGCCACATGGCCCATACATAGCCACCGGACGCGCGGTTGCTTTCCGTACCAACGATTTGTGCTGCAACGGCAACAAACAGGAGCCGATAACCGCCACGGCCAAAATGAACGACAAGCCCGTGGCCCACCCGTCGGTGTCCCGGCGGTCCCGGGGACATTCTGGCAGTGGCCCCGACCACCCCTTCCAAGTCTAATCTAGACGACGAACACCGTAGGCCGTGGCCCGAGAGCGTCGTAGACGGGTCAGCGTGACGAGACCGGCCGTCACGGGATGCCCCAGCAGCGTCGCGACGGCGGGGCGAAGAAATAAAATCCTCGAGCGCGGCGCCGCGCGCGGCTGCTGCTGGCCCATGTATCTGTATGGGCCGGCGCCGGTCCACGCCACGTGCGAATAGACCCATTTACCCACGGGCGGCATCTCATCCCACTACGCGCCCGTGAGCCCAACCCAACAGTGACTGCTCCTAGATGAAAAGGAAGGGGGCCTGCCGCCTGCGCCCGGCACGGCAAAGCGAAAAGGCGCCGGCGAGCAAAAGAGAGAGCGGAGAGCGAGCGGGGGAATCGGGCTGCCGTCGGGTGGGCAGCCTGGCATCCCATTCCTGCCTTCCTTCCCCTTCCTCCCCGACGACTCAGACGGACTTTTTTTTTTTTTTTTTTCCCACCCGCACTGCCAGCCAGCCACTGACCGCACGCGCGCTCTCCGACTCCACTCCACTCTGCCACCCCCGCGGTCCGTCCGACTCCGCCTCCTTCGCCGGGCAGGCTCGATGCGGCATCGGCGCCTCGCCCTCACGCCGGCGCTGCTCCTTGCCGCCGCGCTGCTGCTGCTGCCGGCGCGCCCCCGGGCCCAGCGGTGATCGCGGCAGGTAAGCGCCCGCCGACGGCACTCGGGCCTCGGCCCGCCTCCGGGTTCCCTTTTCCCCTTCTCCCTTTGCCGCTCTTGTATGCTCGCCGCGGCTGTCGCGCGCTTCTCACCGGTGATCGTCGCTGGGTTCTGGAGCCTGATAGGGCGGGCGGGGGCGGCGGCGGCGGCGACTGTGCTCGCGGGCGGAATCGGAAGCGCGCGTTCGCTCAACTCAACCAGTGCTTCCGTTCTGTTCTGCTCTTTGCTTCACTACCTTGGTGGTGATTCGTTGAGTCCATGAAACCTTATTTTTCTTTGATTCTGCATTTCGTCCAGATTTTCTCGTCTGCATTTTGATGAGTATGCTATTATCAGTTTTCGTTCCGCAGTGCAGCATTTTTATGAGTAATGTTATTATGTTTTTCTTCCTCCTGAGGGATCGAGGGTTTGAGATATGATCACCTCGCTGGGGAGTGGGGGCTGATGCCAGGAGTTGTTCGCGGCCGCCGCATGTGTCGTCTGCCATAGGGGGACCTCGCTTCGCTAGCACCCTAGCACTTGGAGTCCTCGCGCCATCAATTCGCTTACCTAATGGGGGTTGCTGTACTGCGCCGGGTTTAAACAGTTAACTGTGTGTGCCTTTCGGGCGTTCATGCCTCTCTCGCCTTTGCTTTCGTAGCCGTTGGATTTTGCGCTCGGCAGAACTCGTCCTGCCATTTGGCGTTACTGAATCACTAATTTGTTTTGACTTCATCTTCACCTGAAGTTTTCACGTGGGCTGTTCAGAATTGTCACTTGTGCTCGACGACTACAATACTGCTGAATAGTTCAATACCTTTGAATTGTAGTCATATACGCTTATATCCGTAGGTACACCACATTCTGAATATCTGGTATAGCACGTCCCAGAGTCCGATAAAATCGGGGGATAGGATATGGAATTTATTGCATGTTCTGTTGGGCACGCAAGATGTATCTACCTTGTACTGGCCCTGAGATCTGAGAGACATTCACTTCACTTTCGTGTCATGAACAGGAAGAGCCAGCTGCACGGCTTCATTGTAGATTTTGTTCTTTCTGTGTAATATCTTTCCCATGAACAGAAAAAGATGGTCTTCAAAAGTTATCTACTGCTTTTTTTTTCCTTTTGCTTTCTTGTATTTATACATTTGCAGCACCATTCATTATTTGTAATCAATCTTCCATCATGCAGATTGTCCTCTGGATTTGAGTTGGCCCAACTATGGACTGATAGCTTCAGTATGCTCGGATCAAAATGGACACTCGAAGTGTTGCCGCTACATCAATGCCGTTCTTGCAGTCTCATCTGCTATGTATGCAAACACAACAGGCACTCTTGGGGTTCCGGCTCAAATTTCTGATGCCTGCATTGCCAATATCTCTGATACGTTGGTGTCGAAGGGGATACTGCCCACTGCCGCTTCTTTTTGTGGCCTTGGGATCAAAATTCTAGTGTCCTATCAGTGTGTTGGGATGACCACCATCCTTGAGATGTTGCAGTCTCCGAATTTCAGTGATGTCACAAGAAGCTGTGCAACTACACTTTCAGATGATATCACTTGCAAGAGGTGCTTAAACTCTGGTCTGTCGTACCTCCGCCATCTTGTTGGGGAGCAAGATAATGTCACGTTGAATACCTGCCGTGATGCTGCTTTTGTTGCATTTGTGAGTCAAGGGAATATATCTACCATTGATACGGCTGGTTGCTTTTTTAGCGTTCAGGGGCTTAGTGCTCTTCAAGGTTTGCATATTTGATAAATCAATTTGCCTTCCTTTTCTTTAGAATGGCTAGTGTCATTAAAAAAATTGTGGGGAAAAAAATTCTTTTAGCCCTTGTTTGGATGCCCATGTACTCACATCAATCCACATGTGTTGAGGTGGATTGAAGTGGAAATTAGTTTAGTTTCCACCACAATCCACCTCAACGGATGTGGATTGATGTAAATACTTGGCATCCAAACAAGCCCTTACATTCTGTAACCTTAGCCATATTACCTTTTCTCTGTTTCTTTTTTTGATATAGATGACTTCTTTTTCAGTTAAGTGGATCATATAATGCAACCTTAACACATAGCCTGGCACTCACAGAATCGTTTCCTAGTTTTTTCCCATCGCTTGATGCTAGTACATTGCACAAATACAAAATGAGTGCTGTGGATACTTCTTCTGGTTCAAACAAGCTTATCATACCAAATGATTGCTCTGAATTCTGTGAAGCAAGTTTATCCATATGATAGTTTCCTGTATAAATATTCAGCTATTAACAATAGGTATCCGTCTTAATCTAAACATTCATAATAAGCATTTATTAGTACCAATATTACAGTTAGCTCTTATTCTAATAGTTAAGCATGAGCATACTGTTTTTTTATATAATCTTTGCATACTTTTTTCATATTAAAAAAAAATCTATTTCTTCATATTGGTTGGTAAGATGAAACTATTGCTTCACATCTTCTTTTGCTATGCAAAACTGTAGCTGTATTTCTTATACCTGTTGATGTTGCTTCTTTAACGGGTTAGGTACTCAGGTTTATTAAAGTGTGTTCTCTGAAAAGTATTTTTTTTTTTGTTGTAATTCTGTAGTCTGTACCTTGACCTGGTCCAAAATGTGAAATTCTCATCGTTGAATATATAATGCAGCGAACATCTCTGGACCGGCTCCAGCAGGACTTGTCGTGCCAGATATTTCTCCTAGTCCACTTA
Source organism: Chrysopogon serrulatus (assembly GCA_015844335.1). Classification (NCBI taxonomy): domain Eukaryota; kingdom Viridiplantae; phylum Streptophyta; class Magnoliopsida; order Poales; family Poaceae; genus Chrysopogon; species Chrysopogon serrulatus. The sequence goes on along the minus strand of JADLZL010003603.1, from coordinate 219,285 downwards.
CGGTGCAAGTTCCTGTAGTGCCACCCAAGCATCACCACAGTTACAAGCTTGTTCTATTCCCAGCAATTGGAGCTTTGGTTACTGGAGTAGCAATTCTACTAATCATAGTACTGATTTTCCTAATCCGTAGAAAGAATAAAGTACTCAAAAAGATGGAAGGAAATAACCCTCTGGATGAATGGAGTTTTTCCTGTGTCAAGAAGGGCAAAGAAGGTAAGGATTTCCTAATTTTTTATTGTGATATTTTAGTTCTTTGATAAATGTCTTCTCATTGGATGTCCAACTGTCTTGGATAATTTAACGAGGTTATATGGCATTATGGCATATGATACAAGCTCTGGATACTAGCATACTACCATTCTTTGTGGAATATGCTTGATTTTAGATAACACAGAACTTATTTATGGCTATCGGTGTGTGATAAGGGAAAGGAGCCAGAATGAGAGTTGTAGCCTAAGGCAAACATGAGGGAAAACATAAGGACCTAGAACCAGTTAATATGTTTACTTCTCCCATGCTATTCAAATGAAAAAAAAGCTAAGTACACGTCAATTTCTCCAGTTGGTATACATGGTATCCTCCTGTATCCATTTTTTTACTCATCATTATCTTAAATAATAAAACATCTATGAGGAACTAGGTGATTTCTAATTAAAAAGATAAATAGACACCCAAATTCAATACAAGGAGGACTGAACTTGGATGGGGGTGTACAGATAAATAGACACCCAAATTAAAAAGATAAATAGACACCCAAAGATAAACTGAGCTAGTCTCAGTTCATTTCAGTCATTATCATGAGGCTATCAATAATATGGATAATAATGATGTGATCTGAATTTTCTTGCCACTGTGCATTGTACTCAATACTATGATGGACTTCCTAATTTATTCAAAGCATTATCCTTATGGTTCCTCATCTTATGAGTATTTTCTGACACAAATTGTCCATTTGCATTCAAAATATCCTTATGGTTCAAAGTATGATAGATTGATGTCACAGATTTATCTTCAAATTACTTAATAAAATCAGAATCAGTTCAAGAACTATTTCAATTTATTTGCCTAACAGAAATGTTTTGCAGGCAATTCCACCATTTTTGGCAGGTTTAGTTACAAAGAAATGAAGAAAGCAACAAAGAACTTCAGCACAGTATTAGGAGGTGAAAATGGTACAGTATTCAGAGGACAACTAAATGATGGATCTGTGGTTGCTATCAAACGCGTTGAGAAATCACCAAAACAAAGTCAACATGAATTTTGTAAAGAAATGGAATTTCTTGGGCGGTTGCATCATCGTCATCTTGTTGGACTAAAAGGTTTCTGTTCAACAAGATTTGAGAGGTTAATATCTGTTGCACTTAATTTCAAATATCCACCAATTTATGGTTCTTACTGTGTTCTGTAATCCAGGTTTCAGGTGTATGAATACATGGAAAATGGAAGCCTTCAAGATCACCTACATTGTAATGTCATATTTTGTTCTCATTCTTCTGATGATGCATCATTTGTTGAATTGTATGCTAAAACACATTTAGCTCTTTGCAGCGCCAAGTAAACATCTGCTGCCATGGAAAAATAGGGTCCAAATTGCCATCGATGTTGCTAATGCTTTGGTGAGTTTCAGGAAATCTGTGAATGTTTCTTTCTTTCTGCAGAAGTCAGTGATCGTGATAAGCGAGACCTACTAGTTGTTTCTTATAATTTTGTCAATACGAGGCTAAATCGATCTTTACTGTACTCCCTGTCATGACTAAATATAATTCAAAATTTATGTTTAACTTTTTATGATGTTTGGTTGCAGGAGTACCTTCATTTTTATTGTGATCCTCCACTATACCATGGAGATGTTAAGCCTAGCAATGTCTTCTTGGACAAGAATTACCTTGCAAAGGTAAATTCATACAGAACTTTGTCACAATTTACAATCCCATTCTGCACATCCCAACATTTGCATTTTAACAGCTTGCTGGTTGCGGTCTTGCCCGCCACTCTAGTAGTGGCGATACAACTCCCAGTTGCACCCCAGTAAATGTCAAGATCCAAGCAACTCCTGGTAACGCGCTCTTGTTTCTCAATTCTGGTGCCTTTTGCTCTGCCAGTTTTTAGATGATGGATGCTATATTCTGAATGAAATATGGTTCCGACCTCTGCATCCAACTTATTAAGCTGAAGCACACAGCCATTGCCATTATAAATAAATATATAAGAATATATTTATAATGCGAAAGAATAGAAACTAGTGCGCACAACGTATCACCATGTCAAACATAATGCACAGGTCAAAGCCTACCTGACAACCCTAAACTTCATCTTTTTTGGCTAATACGCTCCAAACATTGGAAAGCTAGCTTTGCTGCACTACAACCTGTGAGAGGAACAGAACTTCTTGGAGCTTTCATTTAAGATGACGGAATGGACGAATGATCTCTGGATTTTTCATGGCATTTGTGATTTTTTGGCCCCACAAATTAATTTTCACGAGTACTGTACTCTGTACTAGTATCTCAGTAGTGATGTATATCGTCAAAATCTTTGAGCAGGCTACGTAGACCCTGAGTACATGGTGACCCAGGAGGTGACCCCGAAGAGCGACGTGTACAGCTACGGCGTGCTGTTGCTGGAGCTGGTGACGGGGAAGCCTGTGATCCAGGACAATAAGAGCCTGGTGGAGTGGTCCCGCGAGCTCATCGGCACGGACTACCGTCTCCACGAGCTGGTGGACCCGTCGGTGGCGGACGCGTTCGACCTGGACGAGCTGCAGGTGGTGGCGGACGTGATCCACTGGTGCACGCACAGGGACGGCGCGGCGCGGCCGTCCATGAAGCAGGTGCTCCGCATCCTGTACGAGCGGCTGGACCCGCTGTCCGGGCGGTTCGCGCGCGCCGTGGAGGGCGAGGAGGGGTACTACTACTGCCACGGCGGCGGCGGCGCGGCGGGTGAAGGGGAAGCAGGCGGGCGGCGACGTGATCCAGTTCAGTGGCGAGGCGGCGCGGTCGTGGCTGCCGTCGTCGAGCAGCACGTCCAGGTCGCACTGCAGCCGCAGCGTGCTGCTGGAGTGCAACTCGCCCGAGACGCAGTCGTCCCCGGCCCACGGCAACGGCAACGGCGCGTTCCTGGCCTGATAACACCGGGCCCGTCCACCCGTGTTGCGTCCGTTTTTTTGGTCTGCACTGGACTGGCGCTGCACTGCACTGCACTGCACCCATCCGTTTGATGCGGTGACAGTTCGCGATTTTTTGCCAGCTGCGAATTTCGTGGTCGTGGTATGGTAGGGATCGATCCGTGCACCGTTCATGGTGATTCGTGATGACTGACGACTGACTTGTGTAGACTGACGGATCCTGCTACGAGATCGAGAGGGCCAGTGGGATTGTGTGGGAGCCCGCCGCATCTGCATGAGAGTCATGTGGAGCCAGAGGCAGAGAGTGATGGGAGCCCAACTGTGCAAGAGGTGCCACGCGTGAGTGACTGACTGCTGTCTTTCGGTTCGCTTCCCTATGTGTTGGTGGTTGTTTTTCATTGATCACTGCATTGATGTGCTTCGGGAACATGGCTACGCATTCAAAAGTCGTGATACTACAGGTTTCACAGATACTACTCCCAGTGTCCGACTATGTTTGGTGGCCAGCTGGGTTCTGGGAGAGGCTTGCCCAAGTTTCCTGCGAGAACTTTGGCTGCTGCTCCATTCCTTTGCACGTTTGGCTTCTGTTTTGCGGACGCTTTTACGATGTCACCTGCTTTGCTGAATATGTCGTGGGGCCCATTCTGAGTGTCTGACAAGTGGGTCCTAGAAACTCTATCTTTTTGATCCACAAAACCAAGTAAAATTTGGAGACAAATTCACACTCGATGATATACTGATCATTAAAAAGGTACCGTTTCAATCCGATGGGATTCTAAGGATTACAATAGTTTTATTAGATTTTTGGAATTCAAAAAGTAGTTAAAATCCCTCCAAAATCTAGACCGTTTGGGTGAAAAACTAGTATTCTAGGTCTTTTTCTATCCGGACTACTAGAATCCAAATGATTCAACGGGACCTAAATCTATTACTAGAAGACAATCATTCTTTCTTAACGAAAATCTCCATTGCTGCTATATCATAAAAAGGAAAAAATATGTAATAGTCTGCACAAGGCCTAGTAGTATATATAGAATATCTAATTTATGATTGGTTGCTCGTATTGTGATAGTCTGCATAAGGCCTAGTACAAAATATTTGATTTAGCATAGTCTTTGCTTTTAGGTGGCGTTTGATCGGGCTGCATGAGTCTTTTACTACGTTGATATTTGGTTTACTGCATTGGTTGGTATATGCTGTAACTACAAATATAAAGTCATGTGTTTTGTTGTTTATGCAAAAGGAAATCCAATTATCACCGCTATCTTTAGGTGACGTTTACTGTATCCTCACCCTTTCCATATCGTCTCTCTCACGCACACGATCTTGCTCACTGCCATCTCTACCTCTTCAATGCTCTTGCTCCTCTCTTGCTATCCTCAGCAACTATGATCTCCACCAATGATGTCATCAACATCAAGGCCAACATCATCCGCTGCATCCACGGCCAATTCCTTAAGATCCACGCTCAGGAGGGAGTGTATGCCTTGATACCACATGTTTCAAAAAAAAAAAAAGTTGTTGCTTCCACATCATTAGAGCATCCCTAACATGATATCCACGAGGATGAGATCTACATTGTGCTCACCACAGTGCCATTGTAACGCCATAAGGGTCGGGTCATGCTCATCCCCTCCCTTAACTCCATCCACTTCATCATGGTGGCACTCGCCGCCCTGTCCCTTGACACTTCTAAATGTGAGCTTAAGCTCTTCACCATCATAGAGCTATTTAATAGACCGCCCTTGTTGTTCATTAATGATATATAGAGGTCAAAACACAATTAGCTAACTTGTGTTGACAAACTAATGATCTTCCTAGAATCTAATCTTCTCTCCATTTCCTACAACCCACCTAATGCCCCATATGGGCTTCCTGCATAGCCCAAATAACACGTTTCCAAAAAGGTGAAGTTCCAACATCAAGTCTTATATTTAAAGTCAACTGTTTGAGTCCAAACAAAATGAGAATTCAAATGACACCTAAAAATTCCAAGAACTTCACAAGGCCAAGTTCAAACACTTCTCGGACGAGGGATACCTAGACCTCTCATTTCCTTTTTTTGTGAAACTAACTACCAATTTTTGCCGGATGGTACTTATGATGGTCTTCATTGTTATTCTACAGGAAATGTCCATATCAATAGCCAACCTAGGAAAATTATTAATAATAAAAAGCAAAGACGGGAATACTATCTAGATAGGTCTTAAGATGGGTGAATCTCCCTTGCTAGCAATAATCTTGCACAATAGACAACCACATAAACCATATTGTTTTCTATACAAAAGCCACATTATAGACAGCAAAGACTTATTATAGGCCGCACAGGCATTAAACACCTAATCCACACACCTTCGCATGACCGCGTCCTTATCCTCCCCACGCGACCTCATCCTCCCCACGCGTGCTCTCTTTGTTCCACCTCTCGACTCCGGGGTGGGTTCCGATCGGCAGCAGCGGGTGCAAGCAAGGTATGTCCTCCACCTCCTCTTTCCATGTTAGGGTTCCGATGAGCCCTTCCCATCTCCCAAACTCCAGCGGCCTTTGAAGGAAAAGGGGTTGGGGGAGGAAGGCCATCCAGGTGGTGGAGATGCCGACGGGCGGTTTAGGGGCCCTCACGGCAATGGATGGATCCGAGCGAGAACGGGGCTGGGGAGCTCAGGCGAGGGCCATGGCAGAGCTATGATGAGGGGGGGGGGAGATGACGGCCACCACAGCGCGCTAGGGGCTTTGCTGGAGTTTCGTGACCACGCTGGTGAAGCCCTAGCGCACCGCGGCGGTGGGAAGAGGCAGCAGCGGGGGCGAGGGCCACTGAAGAAGGAGAAGATGCCGGTGAAGGGGAAGGGAATAACACGAGGTACACCATGTGCGTTAGCCGTGTCCAAATTATAAAAAAAAACCGTGTCAGAAGCTCTACTTCTGGGAGGAGCAAAATCCAAGTTCCCAGAGCTGGGCACCGTGCACCGCTGCAACGGCGGCCGAGCGGACAAGCCCAGTCTCAGGCGCGTGCCATCCGACTCGCTGCCGTGGTTCTGCGGTGGTAACCCTGCTGCGACTGCAAGATAGGGCGAGGCCGTGGTTCGTCGTGGCGACCATGCGCACGCCGCACGCCACGCGGTATAGTGAGTCCCGTCCCGTGCTTCGTTTCCCGTGGTTCCAAGCGCGCGTTGGTAGGAATTAGAATAGACTGCGCAAGGGGTGGTGCTCCACCAACGGAAGTGGTCAAGAGCGGCATGATCAGCTGAACACGGACGCACGCACGCGTGCGGCGTGCCTGGCAGTGGCATGCTGCCCCGGGACCGCCGGACCGGAACGTCTGTATGCAAGCCGGCCGAGGGTGGTGACGCTGACGCCTGCGCCGCGCCGTGGGGCGCACTCGCAGTTCCACCCACCACGTCCACATGCCAGCACCCAGATCCCCCCGTCGGCGTGCGCGCGGCCGCAGCCTTGTGGTGCCCTTTGCCCTTGCCGTTGCCGCTGCCGCCCCCAGCAGCAGCGAGTCAGCCACGCTGCTCCGTGGTCCTGTGCCCCCTGTCCCTGGCGCGCGTGCCCGTGCTGCGGAGGCGAAGTCGCCGTCAGATCGGGGCGATGCCCGCCGGCAGACACGACAAGGCTGACCTCAGGTGCGTGCCGTGCCTGCCGCCAACTGAAATTCTTGCCACGAAGGGTGGCGTTTTCCCTGCGAGTTTTATCTGCCGCGATCGCATCGAAAGTATTCCCCGCCACTGCGCCGCATCGGTTGCGATTATGACCAGGAGAAATGCGGAGAACTGGCTGGATCGCGATCACGTGACCTTAGATCGGCAGAGGGCACCCGGGTCAGAGGGAAATCTCCCTCATTCTCGTCTCTCCGTTTTGTATTTCGGTCAGTCAGGGGGGGCTCAGGGGAGTGAGAGCCGGACGCGCGGGCGCGGGCGCGGCGGCGATTTGTCTCGGGACCAGGGCCGGTGGGGCGGCGTAGGCGAGCCTGGCATCGCATCGCATCGGTGGAATCCACAGGTCAATGCTTGCACGCGGCGTAGTAGGGGCGTTCACGGCTCACGATGCGGCCGCACGCGGTCTGCGCTGCTCCGTCCATCCACGGTTGGCGCGGTCCGTAGGGAACGGCCAGAAAATCCTTACTACTGCGCGGCCTCTGTGACCTCGGGTTGGATGGAGGAGCCCTTGCCGTGTGGTATCTGTTGTCTGATCGTGTATAGTAATCCCAATAGCAGTAGCACTGTACTCCGCACGACTCCTCCAGTCCTGCCTGCGTCCGGAAAGCTAAGCCGGCGCATAAACTTAGCACGACGGGACGGCGCAATGAATCGGCGCAGTAGAGCGATAGGTGCCCGTGGCACGCTTTCTTGTCACCTGAAAGTGCAAAGAGGAGAGCAGGTGCAAGAGGACAACAAAGTCTTAAGGACGACGGCGCAAATAAATCGGCCGCATCAGATTAAGAGCAGGCAGGCGAGTAGTCTACTCTATCCGTGTTCCGGGGGACGTTTCCTAATCAGCAGCTAATACAACCTGGGCTGTGTAAACAATTCCCGTAGCTGTAGCCGCCCGCCCGGCAAGCAATAACCTTCACATGGGCGAGCTGGCGTCCGGGGCGGGCGTTGCGTTCTCCTGTCATCTCATCTACCCAAGTCGCGCATGCCTTCCCAGACGTCACAAAAAAAGCCACAAAGGTGGCGGCAATGTATGCCATCTCGATGCTGCTGTGTTCAGATCAGACCGTAGAAACTCGGGAACGGAAACTGTTAGGTGCGGGGTTGCCATCCAAACCATGTAATCCATCCATCCAGTCCAGTTAGTTGCCCACTGCTGCACGTCTCTACGGACGAGCACACGGAGCCGTTCACGGTTCAGGCTCACCGACCCCGGAAACGCAGGCCGCCCGCCCGCCCGCAGCGGAGGCGAGAGTGAGGAGTCGCCGAGTGGTGGGCGCGCACCATCGCTCCTGCCTGGTCTACTTCTACTCCCGCCCGCTGACCTGACCGAGGGGCACCTCTCACCTCCCCTCCAGCTTTCTACTTACTCCCCGCAGTGCACACGCACGTCGCACGCAGCCGAGGACACCGACCACGCCAGCTTCCGCGACGATGCAGCAGCAGCAGCAGCATCAGCAGCGGCACGCCAAGACGGACTCGGAGGTGACGTCAAGCATGGCGGCGTCGTCGCCGCCGCGGGCGGCCTACTACGTGCAGTCGCCGAGCCACGACGACGGCGAGAACAAGACGGCCGCCTCCTCCTTCCACTCCTCCCCGGCCGCCTCCCCGCCGCGCTCGCTCGGCCGGGCCTCCAGGGACTCCTCCTCCTCCTCCCGCTACTCCGCCAGCGTCAAGGGCCGCGCGGGGGCGGCCGGGGCCAGGGCCGGCGGCGGCACCGCCGCCATCCCCGGCGCCGGCGCTGACCACCGCGGCGGCGCTGGGGCCGGCGCCGCAGCAGCCCGTGGATGAAGGAGGCGGCCATCGAGGAGGAAGGCCTGCTCGGCTTCGACGACGCCGACGACGACGGCGCCGAAGCCAACGGCAGCGGGATCCCGAAGCGCGTGCGGTACGCGCTCGGCTTCGTGGGCGCCTTCTTCGCGCTCTTCTTCTTCTTCGCGCTCATCCTCTGGGGCGCCAGCCGCGGCCAGCGGCCCGTCGTCACTCTGCGCTCCGCCACGTTCCACCGCTTCGTGGTCCAGGCCGGCACCGACGCGTCGCTCGTGCCCACCGAGATGGCCTCGCTCAACGCCACCGTCGCGCTCACCTTCCGCAACACCGGCACCTTCTTCGGCGTCCACGTCTCCGCCGACCCCGTCACGCTCTACTACACGCAGCTCAAGCTCGCCTCAGGCAATGTAAGGCGCTTCCGTTCATACTACTCTTCTTTCCATTTCTTGTTACAGCAGCGAATTGTTTCTTTTACGAGTTCGTCTCGTTCATGAGTCATGATCATGATCATGGCCACTCGGTGTTCGACGTTTAGCCTAGTTAAATCTCTCAAGTCTCCAATGAGTAGTACATAGAATGGTAAAGAATTTGCCTCAACTAATTAATTAAGCAGAGTCGCTACGGGCGTGGAGTAAGCTAGAAGAAAGACTGTAGCTTTGTGCCTTGATAACACTGACGGCTGTTTGCAAGCTTTCTCTGTTAATCAAGCTGTTATTAGGACCAGTGCCCGATTTCAGATTTTGCCAATAAATCACCTAAACTAAAATCATTAGCAGCCTAAGAGTGCATATTGTAAGAACAGAACAGGTCAACAGGGTACCGATTGCCCCGTCTTTATCTTTGCTTGCAGCAGTAGATAATAGAATAGATTCACGAACAGTGGGCTACAGCTGCACAGTGACATTGACCCGAGCAACACACGGTAGCAGCAGTAGCCGTCGATAGCGATGCAGAGTCACCGACTCACCGGCCCATGCCGTGGAAACTCGAGCAGACACAGCTCATGCCTTGCAGTTCCCCGCATCGTAGCTGTCACCCAGTTCACTCGCGTCGCCGTCGCGTTCCTGCAACCCGCCCGGCTGCTGCGTTCGCGTTGCATTCCTGGGGGGCAGTTTCTTCTATTTTTCCTTTTTCTGATGATGAAAAAAAAGAGAAAGAAAAAGATCCTGGCTTTGCAAATCTGACAAAGATAACAACGACTTCGTGCTGCGTTGCATGCAGATAAAGTACTTCTACCAGGCCCGGAAGAGCCAGCGGAAGCTGACGGTGGCGGTGGTGGGCGACAAGGTGCCTCTGTACGGCGGCGGGTCGGGGCTGAGCAGCACGCCGACGACGCTGCCGCCGCCCAAGAAGCGCGCGCCGCCGGTGGTGGTGCCGCCGCCGCCCGTGCCGCTGCAGCTCACGGTGCGCCTGCGGTCGCGCGCCTTCGTGCTGGGGAGGCTGGTGAAGCCCAAGTTCTACAGCGAGGCCCGCTGCAGCGTCACCCTGGACCAGACCAAGCTCGGCAAGCCCGTCTCCCTCACCAAGAAGGCCTGCACCTACACACACTAGCCGCTGCCATGCGTCGCCGTGAACTTCGTTGCCCTTTGTTCTTGAGTTCTCTCTCCATCGTCGTTGGTGGGTTGTTAATGTTATATTTGGATGGGAGCATTGTTGGTCTTGTACAGAGAAATTTTGGTTACTGGAGAGTTTTGTCGAGATGGAATAAAAAAAATCAAACCTTTCTTGATGCGGCGTTTCAGATTGCATGCCATGCCATGCCGTGGAGGGCATGTAAAAATGTCGGTGAAATTCAATGCGCTCGAACAAGCAGACGAAAAAATTTGGTGAAACACGCGCAGGTAAAATTCCCGACTGCAGTTATATATGTAAAGTTTCCGGCAGCATCTGCTCGTTTGGATCTTTGGACCCCGACAATCACTGGAAGTGCTCGAATGAAATTTGGCAGCTGAAGTTTGTCAGTTAGCTTCAGAAGACATCTGATCTCAAACAGATTCGATGGCTCCAATCAGCAACCGTTCAGCTCACTGGGCGTTTTTGTTCTTCATGTGTAGATCTGATGATTCTAACAAATGTAACAGAGAGCCAGCCCCCTACCTCCGATCCTAAAAGGAAATAACTACGAAGCTGGATCTGAGATAAATGATAGAGCGCATCCGTATCACTGTTGCAAAGTTGCAGGGAGCACGTACAAGATGCGAGTGATTCATTAACTAGTGCAATACCTTGTTCTAGCGATCCTAGCGCATTGATCAAACAGCTTGCAAAGGAAGGCGCCTTAGGAAGTTCCAGCAGCGTATCGTGCGCAAGAACGTCTCGCCTTTGCTGCCGTTGCCGCCAATCTCTCAGGCATCGCCGCAGCCCTGGTTGCCGAAGCGGAGCCGGAGAATCGCCGAGCAACCCCTATCGAGGGTGCCAGTTTCCAAGCGCGGGGAGATCCTCGCCATGAAGCGCTTGGGCTTCCTAGAGGAAGGCGCGGCTCGAGCCAACACGGCGGTGAAGAAGGCATACGACGGCATCTTCGTTGACAAGCTCTCCGCATCGCACGCCGAGGCCATAAGGGTGCTCTTCGCCGACCCGTCCAGTCCGTCGCGGCAGAGGAGACGCGGTGGCTCACACGCCTAGGTGACCTCGAGGCTGAGGCGGCCGACCTTTGTTGTCTATTTCGCGAGTAATAACATCTAGGCTCGGCGCTTAGGGGAGAGAGCAATTTGTACTACATGTAATCCCCAAGCGCACCGTTTGAACAATGTACTAAAAAATCTCTTTCTTAATTACAAAGATGCGCAAATCTTTTGCGTATTCAAGAAAAAAAGCTTGCAAAGGAAGGGATGGAGATCACATGGACACTGTCTCAGGCAGACAGAGATCAGAACTCACATCCTCCGATCCATAGTTCTGAAGATAAATAAATCGAGGTGGAAGCTCAGTTTTCGCCATAGCATGATCAAACACCAGATTCTAGCTACGTTGGATTGTACTTGTCAGTCCTGTCCTGGATGCTCTCCAGTTCCAGCTGAAGCAGCGGCGGATCCATTGACAGTGGTTTGCTCTGGCGGCAGCGGCAAGTTAAACTATGTCTAGAGAGGCGGCGAAATGTTTTTTAGAGCAAGAAATCCAGCACACTACTTGCTCGGCAGTTCTGAAAAATAGCACAAACTGTCAATCAAATAGAAAGGAACTAGCATAATTACTAAATGCACCGTAGGACCCTTAATGTGAACAAGTAGAGGCAGAGCTTAGTGAGGGCCATACCCACCTAAGCTAAAGAAATCCTTAATAATTTCCTTAATTCTATACCACTTTAGATGTTTTTTTTTGACAAGGAACATAAAGTTATTTATCAGCGGCAAGAAGCTACAACGATAGATACACCGTTGTTCAAGCTAAAATGTGATCCTGTGGAAACTCTGGCATTCTTAAAAAGCCATTTGAATGTGATCTTGTGTCGAAGGAAAGGCTAAAATGACAGTTGCAGAAAACCTCTAAGGCTACTATATATAGCTATTGCAAACAAGGACCTTATTTAGACTAGTAATGTTGTACATGATGTATTAGCTTAACAGGCTTCAAATGGTGAAACAGGAGCTACGATTACTATAATTCTCCACCTTAGTTGCTTGGAAGCTTTGGAAAGAGAGGAATGCGAGATGTTTCCGCGGAGCGAGCACTCAGGTACACGACCTTCTGCTACTCATCAAGCATGAAGCTGAGTCGGGCGTGAAAGGCCTAGGTTGTCTTTTATAGCGAGTGGTAGGATAGCTGCTTGTATGTCGACAGGGAGGGCTCATGGTTCTTGGTTCATAATGTAATCCCTTCTTGTCGAGCCTTATAAACACTTTTTTCTTGCTTAATATAAAAACGCGTAGGTCTTTTGTGTGATCGAGAAAAAAATAATTCTTCACCTCAGAGAAAATTGAATCATATAACAAACACACCAAACTTCTTGTTACCATAAGTTCAATTCATTTCAAGTGAATACCAACTAAGTTGAAACATGCTCAAACTTGGCTTATCATTAACAAGCTTTCCAACCAACTAGGTTCACTGGTCGTGGAATTGAGATACAAATGCGGGCCACAATAAACTTAGGTTGACATTAGTCGACCAAAATTACTACTTAATCGTTTTGTGGGACCCATTGCCTCCGCCATCGTTTACAGGTCGCATGAACCAAACAAAGTCCAATAGGACCTGTTTGCACTATAAATAGTTACCGGGCCAAAATCGATGAACCAAACACCACTTTAATCCAATTTTCAGTAGGCGTAGGGCGTAGCAGTACAAAAATCAATCTCGCAGCTTTTAAAAAAAAAATCAATCTCGCAGGTAACAGTTGCCCGCTATTTTTTTTCTTTTTTTCTTACTAGACTAGAGAGAGGATGATACAATGCTAGGCAACCGCCCGGCAATTGCCTCCGATGCGAAGCCACCTCGTTGGACTTTGCTCCGGCCGCGTGCCTTTGCCTCTCCACGTCACGGCTGTGTCCGCTCGACGACACGGCTGCCGGCCGCGCCGGCCTTCTTGCCTTCTCCGTCCTTTGGGCGACGGCAAGAGCTACTAGTAGCTCGCAACTTCTCCTGGGCTTGCAGGCCCGCCGCGAGGACGCGCAAGGTGACCGGCGGCTTCAGACGGGCGCCGGCCATTTCCCCATCAGCGACGGCGGCGACGGGTGGGTGGCCGTGAGCGCTGTTCAATCTCTGAGCCTTCACTAGTTGAACTGACTAATTTTCCCATCCCAGGCCGTCGAAATGAGCGAGGGTCCTGCCTCGGCGTTGGCGCCGGCGGCGCCGGCGTCCCTGCCGGACGACGAAGACATTCTCCGGGAGATCCTCCTGCGCCTCCCGCCGCTCCCCTCCTCCCTCCCACGCGCCTCCCTCGTCAGCAAGCTCTGGCGCCGCATCATCTCCGACCCCCACTTCCACCGCCGATTCCGCGCCCACCATAAGACCCCTCCCCTTCTCGGATTCTTCACCAACTTCGGCAGCAACAGCGGGCCTCTTCATCGACCTGCAAAAGTCTTCGCCCCTACTCTGGGCGCCCCGGACCGCATCCCGCCAGCGCGCTTCTCCTTCCCGCCGGGCCCCGGCGAGGGCTTCTCCTTCGTCGGTTGCCGCCATGGCCTCGCCCTCCTAAAGAGTCGGTCCCAGGCCGTCGTGTGGGACCCCGTAACCAACGGCCGGCGCTGCATAGATTTCCCGCCGGAGTTCAAGATCAACAGCAACGTGAGAATCTACAATGGAGCGGTCCTGAGGGTGAGGGATTGCGGCTCCAGTGCCTTCAGATTGGTCATGACATCCTACGCTGTTTTCAACGGGACTGTATGCGCGTGCATCTACGATTCGGAGTCAGGAAATTGGGGCAAGATCATCTCAACAGCGGCATTCTCCGATTGTTCCAATCCCAGTGTCCTGGTGGGGAACACGATCTACTGGTTGATTTGCCATAGGAGGGGCAGGTTCCTTCAGATTGATTTGGATACGCAGGATTTGGCCGTGATCCAGATGTCAGAGGACATCCCTATCACTGATCGTTCACTTGTTCAGGCCTTGAGGACAGGAGACGGAGGCCTTGGCTTTGCAGTTCTTTCAGAACACAGGATCCAGCTGTGGGGGAGGACTGCCATTTCCGGCCATGTTGCTAGAGCGGTGTTGCAGAGAACTGTTGAGCTCAAGCAGCTCCTTCCGCTAAGACCGTCAATGGAGACGCGTAAGAAACCATCGATCGTGGGGTATGATGAGGATAACAACGTGATCTTCCTCTGGACAACGGTCGGCGTCTTCATGATCCAGCTTGAGTCGATGAAGTTCACCAAAGTTTCCGATGAAACCAGTATCCAGGGCCATTTTCCCTTCACAAGTTTCTATACCGCTGGTAATAGCTCATACAGAGATGTCAGCTCCTTTGATTAGTTAAGGGCGCCCAATAACCAGCTGTACATATTTAAACGCTCACTGCATTTTGTTATGTTTATTTCTCAAGTTGGTAAACTCATAGCCTTTTTATCTTGCTATACCAATTTTATGTGCAATTCCATGAAAGGTAGTAGACAGTAGTAAAAGAAAATATATTGTTGATGATGCTTCGATGCCTGCTTAAAATATTCTGTGGTGCTTCCCTGTAATCCTGTTTTCAGCATGCTCTTCCTACCAATAGGAAATTGGCATTGTTTGCATGTAAAAGTAAAGTTGAACAGTCTTACATCTGAATTGAGTAGCTTATTTGGTACAATTGAAAGCTTAGAGCTTGTTGTTTGATTTCATTCATTTATCACTGTCTTCTCTGCAAGATAACATTTACCTCTATCAAATTCACCGTGTGCTATGTTTAAACTTTTATGTAAAAGTCCTACTGAAAGTGATGTTTTCACTTCAATGAAGGTTCTGTCTCTGAGTGTAATTTTATTACGTACATCTAAGCAGCCAGCAGTACATGTGTGAAGTTTTCCACAGACTTTCACAAAATGGGCACAAATTCAGAAAGTTCCCTCCACAGTAGTTATTGACAACTTCATTTTGGTTGATTGATGAAGTAATCTAAACATGCAAGGTGCTTACCATTGTTCTGAGCAGTTTTCTCCTGAGTTACAAACTGTTGACGTCCCAGGGTTGATCAAAACCCCTGTTAACAGTCCAGGTTCAAAGGCCGGGGTAAACTTTTTAAGAACAAAATCAGGGTGACTTCTCTACTACCCTTGGTTTGGTCGAGTTTTTTGAAGTTCTATGCTATATATTAGAAAATATACCCGTGCGTTGCAACGGGTGGAAAAAAAAAATTCTACCTTTCATAGTTGACATCTTCTATGGAACGATACACGGAATTTCGAGAAGAGGGCCAGTGTCCTTGATTGTGACATTACCATGTTTACTACACCTTGGTTGAGTATGGCTCCCATCTAATAGAATATTTCAGGATTAAATACGTGTGGTTGTGGAATACAATAGACAAGATGATGAATGAAACATTTCGTGTTTTGATTCCTGTTCTTATCTTTATAGGTTACCTCAAGAAGTATTGTGTACATATAAAACAGAGCATGAGGGCTATAAACGCCGTGAATAGAGATAGCCAATAAGAGTTAGTCAGGAAAGCTATACTAAAAAATGGTACCAAAATAAGGAGAAATTTTGCCTCTGAGGAGGAGGAGGATTTATCTCTGAAAGCTTCAACTTTTAGAATTATATTAGGTCAATATTTTCAAACTTTGACCGAATTTATAGAAAAAAAAAAAAAATGTTAAGATTTATAATATCAAATTAGTACCATTATAGATTTATTATATAATATATAATATATTTTTATAAGATATTTTATTTTATATCATAGATATTGATGTTTTTCCTATGTACTTACCCTAAATTTAAAAAAGTTTGACTAAGGGAGTATTTCCTTCCGCCTCCGCCGCCGCCTCTCAGATCATCTGGCAGAGATATTCCCTGTCCCTCCAGTTTGCACCGAAGACGATCGCTATCCCTACTGATCCGTCAGCCATGAGCCGATCCTTAATCCTTGCCCGTCCTCCTATCCACCCCGACGATCCTGATCCGCCTCCGGCTTTCATCCTCCTCGACCGGCGCGGCTACATCGACGACCGCACCAACGCCACCACCGCCGAAGGCGTCACGAGCGGCGGCAAGCGCATCAGGGTGACCTTCTGGGCGGCCCACCCGCCGCGCTGCTCCCACTTCACAATCTCCAGCCCCGATCTAGACAACTCCGCCGCGTTCGGCGGCGTCCCCATGCTCCTCACCACGGAGGCCGACCTCGCCTTGCTCCGCGTCCCGATCTGCCCTCTGGGTCGCGACGTCGTCGCGTGTAACAACGACCACTTCGTCTACCGGGCCGGCGACGAGAGGCCAAGAACAAGCCTCCGTCGCTGGATCTGATCCCCAGGCCTCCTCCCATCCGGCTCTTCTTCGACTACAATGCCGGCCTCCTGCGCCGCCGTGATCGGAACACCGACATGTATTTCATTGCTCTGCTGTTCTGGGCATTTGAGGAACGCTACAAGTACAAGCTGCACCTCTACAACTCCAAGACGGCGACATGGAGCACCAAGCTGGTGTAGCTCGCTTCATTGGAAGAGAAATTGCTCTACAAATTGCTCTACACCTACTCCACCAAGGTGATCAATCTTGGAGGGGAGCTTGGGGCCATGGGTTGGGTTGACCTCTGGCGAGGCATCCTCATATGCGATGTCCTCAAGGACAGCCCCGAGCTTCGCTACATCCCACTGCCATCTCCATTAGTTCCCAGGCCACTCAATGGTCCTCCATTGTTCTTCCGGGACATCGTTGTCGTTGAAGGCTACATCAAGTACTTCGAGATGTGTTTTCACAGCGGAACTCAAGGCTGGAAGGCAGCCACATGGGAAAGGAAGGATTTTTGGGATGAGTGGAAGGACTATGTGATCGAAATTTCCCAGGACCCACCAGCACGTACCAACCCTGATCAGCAGGAGGCTGAAACCAGTGAGCAGCTAACCTTGAAGGGATTCTACTCGGGTTTTCCAGCCCTGAGCTTGCACGATGATGGTGTTGTTTACATCATGGACAGACACAACCTCGATGACACAAATGTAACACTGGTTGCTTTTGATATGAGGAAACAGGCTCTGAAGGGTTTGGCTGATTATTACTCTCCGAGGCAGCTGGCTTACAATTTCGTCTACCTTGGAAGTGGGATCTCCAAACATCTGCGCAGGACGTCCATCAGAGGGAATGCTGCTACTGAAACAAGTAAGCATGAAACAATGCAATTTGGCAATCTCAAATGAGTTCTAAAAAAGTTGATGGAACACACTGCACGTGTAGAAGTTCCTGGGAAGAATGATATCAACTGAATTCCAAAGCTGATGGAACAAACCACAAGTTGCTAGTTTGAGCAGTTAGGGATAACTTTCTGCGTGTCAATCTAGCTTACTTCTTTTATTTTAAAAAAAAACTAGCTTACTTCAATTTCCATTGCCATGATATAGAGGTGACTAGAGTGATAGATTCATCTGTTTAGCAATAAAAAAGGATCCTGGTCTTGTCCGCATAACACATCTATCATGTGAGTGGTGAGTTTAATTAACTTCAACCTTGATGTTTCTTTAATCTTGCTTGCAGGTTGCTAAATGAGCTTGCTGGGAATGGAAACTAGCAACTAATCTTGGTGAATCTTGGTGTCCCAATATTCTCTTTAGATGGAGGCGTGATCGTTAAATATTCTATTGCTTCCAACTAGCCATCATGTAAATACTATAGGTTGAATTGAATCATCTACTGTTTCTCACTTTCTCTTGCCGTAACTGTTTTAATTATCTCTACTGTTTGAACTATCTGAAAATTGAATCATAATGCTCTTGAACCTATTGGCAGAGAAAACTGGTTCCATTGACATGGTAGCTTGGTTCACAGGTGACAGAGAAACATACTATGTCAATTGACTCTGGGCACCTTTTGTAATCACATGTTTCTCCGAATTATTAGAAACAGGACAATAAAAAAACAGAGGACGATTCAAGTTCTTAGAAGTAGCTTTTGGGATCACCAGTTTTTTTACCATCCCGTTTCTAGTAATTTGGAGGGTAATAATTGGTTTTTTTGGGGGCATCCATGGATTCACTAAATAAGCTGTTGTCTCAATGCAGAGAGTTTTACACCTTTGGGGTCGGGACAAAGGTTTGCTGGGCAATTAGGAAAGCTCAAAATAGCCAGGTTTGAAGCAAGTGATATCGGAGGGAACTAGAGTCCACGTCATTCCGGGGCCATCCGCCACAACAGCTGCAGATAATGGAAGGCGGCATCGAAATCCGCAACATGGTAGAGGATGATGACCCTGACGGGTGCGGCAGGCACCCAAATGCGGTTTTTCCCATATTTCATTTCATTAAGATAAAAGGAGGTACATTACAAAGGTTGTTAGGCTGGCCACCCAATGTTGTTTGCGAGTGGCAAGCGACCTTGCCAGCAAGGATAACAGCCCTCCAAATATAAGCAAAAGCGACTAAGGGCAAGTACATTGGTATAGTCTTGTGAGCAGTCTCATGTGGTGCCACGTAATTTTAAGACGACATAATAGACAATATGTATAATGGTTATCCTTTAAGTTGTCTCATAATAATTTATAATTCTATGATTTGTGCTAGAATAAAGGAAAGATTTGTGAGGTGCATGGCAACAACTACTTGTACAATGGTATAATAGCTGTCTCATAGTCCTAAGTTTTAGCTCATGAGGTGGTTGTTTCGTGAAACAACGACCTCTTCCTTTCTCTCCTATCTCTTTCCTCCACATCAGCAAAAATCCAACGTGGCACTGCATGAGACAGAGTATGAGACCGCTGATGTGTAGCAATGTACTTGCCCTAAAGGGCAGTTGATTGCGCGACTGCTCTTGAAGAACTAGCGGCGGGCAACAGAGCCCAGATGATGGCCAGGCTGTAGAAACCTTCTTCTAACCATTATGATGAACAAGACCAAAATTTTGTTGAAAATCACTCTATATATGACGGAATCTTAAAGTGGAACTTAAATTGTTTGATCCATTATCACATTCGATATTAAGAACGCGAACTGAAAAGGTGAAGAACTAATAATTAATAATTAAACAAGCTACTCCTCTCACTGAATTATTTTTTTTTATAAAACTCTCACTGAACTCTATTTCCACAAACAGCGTAAGCCATCAGCATTGCGAGATGATCAATTTTCCTATATTCCATAGGCCATACGGAGATCACTGCTTCCCGACTGGTGCTGCCAGTGGCAATTTGCCGCTCGCTAGCTTCAGCTGAAAAGGTACCAAATTAAACATCATTATTCATCTTATAACCTTGTTATAGATCATGAATCACACACTTGCAAATTCAAGGAAATCTCCAACCTCCTTTGTAAATTCATCACTCTGAGGTGGAGATCATACAAGTAAATACTCGAGAATAGAGAATAGAGGCCATACCAGCAATGACTCGGTGTAGAAGCTCACAAAGGGATAAATGCTGTTGACGATTCCTGCCATCTCGCACAGCTTCCTCGCCTGCAATGGCGACCCACCGAGTTCGACGGTGAAGACGCCATCTTCTGTGCTTACAAAAATGACATTGGCGTCTTGGGCAACGCCACTCAAACATGGCTGCCTCTTGAGGTTCCCAACCGGGAGCAGCGTTTTGAGATCGATGACCCTGCGCTGCACCCATCGGCCAGCAGCGGCGGCGCGCGGCCGCGACATCTCCGACGGTGCTTTCTGTCTCCCTTGCCAATAGGTAAAGCATGGTACCAGTCGTAGGACACAGGCAGGCCAATCCCAGCCCGCCGCCCTCCGCCGCCATGACGACGACGTTGGTGTTCTTGCTCTTGCCAATGCCGAGATGCTTCCCACTCGGCAGCTCCACCATGGACAGGACGTCGCCTTCTCTGATGCCTGCCGAGATGATGTCCCTGCGGCCAACGCGGCGCAGGAGGCCGTACCGGTACCGCAGGATCCCCCGCCCGCAGAAGAAGTAGAGCGAGTCACCCACCAGCGCGGCGGGGCGCTCGTCGGGGTAGTAGCGGCCGTGGTCGAGGTGGATGTTGATGTGCACGCTCCACTCGCCGGTGTCAGACGCGTAGAAGCAAGCGTGTGCGTCGAAGTAGTGGTCCTCCGGTATATTCTCCACGCCGACGAAGGCGACGACGAAAGGGCCGCCGCTACAGCCGCGGTGGTCGTCGCAGCCTCCGTCGGCAGCACAGACCACAGCTGGCCGTGTGAAGACATCTGGCACATCGGGGGAGTTTGTGTAGCTCGCCGGTGACCGGGTCCCAGACGACGAAGGATTGGAGGGAGCCGTAGTCGAAGAAGACGGCGCGGCCGTGGCGGCAGTCGAGCGCGTGGCACCGGCGATGATCGGCATCCGACGGTCGGAAGGACGTGGTGGAGATGAAGCGGGGAAAATCGCGGTTGCTAGGGTTGTGGAGGAAGCCGAGGACGGGGGCCGTCGGGTGGAACGCGCGGTAATGGCCGGGGAAGGCGGGGTCGGTGATGATGCGGCGCCAGTCCTTGCAGACGGCGGAGGCACGGACGAGCCCCGCAGGATCGTCCGGAGGAAGCCGGAGGAGGATGCCCGGGATGACATCGCCCGGCAGAGTCTGCGGAGGCGGCGCTATGCTGCTACTCGCCATTGGCGTAACCACCTCGCGATCCAAGGAGGAACGGGACGGAGAATACGTAGGAAATCCTTCTATATATATATACACCTGGCCGCGAAACCCGACTACAAATCTAGAAGAGCTGGCTAATAAATCACATATCGCTGCTTCCTTCTTGATATTTATCATCTTCCTTGTTGTTGAATTGTTGATTGGAAAGTTACAAACGCTGCATGCACAGCTTCCATTATTCTACAAATTTGCCGACTAGTAGATTGAATTACTTTGATTTCTTTCTTAGTCTTATCGGTGCATCAGCCTGGCATGTGGAATATAACTTCTATATCTATATATCTATCTATTTTTTTATATGTATTGGACAAGTACATTGGTATTTTTTCGAGATCGGGTCTTCCCCCGTTTTCATTAAGAAGTAGATTGTGTCTCACAATATGTTTTGGCTCTCGGGTGACCCACAATTGAGGATTCTCACCGTCAAACTGTGCAGTAAATACATCTTAAGCATCTATCCCAAATCCGATGGAGACATGGGGGTAGGGACAAGCGGGTTATGAGATGGGAGGGATAGAGTGGGATTAGGTGGTGGATTCTGTGGAATATGAGTGGAATTCGATGGGGACACCTGTGGGCTTGAGTTTGTGGATGAATTTGGAGTGGAGGAGGATGATGGAGGAAGACAGATGAACTCGGCTCGCGAAACAGATGGGGAAAAGTGTATTGGGACTTGAACATACCATTGGCTGGGTTTGGGGTTATGGTGGGACCACCCCATAGTCTGTCTCCCATCAGGGGCGGAGCAACAGGGTGGTCCCTGTGGGCCGCGGACCACCCTGCGCTCACGCCAACTAGCAAAGACCCGTTTAGAGCCGCTTCCTATTCTTTTGCGACATCGTGCTCCTTGGCTTCCTGCTAATGTAGATCGATGCGACGACGCCGCGAGTCCAGCAGCAATCACGGCTGTCAGAAGTCCATGCTACTACTTGCGAGTTGCAATTTGCTGATTCCACGAGCGCCGAGTGCTCCAATAGCAAAGCAGTAGTCAGACGTTAGCTGGAGTTCAGATGGTAGCTAGACTCCAAGTCCCAACTCCCAAAGATTCAAAGTGCCTCTTGAAGAATAAAGAATCCACCTATTGGCTGTTGTTATTTACTTATCTTAATATTAAGAAGCTAATCAGTGATCAGGCGATCGCGATGAGCCTGCTGCATGCTGCCCATCTCTGTTTCTCCGTTAATCACGTTTTTGTGTTGTTCCTTCCAGTTTCTGCCCTATATATGTCCTTAGTTTTCGAAAGATCATATATGCCCTTAGTCATGTTAAGCAAATTAGATTCAGAGAGGAGGAGCCAAGAGCCATTAGGCATTGCTACCAGCCGATGATCGGTGACGGCAATTGACCCACAGATTGGCAGATAGCAAAAGTGCACAAGCAACAGGGTATGCAAAACTAATTTATAACCTATTGTGCAACGTTAGATTTATTCTTTGTGCATGATTGGATTGTTGGACGGAATGGCATGTTATATTATACATATGTCCACTTTACCTTAATTAATTGTATAGTGTTTTCGTAATTCATATACCTATGCAGTATGCACCGACGTATTATATACCTATGCAGTATGCACCGACATATTATATTTATAGTGGTTTAAAAAATTTAAATGATGGACATATGTATAAATATAACGTTACATCATTATATTTATAGTGGTTTAAAAAATTTAAATGATGGACCACCCTAGCTACAAATCCTGGCTACGCCACTGTCTCCCATGTAGTTGATACAACGCGGTGCCCATTAGGTCAGTTGACGTGGAGCGGGCAGGTGGGCGCGCGATAGCTGCCTCTAAACACGACGACAGCCTGGGAAGCGACTGCGAGGACTCATGGCGCCTACCTGGGCAGCGAAGCTTGTAGCGAAGGTCATTGGTGTGGCCATTGACTTTCAAGCGCTAAAAGTGGAGTTCCTCAACCACTGACTTGATCGCGGACACCCGGTTGTCACGCTCATTGCAAATCTCAATGATGCGGTCGAGCTCGATGTCGACCATGCACTGCTCGAGGTTGGAGACACACGAGTCTAAGTGGGAGCCCTAGTTGTCGACGAGGACTCCGATGTACTGAGTTGTGGCTTACTCCTCCAGTGAAGAGAGGCGGTTGTCGATGGTGGCTTCTCACTCCTGTAGGGCGACGCAGGTTTCCTTGAATCGCCCCTCCAGATGCGCTCGAAGTCACTGAAGCGCTTGACCATTTCGTCGAATGCACTGCGGATGACGGGATCCAGCAGCCCCTTTGTTCAATGTATAGGCGAGTGAAGTGGTGGTGCTAGCCAGCATGGACTCCATGGCTCGCCGGCCCCGAGGATCGACAGTTTTGTTACCATATTATTAACGGCCAACTCTAGCAACCACAAATCGGTGGAATCAGGATAGTATGAATACACATCGGCAATCTACTCAACTTGGAAACGAAGAAAGGTTTATAGTCCTGATAATTGTTGTCGTGACATTCTCTTCTCTCCTCTATATCATCTACTCCTCAGCTGGGCTAGGCTTGCACATGAGACAAGCCCATTCTAGGCAGTAACTCAGACGTTCTTGGGCCTCAGCCTTGTGCTTCTCCTTGGATTACCACCTCTTCAGTAGGGAGCAGGGATTGTGACCAAGGGCGCCACCAAGCTAGGAGGGGAGGTGATCCACAATAGAGGGAGGCCCTGCAGCCTCCCAGATGTGGTAGTACCAAGCTGGGAATCCACTGCCGTTCAGGTGGCGCTGCTACTGGGGAAGGGCTCCGTTTGGGTGCCGCCACTACTATTGGGGATGGGTTCCGTCTAAGTGGGACGAAGGCAGAGTCGAGCAAGGCGCGAGAGGAAGGTGACATCGGCCACAAACTACGATGAAAACAACGAAGACGAAAAAAAATTTGGTAGTCACTTTTGGCCCAACAGGAATGGATAGTGGGAGGGGAGATTTGGGTAGCCAAATTTACAGGGTGTAATTATAGGTAGTATGCTGGAGCTGTTTTTTTGTTCTCCCCCTACCCAAAAATTGGGGATAGGTCGTGTTGTTGAAGATGCTCTTAGCAACGTACGTTCTGTGATGGCCTTGTCGCTGCTTTGCTTGGTGCTCTACCGCATGGTGGTCGAGGCTCTTTGTCAGGGAGATGGCCTGTAGCCCAGAGAGGCGTTGGGCCATGCCAGTCCGGCCGGTTCAGAGTACATACGGGAAACCACACTGCACTGGAGGGCATCAACAATTCAGAAGACAAACACATATCCTCTTCTTTCTCAGTAATTCCTCATTGGGCTTCCTTCTACTGTTCATCTTCCTTCTCTAGATGCTATCCCTGCTGTATCTCTAGTCCTCCTCGATTTTCCTTGCTTGCTTCCTCTCCAAACTCTATCTCTCACTGCATTTGATATTCTTTCTTAAAAAAAGAACTGCATTTGATATTCAGTACTTGTTGCTTGAGTTGGGGTTGGCTGGTAGCCTAGTTCAGTGACTCGTGTCGCTAACACTCCCTCCCTGCCCCTGCGCCGCCGGCAGGCAGGACGTCCACGTGGAAATCGTGACCTGATCGATCAAAAAGCGCACGTTGACCCGACGAGTCGTCGAAGCAAAAGATTGCTGCGCCTATTCTCTGAAAAAAGAGGATAGCTTCACCGCGCCAAAATCAATGGCGAGTTAGTTAATCAAGCACCAGCTGCACTGTCAATTTGTGGCAAGCATGTACCGAAGCCGACCGACGAGCGCGGCTTGACGGCCTGCGCGCACCCTCCAATGACACCTTGGAGCTCAGTGGCTCACTGCAATACGTGTGACAATGCATGCGTTGAGAATTCAGAGCAAGCGACGGCGTGATCAAGGAACAGAGCAAGCAAGTAGCACTGACTGGTGTCGAAGGTGCTGGCGTCGGGGCGGGACGAGACGAGAGGAGGAAGACGAAGCAGCTGGCGACGATGGCCAATGGAACTATACTGACGAGCGAAGCCTAGCAGCCGGCCCCAAGCCCCCAAGCCAAGCTAACAACAAAAAAGACGGGCAGAGGGGCTTATATTGTCTTGCTGTGCGTGCATGAACCGTTTGATGACGAAGCATTTACATTCATTCGACCCCCCACCCCCCATATGGATGGAAGGCGAAGATGACGATATGGCATGCTGACAAGTACGTACAGATCAAGTGGTTTGAAGCTGACGTCGGAATAGCAATTGCAGGGTGTCCAGGTCTCAGATGGTGTGACTGATTGGTGGTGTAGCAGTAAAAGCCATTCACCACATCTGGTATACTGGTTTGTGCGGGTGCTTTGTAGCAAAATATAATTACAGGTGATTGGAACTGAAAGCAGAGGTTATAACCTTGAAAGCCACGATCTTGAAAAATAAATGTCTTCCCTGTCGTGTTGATAACGATGAGTTCTTCAGTGGTACTCGCTGAGAGGAAACCAAGTCGTCCCTCCATGCGTTCGGTGCTTAGCGGTTGAGAGCGTGTTGTCATGCCGATGCAGTAAGAGCGACAAGAACGTTGAAATTCTTCCCCTCGCAAAACGTGTGCTAGTTTCACATATTGGACCATGTTAAGTGTTGCAATACAAACATGCATGCTTGCATCTAATTACTCACAATTTTGAGACGTCAATGTCCAGCATTGCCCTTCCCTGGCAAACTTCCTGTGCCTCAGCGCGGGGCCGCGGGCGCCTTTCTTTTTGGTACCCAGTCACCCAATGACACGAATAGTTCAGTTCAAATAAAGACGACATGAATTGATCATCAAACAGAAAGGGAAATAGATAAGATCATATCTGCCAAACGTACACAAAGTTCCAGATTTGGTGCTGCGACTACTATGACACCCCTTCACTTATTACTAATATAGTCATCTAGTGCTGCCACTACTACAATACCACATCACGCTACTCCAACACCCCATCGCGTCTCAGTTCGTGGTACCACCGAGTATCAATAAATCTGGTACCACTTGATGTTCACTTCAACTTGATCATCATCAACTTCTCTTTCTTGACTCATAATTTCATTGGTGAATTCTAAACTGAATTTTAAATTCTTGTCCTGCTCTTCTTGGCTACCACATGTTGTGATAACTGTCAGGTCCACTTCTATGTGGAATTCGATTTGCCGACAACATGGCACGGCAACCATAGACGGACTCAACGGAAGAATGGATGTGGAGCCACTGGGAAAGGACAAGCTCGTCCCTCGTTCACAACTGAAGAGGTGGACGTTTTTGTTCCCATAGACAGTGGTGCTTGCCTTGATCTTACCATAAATGGCACGGCTTCTAGAACCGAGGTCTTTCAGCTTTAACTTGACCTCAACATTGACCTCCATGGCGTCGGGAATCACCAAGTATGTGATCTCCAACTTGCGGTCAGGGCCTGCATACATGGTTTGTGTGTATTCCTCAATTTCATCGTCGACATCAACAGCCCAGCCCTCTGAGATGATAGGACCAGACTTGTTGCCATTGTCATCATAAACTTCCAAGATGAAGTAACCAACAGCCATGAGGATTCCACGGGGTCCAATGGGCACCAAATCAACCATTCCTTCCTGCACGTGCAAGACATGAATGTGAAGGGTTTTAATTTATGACAATATGTATCGAGACATAAAGCATATAGTAGTAGATAAAATACAAGGTAGCTGCATATACCTCTTGTACTTCCCCCTCACGTTGCACATAGATGCACCGACCTTGCTGCCAATCAAAGCCGCAGATTTCGCAGATAGGGAAGTTTGCACGAATGGCCAACAATTGCACTGCACGTTGGCCAAACGGCAGACGACGTTGGCGTGGTTCACGTTGGCCAAGTGGTTCACATTGGCCTGATTCATCATTATTGCTATCCTTGGAGGCCATTCCACTATCATCCGGACCACTATCATGATTCTCAAGGCCATTGCCGTTCTTAGGGCCACTGCCGCCATCCTCAGCGCCATCCCCGCAATCCTCCGGGAGAGCTGTGGCATCAGCCTCACCTCTTTCACCATCCTCGTTGGTAGTGTGAAGAACACATCCATCAAACTTCTTCAGTTTGGCTCCATACATGTTCCAATCCGATTCTGTACCCATCAGCTGATCGGTGTCGTCCTTCTAGTGGAAAAAAGACAGAGATTACCAAATAGGATATGTCACCACAGCACAGAATGCCATTAATCACTAGTTCACCACAAAAGTGTTTTGCATATCTATAGTACAAACAATAATATGGCAAAGGTTTACCAATCTTACCTGTTTTACTTCTATATTCTACAAACAGTGAACATCAACAAAACCAATCACACCAGAAGCAACGTATAGTAGAGCAGGCTGCCATCTCTAAAAAACGGATGGGAGATTAGCATATGAAAGAGGGCATTTTTATTTCCAAGATTAACATAAATCAGGTGCATCCTAGCGGCTTGAAACCAGTTCCTTGTGATGATAATCACAGTCAAACCAACAGTGTATCACAAAAATGCGCAATTAAATAAACGGTTCTTTCTATATCTTGGAATAGCAATTGGCAGGGCAAGTGCAGCAAATATACTTGGAACCAAAAAGCAGAAATCCATATTATGTGCTGAACAATGCAGCAATTGCATATGCAGAATTGCATACAATAGTTAATACAAGAGGCAGTTCAAACTTCAAAATATAATTAGTTTTCGTTGGTGCATACTGTCCCGTCCCCTTGGACCATAAACACTTCTTGATCATATTGGCAATGCATGGATCCCATATGGAGCAACTAACCGAGCGAATAACCAAACAAGCAGGGTGCATCTGAACAAGATACAATTCCAATTGGAAAACTTATAGTTTCAAATCTACACTTCTCTTCTAGTACTAATACTAAAGAATAAACAAATGATAGAATGTCCTCGCTAGTACTAATACTAATCAAATTTCGTTTAGAGATCATAGAGTAAAGTTCTAAAAAATACTATAGAGCCAAGAGGTATTTTTTTAAGACCATAGAGCTAATTCTCTCAATACTAATACTAAGATGTACGTACGAACTAGGGACCACGGATTCGTACTACGTACCTGAGTCGAGCAAGCGAGACGGAGAGGGCTCTGGCCGTCTGGCGGCAGTCTGAGCTACAGGCTGATTTTGACTAGTGAGTACGGAGGATAGCCGGACGGGAGGCCCGATCGGCCGGCGAGTGGGCGACGGCGATCGGCGAGGGGGAGGGCTGGCGAGGGCCACACGGCGAGTACGAAGCGGAGTCACACGGTCACGGACGGCTAAAGGCTCCTCGACGATTCCTATTCCTTTCTAGTCAGGTGTATATATATATATATATATATATATATATATATATATATATATATATATATATATATATATATATATACATATATACATATGTTTGGGCCCCTATATATGCGCTGGGCCGTAGTCCGTCGCACCTCTCGCCCCTCTGATAGGCCGGCACTAAATGTAAACAGTGTATTATTTCCTCCTCTTAAGAAAAAGTGTCAACGGACACACGTTCTCGGAAAAAACGGGATTTCTAAATATCTCATAGCAGATTTTCTGTTTTGTTTTCTACCACTTTTCTATGGCTCAGATTGTTTCAAGATTCGTGTTGTGTCACGTGTTCTGTCATCTCTTTGTTGTTTGTGTTGTGGGCTCGACGTGAGTCATTGCTTCTTCTTTCCTTCAGACACAGCATCCCCCGTCTGTCAGTTTTCGAAATCCGCACTGCTTGTCCGCAGTGGTAGGGTGGTGGCCGCGTTCTCGGCACACGTCCTAGCGTTGCTGGGGGCTGCCGCTGCGGTGGTCGTCGCGTTGTTGTTGTTGGCATCGCGTTGTCCGAGGCAGCCGCAGAGTTGTTTTGAGGCGGCGGTGTCGACCAAGGTTGCAGCTGCTGGAGCAGTGTTGGAGGGGAGGCGGCGACGGTGTGTCGTGTTGGAGGCACGGGCGACGACTATTTTTGTTTCGGCGGCGGCGGCAGCTATTTGTCTGATCCAGCGACGGCGGCTGCTCCACCCCTCCCCCTCTGCGGTGCTCGTCTCTCTCTTTTTGTCTCCCTATCTAGCCTCTGTTTGCAACAATTATGTAGTTTTTTTATGCAGTTTTTGCAGTGCGTTGCAATCCCAGGCTGCTAATGCTTATCTGATTTCCCTCCCTCACTCCGTATAGAGAAAATAGCTATCCCGGTGACTGTGTGTGGGGGGTGGGGGGACGATGCTGACTACTTTTTTATACAATCTGCAGAGAGCAGACAGAGTTGTTTCTAATCCAATCTATTTATCTGACAGGATGTGTTGATTGGTTGCTATCTAGTTTTGTTAATTGAGTTTGCTATGGCAGGCTACAGGTAGGGGATATCCTGATTTCTGATTGATTATTATCAATTCAGTCTATTGTTATTGTTGTATCATCTTTTTTGTTGTCATTGGTGGGAGGAATGTGAACTGTGATACCTTTGTTTGTATTGTTGTGGCTTTGTGGGGATCTAACCTAGTTTAATTTGGTGCTCGGTGATACTTACCACTAAATTTAATCACCTTCTCACTAGCACATAGCACCTAATTTTAGCACCAATAGTTGGTCCTGCCTCTTTTTAACTGCCCCTCTGCATTTTGGATCCCCCACTCATGCTACAGATTCCAAGAAGTAATGCCATTATGTTCTCATGAAAATTGATTATCCTTTTTCGATGTGCATCTGTGCTATAGTTAATTGTTTTGTGATGAAACAAGGCTTCTTAATTTGATGAAAATATATTTATGAGTCATTGCAGCAGCAACCTGATAGTTAAAATTACTCAGCTGCATGTTTTTTTCATCATTTGTCTACAAGAAGGGGCTGCAACTCACTTTTTGGGTTTTGTTTTTTTGTAGGTGAAGCAAGTTAGCATCTCACAAATCTTTCTTATCAATCTTAATGTGCTAGGAGTTATGGATTCTAGGAGCAAATATGGTTATGGCGATGGCACTCGAGTGAATCATGGTCGGAAAGGATCTGACGCTGAATGTATTCATCATACTAGCGATGCAAGTTCTTAGTTTTCAAAAAATAAAATATATCAGATGATACCTGTATGGTGTTTGAAACTGGAGATTGTAAAATCATTGATCTTGACGACAAGTTCTTTCTCAGTACATTTGTTAGCCTTGATCCCTGTGTCTATACAGTTTTTTTTTAAATAATCATAGTGCAGTCATAACATAATGATGCATACACATAGCCAATCTCAGTCAGTTATGTCCTTTTTGTCCAGTAGATTTGGAATGGAGTCCCTACATTTAGAAATTTTTTTCTTTAATTTTCTTTGATTTTTCCAAATCTATTTCTCTAAGATGTTCATTTCAGGCATACATCAATTAGCTGTAGGACAAGATTGCCTGGCTGTAGGAGGATAACGAGTGACTCAGGAAGCTAAAGGTAACTCCTCATCTTTTCTGTCTAGGCCATGTGCTATCTTGTATTTGTCTCTGTTACTGAAAACTGAATTTACACACATAGCCAAGATGCAGCAGGTTTTTTTTTTTTTTTTGAACTTGCCATGCATGCTTAGTGGAGGGGCTTAAATGCAGCATACCAATAATATATATTGACCCCAGTTAGTGTGTTGTGCCATTTTATTTTAGCATGATAAGGTAACTAAAATGTGTCATTGCAGCCTGGAACTATTTTGGTCTCGTGTGTGTCATCTTTTTAGCTGGGAGCCTGGTTTTGGTTTCTAGGGTGTTTTTGCAACCTTTGTGTTGGCTTTATTTTGTTTTTGAGGGGCCCATCTTTTTCTTTTTTTTAGTTGTTTTGATCATTCAGGTTTTAATGCTGTGCTGAATGGATACAGGTACCATTTTTTTACATGCTGGCGGCTGCATTGTAGGTTGATTGAAAGCATGCAGTAGCCCAATGCCATTAGTAATTTTGTATGTTTGGAATGCAGTTTTTTCAAAGGAATTTCAAAGGATTGCTCTTCCTTTGGTTTGCTGACGTCACAAGTGTTTGGAACGGAGGAATGAAGCTTGCAGTTCCAGAGGAAAATTTCAGTTTCCTCCAAGAAACATGGGAATGAAAACATCCATCGCAAGCCAAGTTTTTCGCTGATGGCCGAGGCAACAAACTGGGGAGCCTTCTCACAGAGTCACAGAGACAGGTGAGGTGATACAGTGCATTCCAATAAAAAAATACTAGAGGATGGATGCGGCGGACATGGCATCATGTGAAAAGAGGGTTTAAAAATAATGGTAATCAATCTATTGTTAATTAATCTGTAATTTGTATGTAATAATATGCTTTTAATAGTTATACGTTCTTGGTATAATATGTTTTTAATAGTTATACGTTCTTGGTACCTGTGATCTAGCATGTGAAGATTCAATTTTATTTCCTACAATCCAAACGGTCCAAATTTTTCATTCCTGTGATTGTGAATCCTGTAGTTTTCCACTTTTCACTTTCCTCTATCCCGCGATTCCTACCATTCCTCTGTTTTATATTCCTTTATTCCAAACAGGTCCTTAAACTTTTCACTTGATGCAAGGGCATCATAGCTCATGTGGAATGTACAAGTTTAGGAATTGGCATGGTTGATCCCACTTTTTTGGTTCATGAGCATAGCAGTTTCTTGTTTTTGTTTGAATGGATTGAGGCCTTTTCCGAAAACTCTCCCTGTCTTTTTTCTCCTTTTCTGAAACTGGATGCGAGTCATCCCCTGGTCTCCTGTAGCTGTTAAGGATGGTTGCTGTCGCTCCTCTCTGTGTGTACCCTGTACTGTGCTGTATATCTGCGCTTTTCAATACCTGGAAGATTGGAGTAGTAGAAATCTTCCAGATTTTCTGTATGTCTGTGCTTTTTGACTTTATGGAAGATTGGAGTACTAGAAATCTTCCAGATTTTATTTTATGTGCCGCACATGTGTTGCTTTTACAGGTTTTTTGATTGTGACGTGTCAACTTGTGATTTGTTGAAAATGTGGAAGATTGCGAATAGCAGAATCTTCCATAAGATGAGGAGTCAGTCCCGGAAAAAAAGCTACCCAAATACACAACTTTTCTTTTTTATTTTTGAAGATAATACACAACTTTTCTATAAAGAAAGAACAAACATCTTTTTTTGGAACATAAGAGAGTATGATTACTTTTCTTGTGACAGTTTGGTGGTTCCGTTCTTAAACTGGGCCCAGACAGAGAGACAATGTTGGGCTAGGCCTATCACTTTTTTTTTCCAAATCCTTTCATTTTCTTTCCTTCTTAGCATCTTTAAGATCACTACATTGACCATTGAGGCGGTACATTTTAAAATCACTCTTGGCCCCCACAAGTCCATAACCAGGATACATACCACCAAGCTTTGACGATTTATCTTGTCTTCGTTTCTAAAAGAAAGAAAAAGATTTATCCATCCTCGACCATATCACCATATAATAATAACCTGAGAGTTGGAATTGGAAATGCACATCGAACTTTGCTTTAGATCGAGCACATACACATGAAAAAAGCATACAGTTTTGTCAAGATATTTGCTAAGCTTTTGATAAGGTCTAGAAACCAAAGCGGCCACCACCTCCTTTTTTTCTCCTTAGTATTCTTGAGTCCACAACAAGCAAAAAGCCGCACGCTTTGACACACCAACCGCTAATTATAAGAGTAATAATAATCGAGACCTAAACAAAGCATCATCGCCATCGTTCACCTTTGCATCATGCTGCCGGCCTCTCGCTCACACCAATTATCAGTAATCGCCACTGAAAAAAAGACAATTGCCACCGTAGCAAGCCTCTACTACCACTACTGTTATAGTACAGTACTACCAATCTCTTGTTCTGCCTTGTACTTCTGCCCAGTTGCATTTATGGAGCTGTTGCAATTATGAGTGCATTGTGCCCATGTAGTATGCAACGAGTTTACCACAAGCAAAGTTTTTTTGTGTGGAATTCAGACTTGAGTACTCAACTGAACCGAATTATGGAACAGTGCGATGGCAGGCGTGGAGTGCTCAGAGCCTCAGATCTCCTCCAGTTCATGCTGTATTATTTTATTTGATTCGGAGCTCACACACGGCAAGCAACTGTTTTTGTGATTTCTCCCTGAAAACGTGACGATTTGTGCAGTGCCAGTGCAGCCTGGCAAACTGAGAAGCAGTTGAGAAGCAGTTGGTGTCACTTTCTTTCGGTTGCCAATTGCCATCATCGTCCGGAATTAGAATCTGTTACGCTAGAAACTCAGAATTGAATGTGCAAGCATGCGACCGTGCTGCACTTTCCCACCTGAAATCTTTGCCCTCCTCAAAAATTTCAGTTCATACAGGTTGTAATAATTGATCTGAAACTCAGAGCTTGCAAGGAAGCAGATCGACGATGCCACACCCACATCCACATCCACCTAAAATTGCTTCTAAATTCCGGACTGCAGCAGCCTGGCATCGTCGTCAGTGGTTGTAGAGTTCGTTACGCGAAAAGAAGGATGCAGCCTCGGGAATCAGAGCCCGTTACGCGAGAAGAGAGCTCAGAATTGAATGAATTACGACACAATCGTGCTGCACTGTGCACTCCTCAACTCAACGGTCTCACCGGTCACTCTCATCAGTGCTCGTTGCCCGCCCGTCGTCCAGTCATCAAGTCGCCGGGTCGCCGGGTCGGTCTCCGCCGCAACCGAAGACGGCGGCGAGAAGGCGGCCGGCCGGCGGTGGAGCACAATGCCGGAAAAGAAGCACATTGAGAAGGGAAGGCAGCTGACCGCACCGCACACACACCAAGACCAAGTCACTAAGACCATCCCTGAATGCTTGCCAGCCTGATTGCCTGCTGAGTGCACGCAGCACCCACAGTAGTAGACAACACAGCACTGCATGCGCGTCCTGTGCTTTTGTTTCCATGCTCTGCTGACTGCTGTTCCTGTTGTGCATCGATCGGTTTCACGCGATCATATCGAAGGGGAACAGATAGCATATCGTTACCCAAATCGTGCCCCTTTTTCTGAATTTCTTTGACGTAGCGACAGTACATGCCAAGTGGCGCGGATGCAGCTTGACCTGAAAGCACACCGCTGCAGTTGCATAACGAACTGATTGGTGATGGTGAGTAAACAAGGTTTCAATTGTCATCATGATCATGGCATTAGCACTGTAAAGGCAGGAGGAGGATTATAGGATGCTAATCAAATCGGCTAGTGCAGGTGCGAATTAGAGCCGCTGTCGTGGGAGGAAAGCAAGTCTAGTGACATGGACGCGCACCAGATGCCGATTAACACAAAGCTAATGGCCGCACTGTACAATGATTGCAACGTGGACAGACATGCAGGCCACCCATGGGGTGATCAATCCCAGGGCTGAAGCTTTGCTTTATTTGGTGACGATCGATCTTGCTAAGATTCTTCCGTTCCGTGTGTGACATTTGATTAATCCCATGCATGGCCGCCATGGAATCCATTATATGTGTGGACCGGCGACGCGACGGCGAGTGCTCCCCACTCGTGGCATCCACTCACTCACTCACTCTCACTGATCAGCTCAGCTCAGCTCTCCACTCAGCTGCTCATGCATAAGAAGCAGCAGCAGCTCGAGCTCAATCGTCTCAGCTCAGCTCACTTCATCAGCTCGACCGCAGCCAGTCTGCGGGCGGCTGCTAGCTTCTGACGTCCGCCATCATGTTTCGGGCCATCAGCCTCTTGCTGCTGGCGTGCGCCGTGGCGACGGCGGCGGCGGCGGCTGGCGGCGACCGGCGATCGTACATCGTCCACATGGACGTGGAGAAGATGCCGGCGCCGTTCGTGGAGCACGAGGGGTGGTACCTCTCGGTGCTGTCGTCGTTGCCGTCGGCGACGATGGCGGCAGGGGAGGGTGCCGCACCGGTGCACCTGTACACTTACACGCATGTTATGCAGGGGTTCAGCGCGGTGCTCACCCCGCGGCAGCTGGAGGAGCTACAGGGCGTGGACGGCCACGTGGCCGCGTTCCCGGAGACGTACGGCCGGCTCCACACCACGCACACGCCGGCGTTCCTCGGGCTGAGCGGCGGCGGCGGCGGCGGCGGCAGCGGGTCGGGCATCTGGCCGGCGTCCAAGTACGGCGACGGCGTGATCATCGGGATCGTCGACACGGGCGTCTGGCCGGAGAGCGAGAGCTTCAGCGACGCCGGCATGGGCCCCGTTCCGGAGAGGTGGAAGGGCGCGTGCGAAGCCGGCCAGGCGTTCACGGCCTCCATGTGCAACCGGAAGCTCATCGGGGCGCGCTCCTTCAGCAAGGGGCTCAAGCAGCGCGGCCTCACGATCGATCCCAACGACTACGACTCGCCGCGGGACTTCTACGGCCACGGCTCGCACACATCGTCCACGGCGGGCGGCGCCGCCGTGGGCGGCGCGAGCTACTTCGGCTACGCCAACGGCACGGCCACGGGCATCGCGCCCAAGGCCCGGGTGGCCATGTACAAGGCCGTGTTCTCGAGCGACACGCTGGAGTCCGCGTCCACCGACGTGCTGGCCGCCATGGACCAGGCCATCGCCGACGGCGTCGACGTGATGTCGCTGTCGCTGGGCTTCCCCGAGACGTCCTACGACACCAATGTGATCGCCATCGGCGCCTTCGCCGCCATGCAGAAGGGCATCTTCGTGGCGTGCTCGGCCGGGAACGACGGCTCCGACGGGTACACCATCATGAACGGCGCGCCCTGGATCACGACCGTCGGCGCCGCCAGCGTCGACAGGGACTTCACCGCGGCCGTCACGCTCGGCAGCGGCGCCACCGTCCAGGGCAAGTCGGTGTACCCGCTGAGCACGCCGGCGGTCAGCGCCGGCCTCTACTACGGCCGCGGCAACGGGAGCAAGCAGAGGTGCGAGTACAACAGCCTGAGAAGCAAGGATGTGCGAGGGAAGCTCGTCTTCTGCAACGCCGGCCCGGACACCGACGTCGAGCAGCAGATGGACGAGGTGCAGAGCAACGGCGGCGTCGGCGCCATCATCGCCAGCGACATGAAGCAGTTCCTCCAGCCGGCGGAGTACACCACGCCGGTGGTGCTGGTCACCCAGTCGGACGGCGCGGCCATCGCCAAGTACGCGACGGCAGGAGGGGCACCACCCAAGGCGAGCGTCCGGTTTGGCGGCACGGCGCTCGGCGTCAAGCCGGCGCCGACGGTGTCCTACTTCTCCGCCCGCGGTCCAGGCCAGATCAGCCCGACGATCCTGAAGCCGGACGTCGTCGCGCCCGGGGTGGACATCCTCGCGGCGTGGGTGCCCAACAAGCAGATCATGGAGCTCGGCAAGCAGAAG
The DNA here is from genome assembly GCA_015844335.1 of Chrysopogon serrulatus. Classification (NCBI taxonomy): domain Eukaryota; kingdom Viridiplantae; phylum Streptophyta; class Magnoliopsida; order Poales; family Poaceae; genus Chrysopogon; species Chrysopogon serrulatus. Next base: position 183,381 of record JADLZL010003603.1, on the reverse strand, counting down.
CTCTTCACCAAGTACGCGCTCATCTCCGGCACGTCCATGTCGTCGCCGCACGTCGCCGGCGTGGTCGCGCTCCTGCGGTCGGTGCACCCTGACTGGAGCCCGACGGCGATCCGGTCCGCCATGATGACGACGGCGTACGTCAAGGACAGCGCCAGCAACGTCATCGTCAGCATGCCTAGCGGGTCACCCGGAACGCCACTGGACTTTGGCAGTGGCCACGTCAGCCCCAACGACGCCATGGACCCCGGCCTCTTGTACGACGTGGCGGCCGACGACTACGTCAACTTCCTGTGCGGCCTGCACTACAGCAGCCGCCAGATATCGACCATCACCGGCCGGCGAAACCCCAGCTGCGCCGGCGCAAACCTCGACCTGAACTACCCGTCCTTCATGGTCATCCTCAACGGGACAAACTCCGCCACGCAGACGTTCAAGAGGGTGCTGACAAACGTCGCGGCCTCACCGGCTAAGTACAGCGTGTCGGTGACGGCGCCGGCAGGGATGAAGGTGACGGTTTCGCCGACGGCGCTGTCCTTCGGCGGCAAAGGCAGCAAGCAGCCGTTCACAGTCACGGTGCAGGTCAGCCAGGTGAAGAGGAACTCAAATGACTACAACTACATTGGGAACTATGGGTTCTTGAGCTGGAATGAAGTTGGAGGCAAGCATGTTGTCAGGAGCCCAATAGTCTCTGCATTTGCCCAATGATCGAGGAAGACAACAGGAGCAAAAATAAGGCTATAAGAGCATGACAGTAGAAAAGATAATTATATAATTATTATAATTAATCCTGATCAGGAACATAAAGAAACATATAGACTGAAGAAAGGGGGAAAAGCCTCAAGCCCTCAACAGATACTAAAATACTACAGTTGACAAGTGTATTTATACCTGATAAATCAAATTATAGGTTTCTTAATTATTATTTTTCCCAGCATATCAGACTCTGCTCCAATCCAATGAACTGCTTCCATATTTTGGCTTGCTTCATAAGAAGCACACAACTGAAGAATGGTTGAAATTGAAAGGCACTGCACCCCATCTTTGGGAACCTCAAAATCACCAAGAACAGCACTAACATGTTACGTTACTGCAGGTAAACTATAATATTATTATACAGTTAGGACAATCATGTTAATAAACCTCATACAATGAGTTGGAGCAGGTACATCTCAGGCTTCCCTCGTACAGTTTGCCCTATGGGCAATGATAGATCAGATGCAACACCGAACAAATTCAACTTCCAAGTCCCAAATGTAGAAAATAGTTCTACAAAATTGAACAACCAACACCTCTCCATAGCCAATACCCAACTGGATCAGCAAAATTATGTGACAAAGGTTGATGCGGCCAAATGGGGATACTCTTAGCAACAAGTCTAACTGGACATGCTTCACATTAAGGCATTTTGTATTCAATATATCCAAAACATCCAAAACTATTGTGTCCTAGGCTCCAGTGCGACAACTTCCTACACACAAAGCACTAGTACCAGCGTAAAAATCTTAAGCCATGGTCATCTTGCTATAATCAGGTCACCGCTGGTCTGTACTACTCAACACCATTCCTGCAAAACATCCAAAATTCTACTCATTCTAAACTTCGAAGTAAGGTATAAAGTCATACTCAGCAGAACAGCACTTGCAAATGATTATCCATATAACATCAAAGTCTTTTGCCACCCACAGTTGTATGTGTATCTCTTGTATCAGTGAGGACAGAGGGGGAATTACCAGTCAGAGATAATACCAGCAGGTAATGCCTCACCAGGTACTCAAAGGCTCATGAAGGTTTCTGAAGCCTTAAACACCGATACCAGTACATTTGATGATGACATTGACAATGCACCCATGGAATACGACAGTCATCAATCACATTTTCATGGTTTCAGCTACTGATCCTGTTATCATGGCGGATTGTTTCAGTTGTTATTGGAATCAACATCAACCATTACCACCATACACTGTACAGCCATGCAGTATGTTATAGTCTCAGCACATGCTATTTTGCATCAGCAGTTACGAAACTTTTTACTTTCCTGGTACCCACTTGATTTGAAATGTTCTTCAGGATATCTTTTGCTCCCAATGTACATGTTCATAAATGTCCTCGACCAGATGGTGTACCAGTTGATATTTATGACCAACATTAACTTCATGTCAATTGCAGAAAGTGACCCAATAACTTTGTTATTATGGCATAAGAGGCCCAGATAAAGTCCAAAGCAACAACAGCCATGAAGTGCTCAACTAGTTACTATGGCAGATGGTGTGCAAGTACTCAAGAATCAAGCAATCTCCTCATGCTAAGGCTTGTATATCAGGCTCTTAAATGGTGGACAAATTACACAGCTGCAAGATGTGCACCAAAGACCAATTCCATTTCACCATGCTGACTTCAGGCTGAAACGAACACCATAAGTCATGACCTCGTGAGCTTCTGCTGAGGGAATTGAGCGCTGAATAAGAATGCATGGAGATTGGTGACACCAAGCTGATCATCCAGCACACATCCATTACCACATAATCATTACAAATTTGCTTGAAGCATGTCATGAATGAAAGTATGTCCAGCAACCACCCATGTCTGCCATGACAACAGCATATTTGGTCAATAATGCCACCAACAAGATCAATAGCATTCAAACTAGAGTAAGCACAATTCTGCCGTGTACTGATAAATGTACAAATGTGCACCTAATCATTTTTAGTAGCAACAGTGACTCAGAGATACCACACCAGCTGCACCAATGCCCAATCCTGATATAGATTACCTTTTCTGATCATTCTTGAGAAGACAAACAATTCAGCAATGGTAAACAGGATCTTATGGAAAATCACTTAATCTATGTAAAATTAAAACATTTACATGAGTATCCAAACCAGTATTAAAGAAAGTGTTCAGAAATACAGAGGTAATCAAGAAAATTAGCTTTGCCTGTCTGGGTCTTCTTTAGTACTACAATAGGCACATCTCCTCATCGTTCATTTAACAAAGATCAGGGAAATTAGCCAAAATGTACATATCATATAGTCTAAACTCTAAAAAGGAATCATGTATCATATATGACTTTAGCAGTTAGCACAAGTAGAAGTTAATTTTGGACAAAAAAAATTATCTCAGATTCCAGTAATATTCTTGCTAAATAAACTACCTCAGATTCCAGTTATGTTCTTGCTACTAGTTCATTTCCATAATATGCTTCCGTAATATATATGGTCTAACCATATATAGGTACGATAACTTTGAAGAGAACAGAAACTACTTGCCTAACAACTAGAACCACAATTTAGACAGTTAATTTTATAAATATCCCACATGCGCGCATACTGATTCAAGATGGTAGCTAAAAGGTTATGTTGGCAGTGCATACCTTGAAGATATAGCTAAAAATTTTAGCTCAGTATCAACTGTAAAGAAGTAGCAACAGTAGTACTCAAATAGTCACATGGTGGTACCTTTTGAAAACTCAAATGGTTACCTGCTGTAGCATATATAAGTGTGAAAAGAAGTGCCAAGTTTAGTGGAATAAGGATTAACAAAACTTAGGGCTTGTTCAGTTAATCCCCGATCCTCTCCAATCCCCATGGTGAAGGGATTAACCAAACAACACCTAAACAAATGCAGTATATGCCCTATATATAGAATGCACAAAGGATACAACAGATAAAAGTTAAATGATAGCCGCAACAAAAAAATTGAGGAAACTCTAATTTGGATTTCATTTAATAAAGTATCACTGAGGGCCTCAAATATGCTGCCCTGAAATACTTACAGCCTCTGAGGGTTTTTTTTTTAAAGAACACTCTGGGTTTTAAGAAATACATCTATATTTACACAGCTATTGTATAGCAAAAGGATCACCATCACTCCCATACTTCTAGATAAAATGCTTGTGCTGTAAACTCAAATTTTACCTTGAGTTCTCTCTGCACTATCTAGTATAAAATGAAGTATACAGATAAACAACTCTGGACCAAAGAATATTAATCAAATATATCATTGTTCTGAAATAGATTTATCAATGGCTTTCACATAAACAGCCTTTGGCAGTGTCCCAGTAATACTATGTATTTTCTCTCCATCCTTGAAGAGTACGACAGTTGGAATCCTCTCGATGCTGTAAGCTGTAGCAACCTGTGGGTAATCGTCAGTGTCAAGCCTATAGCAATTTATTCTCCCAGCATATTCTTGTGCTATCTCATCGACAATCCGTGTGACCATTCTGCAAGGTCCACACCAGGAGGCCCAAAACTCAATCAGCACAGGTACATCACTGCAGATCACATATTCATTCCAAGAGCATGCAGTGATTGTTTCAGCTGTAGAAGTAGACAATATCATTAGAAATTTTTCTAAATATCTCTACATAAGCTTCACAGATAAAATCCATGTCGAATATAAAGCAGTAGTTCTGCTCATATAACAGAGTTAGAAAAGTTCTTTTTTAAAAAAGAAAACAAGAAGTAAACAAGGCATCTGAAAAAAAAAAACGTATTTAGGTAAATCACAAAGATGCCCAAAGTTGATGGGCTATCTATCACACAAAGAGGATGAATAAACAGAGAGTGAAGTCTACTCAATCAAACTATGAATGGATATAGATAGCTGAAAGTTGTATGGCAGTAAGATAACATAATAAGCATAGATGTGTAGTGCCTATCTATCTTTATGGTAAAAAAAAAAATTAATATTTTAGTTTTATTTACAGTACTCATGAAATTTCCATTGTTCCATGGGAACAGCAGACAGCTATTAGAATATTTCAAAGAAGTTCCAGGAAAGTTCAATTTCATAGCCAGAGCTGCCAGAAGCTAATTTCAACATGTATCAAGACTCAAATTTCCATCATTCTAGCTAATCACGGCTTCAAATCAGAGGATGAACTACAATGTCCATTCCATCCGTTACATCTAGCTTCTACCAAGTTGCCTCACCACTGCATTTACACCTACTGGACGAGCACTAGACAACCGTAAGCATGTACGCTACTACAAAATAATGGCAAGCAGGAACTACAATAGAAGCTTGAAGCAGGCTATGGCACTTTCGGAGTTGCGGTAAGCGAGCAGGTAAGCGTGACCGCGTGAGAAAAAAGTAAAAGCGTGACCGCACTGAGATCAATCAGCGGCAGCTAGGCCCCTTACCGGGGGGTGTAGGCGCAGCTGACCCTCACTACCGCCGCGCGGCGCGCCGTTGGCCGCCGGATCCGTGTCATCGCAGCGTCCGGCCGGTGGGCCCAGCGGCGGCCCTGCCACCGGCGGGTGCAGGAGGAGCCGTAGCCGACCCTTCCGCGGCTGGATGCGGCGGCGGAGGGAGCAGGCACCGTCTTGGCGCAGCGGAGCCCGCGCGGGGGCGCCGAGCAGGAAGGAGCGGCGACGGCGACGGCGGCGGCGGCCATGTCTGATTTCGTGTATCGAGCTCGAGTCGCGGCGGAGAAAAGTGGTTGGTAGAAAATTTACGAGGCAGCCACCGCACAGCGGCACAGGGCCGATCCTGCTGCCTCAAGACAGCGAGCGACGTTGACCACGGCGAAAACGTGTAAAAAATGCTGTGGCTGGACCGCTGGAAGGTTGATGAAACCTTCCAAAACTTCTCTTTCCATCTCACGGGACCAAAAATTAAATTCTAGGAAAGTCTTAGTCCAAAGACATTCTACTCGCTCCGTCCATATAAATAAATAAATAGTATATACTCTACATAGTATTGTTGTGATTTTTAAATGTGGGTGAATCACAAGATGCTGCACTATAGAAACATCCAAAGAAAAGAAATAAAGAGCTCACATTTCTCTTTCCTATTGCTGTATGCTCATATTATACTTTCTTTGTGTGTTTGATAGAACGATTTCTTAACATTATAGGAGATATACTAATAGACTCTCAAACTATTTCTATATGTTCATATTATACTCTCTCTATGTGCATGCCACATGTCCAACACGGACGATGACCGCTAACGACAAGAATGAGCCAAAAGAGGCCCAACAAGGGGGGTGCCGTGTCTTGCCCTAGGCCAGGGGGAGGTGGTGCCAAGGGCGGCTGCCCCGCCGTCATCGTCACCACCGCCTTCCTTTTACGTCCCCGCCGATTACCTTTTTAATATTTATCATTTAGGAATAAATAAGTCATTATAAGGAAATTAGAAGATTCATCGATGGAAGGAGGAATTCGTGTTTAATAAAGACCTCTCCATCTTGCTTTTAGGCTAAGTCTGATTAAGACTATAAATACTAAGAGCATATAACCGAATCAATCAAGAAAAGTATTGGACGAAAGCTCTCTATCTCTTCGCTCATGCCGCTGCCACCCCTTTCCCTTGCATGCTAGTGGGATTGATAGATGAATATGACATGAAGCATTGTTGTCCATATAGGCACCAACTTGTGGTCAAGCTGCTTATAAGAGACCGAATGTCATGAATCGCACAGCCTGAGGTGGCAACAGAGGAAGACGATGTGGAAAAAATAGGTGTTTGACATCTAGAAAAATGACTAAGGATTTGTTTGGTAGAGCTCCACCAGAATTCAGTGGAAAAAGTGAATCTAAATCGCAGATTCACCTCGATCTACCGTGGAGTAGCTTCACCGTAGACTTGGCCTTCTTCTTCATGGCCTCAGTGGGTTCGCAGCCCCGACCTAGCGTGTCCACGGTGGGCGTGGACCTAGAGCAGGTGCAGGGCATGTGCAACGCAGTATGGCCGCAACCACGGCTAGCGATCACGTCCTTTACGGGTGAGTGGCCAGAGGAGACGCAGGGCGTGCGCTGTGTTACTGTGTAGTAGGCCCACAGGCATGATGTGCACAATGCAACAGGGACACGCTCAGTAGGGGCACGGGGCGTAGCCGTGGGGTCTAGAGGAGGAGGAGGATCCCTTGAGGTGCTCCAGCAATTTGATAATCTAAGAGCAGATCTATGGTGAAGTAAGAAGTGTTTGACTAGCAAAATTAATTAAATTAAATTTAAATATGTTTTTGGTGAATCTAGAGTTAGTGGAGCTCTATCAAACAAGGCATAATAATCAATTGCAGAGTGTTTAGACTCTGTTCTAAGTAACTCTGGCTCTGTGTCGCCTATATCAGTCATGGTTGGCTTGTGAAGAAACTAACGGAATTTTGGAGATAATAACTATTACCTGAACCAAAACATTCATCCTCCTTGCGGATTCCAGCCGCATCTGATATCCCCTCGTCTCATGATTTCTCCCCAAATTCCCGTTGATTACTTCTTCCCAAACTCTATTCTACCTTTCCAGGTTCAAAGGACACATGTAGGGTGGAGACGCCTTGTCTCCAATCCATTCCATCCGTCGGCGTCACCTGGCCTCATCTCGCAAACAACGTTGCCGCCTCGGAACTGAACGCAACACTCCTATAACAAAACAACACCCCATCGTAAACCGCCCAAAGTGGTCGTCCAAATCACTGGTCGTTTTTTTTTTCGTTTTTTCGTGTTCAACCATGAACCATCTCATCTGGAAGGAACTGTAATGCCCCTCACCCCACCCCAAAAATAAGTTGCAAGAAAAAACTTAATAGGAAATCCTAATGCGAAGTTCCTCATATATATAATCGGTGATAATATTGATCGAGAACAGCTAGCATTGTGCTCCACATTGGCCGGTCCTTAACACAACGAAAGCGAATCAAGGCATGTAGCGAATCAACCAAAACAAGCTGTTGATGCTGTTGCTAAAGGTTTGTCGCCAACAAAAACAAGCTCAGCAGCCAGACAGACAGCAGTGACCTGACCTCTCCCAGTAGTAGTAGTAGATGCATTTTCTATTATTGCCATCGACCAACCAGCAGCAGAGAGGAGAGCCGGGGGACGGAGAGACCAACCAGACAAGCAGCCCAACCATGGGCACATCACAATTCACATCCAAGAGCAGATGCGGCAGGCGGCAGGGCCCACAGCATCGGCCGCACCGCCTCCGATCCTCCGCAGGCCGCAGCTTTTGTCGTCCCGCTCCGTCCTCCGCAGGCCGCGCCGCGCCGGTGTCCCCGTGCTCGTGCCGCCACGCCACACCTGACACCACCACCGCGGGCGGCTGACGCGCATGATCATGTAGCCGTAGCCGCAGGCCACAGGCCGCAGCCGCAGCAGCCCCGTCCAGGACGTCAAAACCGCGGCAGGACAGTCGGGCTGGACGAGCTAGCTAGCTAGCTATCCCCATCGGCCATCGCGCGGCGCCTGCCGGCTGCAGCTCCCGAGCCACGTACGTGTGTCCATGGCGGCGGCGTTCACGCGCCGGAGGCACGGCGCGGGGGCGCCGGCGGGGAGTGGGCGGCGGTGTCCGGCGCGGGCGCGTGGCGCGTGGAGGAGGTGGGCAAGCACCAGCTGATGCGGCGGACGGGGCTCCCGGCCCGCGACCTCCGCGCGCGCTGGACCCGGCGCTGTCCTACCCGTGCAGCATCATGGCCCGGGACCGCGCCGTCGTCGTCAACCTGGAGCGCGCCCGCGCCGTCATCACCGCCACCGAGGTGCTCGTCCCGGCGCCGCGGGACCCCGCCGTCGCGCCGCTCTTCCGCAACCTCCGCGCGCGCCTGATGCCCGTCCCATCCTCCTCCGCCTCGCCATCGCCGCCGCCGCCGCACGCCTCTGTACGTCCGTCCGGCCGTCCGCGCCCTGCTTGTTCTCCTGCTTGTCGTTTCATGCATGGACAGCTTGCATGCTGAAGCGAGCTTACGTTTGTTTGTTTGTCTGTTTGTTTTTACCATGGAAGAAGGAGGAGGAGGACGACGACGAGGCGGCGGAGGACGGAGGTGCGTTGCCGCCGAGCCCCAGTCGAGGCGGCGGCTGCAGGGACGACGGGCAAGCGTCTGCACGCGACAAGCTGCTGCCGTTCGAGTTCAAGGCGCTCGAGGTGTGCCTCGAGTTCTCATGCAAGTCACTTGAACACGAGGTACGGCGTGCGTTCTGCCCTCCCTCGTGCTCCAAGTCAAATTTACTGTCTGCAGGGCTCGAGTCAACTGTTGCTGTCTCATGCAGTCATGCCGCTTGGAATCTGTGTGTTTCTTTCTTCAGACTTGCACATTGGAGAAGGAGGCGTACCCAGCTTTGGATGAGCTCAGCTCCAATGTCAGCACTATGAACCTTGAGCGTGTGAGACAAATCAAGAGCCGTTTGCTTGCCATGTCAGGGAGAGTTCAGAAGGTAATTCATTAAGCTCCCTCGACCACTCTACTCTCTCTGTCGCTTCTTGATGCCGGTTGCTAGCTAGCTGCACAAAGTCTCGTCCTGACTGCATGTTGCAGCACTGAAAGTGTCATTGCGCCATGCGCATTTTGACAGGTCAGGGACGAACTGGAACACTTGCTGGACGATGACGTGGACATGGCCGCCATGCACCTATCCGACAAGCTCGCCTACCAGTCCGCTGATGGCCGCTCATCATCGAAATTCGGCACCAACAACGAATCGAGCGAATTCGACGAAGAGAGGTACCGAAATCTGATGAATTCCAAGCTAGAACACTGTCCCTCAGATAGAATACAGACGTAGCATCAGCGAGGCAACATTGCAGGGACCAAGAAGCCGAAGAAGGCGAGGAGAGGTCATCGGAGGGCGGCAACGGCAACGGCAACGGCAATGGCAATGGCAATGGGACCTCCTCCGCCAGCTTCACGCCCAAAATCGACGAGCTGGAGAGACTACTGGAGGCCTACTTCGTGCAGGTCGACGGCACCCTTAACAAGCTCTCCGCTGTACGTGTACATCCTGAAATAGATGATCCCATGCATTTTTCTTGCCATCCTGAACTCACGATTGCTGGATCGCCTTGGCCGGCTGACTACTGCTGTTCTGAATTAGCTGCGCGAGTACGTGGACGACACGGAGGACTACATCAACATCATGCTGGACGACAAGCAGAACCAGCTGCTGCAGATGGGGATCCTGCTGTCGACGGCCACGCTGGTGATGAGCTGCGGCATCGCCGCCACGGGCGTCTTCGGCATGAACATCGCCATCCCGCTCTACACCGCCTCGACCGAAGGAGTCTTCTGGCAAGTCACCGGCGGCATCGTCGCCGCCACCTTCGCTGTCTACCTCGTCGCCCTGATTGGCTTCAAGAGGAGCGGTATACTGCAGTGACAGATAGACAGGGGAAGAATGGGCCATCTTTCTTTTTCTTTTTCTTTTGATGTATAATACTCTAGAAATTAAGATCCGACCAGCTTTGACGTGCGGAATGCAAGTGCGAGAGAATATGGGATGTCGGGAGAGAGAGGAAAGAGACAGTGTCTTTGTTCATTTCTCCTTTGCTGATCTCTGTAATGACGCTTTTATCTAGTCGCATGCCGCAAAAGTTTGGGCAGTTTCTCGTCCAAACATTTGTTTCGCGAGCGAGAAGTACCGTGGCGGTCGCAGCAAGGCGTGAGATCAACTTTTCTTTGTCAGATTAACAACAGGAGACTGATTGTCTTATCCCAGCATCTCTTTCTATTCTATCTCCATCTCCTCTTTATATCTATCTATCTGCTCTCTTCTCCGTTGCTTCTATATCTATTCTATCTATAATCTATTATATCCATCTATAGCATAATATGAAACTAACAATTCACTTTAAATTATATTAATATTCCACTATAATAAATCATATAAGTTGTTATTTTAAATAATTTTATACATTTTAATTAAAATATTATGTCATACCAATATTGATAATTTAATTTTAAAAACTCTATGATATATTAAACAATACTATACAATTATAGTTATGTGATATAACAAATTCAACAAGTTCACTTCTAGAGTGTAATTTGAGTTTCAAGTTAATTAACATGAGGAACAAGACCCTTCCCTTAATAACATGATCTAGCTAGTCTTTCTCGAGAGAGAGGAAGCCAAGAAACTAAACAGGCGAAAGCTATCGTATTGAAAGAGAAGCATTAAAAGTATAAAATCCCAGAGCGAGGGGAAGGTCGTCGGATCCTTGATCGAGACGAGACCACCCCGAGTTTGTAAGAGTTTTGAAAAGAGGAAAGCAACTACCTGACCGCGCTAGTTGCGCTAGTTGCTCAATCCGTGGCTTGTGATACTAATAAAGAAACCAAGCAAGAAAATGGATGCTATGCTAGTTAGCACTACGAGCAATCAAATGGATATACTCAAAGGAAGAAAGGACATTTCTAGGAGTGAACTCTTCATTCAATGAACAAAGCATGATACATGAGGAACAAGACTACTCGGACCTCAACTGTTTTTCCTTAAAGGTAAATCTTGAATAAATGATAAAAACAGTATATTTTCTATTTAATACGTGGAAACAATTGCACAACTCGCTTAAAAGTCCAAACTAAAATATGATTCATGAAGTCACAACTAAATACATATTATGCTACAAAAAATAAATACTAAAAATTCTAACAGTGACGGTTCCTAATAAAGCCTCCCTTTTCAATTTTCATGAGACGTGATAGGAGAACAAAAGTTAGATCCAAAAAATTCTCACAAAAATCCAAAACATTTGACTATCAATTCGGTATAAGTCAGTCACTATTGATGATGATAATGACTATTGGATCTATTATGTTTTCCAAATAATTACCCACCTCTGCTGACAACATAAAGTACTATATATTTAAACTATCCACATATATCAAATTTGCATCTAATTGTCCACGTACTCCTGCTATGAAAGATAATTTAAACAACCTAGTTTTCATCTTATTATTAGAAAAATTAAATATCCTCTTTTATCTACATTCAATATCTTCTATTAAAAAATATTTAAATAAAATAAACATAGAGCATGTACAATGTTTCTACGTTACCCACTTCTATCAATATTAGCATATGTAACAACCCTGAAAATCCGAGAATCCAAAAATCACAACTTTTAAAAACTTTTTCGAAACCCTTGTTTGGTGAGTAAGCATGCTAGGAAGACACTCTAGTTGCACAAGCATACCCTAAAAAATAAATAATTTAATTGTCAATAGAAGATAGTGTGGTTGTAGTGAGGATTAACTTTATAAGAGATATACATAGAGCTAGTGGAGATGATGTACGTGGATAGATTGTGATTAGAGATGGAATGATATGGCTACTAATGAATGTTATGGATTGTTAGTGGAAGATAATGTGAACCGCTTGCATGTTAAGATTGATTTATAGTGGGGATTAGCTTTAGAAGAGATATATACAGATTTTGGTTGCTATCAAAAATTCCCGAGAATTCAGCAATATATAGTATCAGAAACGCATTTTAAGTCTCTAACTGCACAACAGCAGATTCTATATACTAGTTCGATATGGACGACGGGAGAAAGCCTTACATAGTCGCCATCATCATACGGGTGATCTTCGCTGCCATGTTCGTTATCAACAAGGCAGCAATGGACCACGGACTGAACGCCTACGTCTTCCTCTTCTACCGCCAGATAGCCGCGTCTCTCCTCATGCTGCCCATTTGTAAGCTCCGCTCGCCGGAGACGGAAGGGAATCCGGGGAGGAAGCAGAAGCAGGGGAAGGAGGAGAACAGAGGAAGGAGCAAGATGAGTTCACACGTTTCTGATAATTGAATAGTTGGTTACAGACTCTCCCATTCGGGTATTTAGCTAGACTCCGACTCTGGGCTTCTCTTACATGCCGCACAGGCCCACTCCGGCCCATGGACCCTGCTGCTATGCTTACGACGCCGGGACCCTTTCCTTGTGGCAGTGACGACGTCGGAGGCCCCAGGGTGGGGAGTGCTGACATCCCCCCCTCCTTGGGACACGGCATGTCCCCATGCCGGAGCTTGCGGGAAGCGCTGGCGAAGAGCAACTGCATCCTCCCAGGTTGCCAGGTCGCGGTCGAGGCCGGACCACTTGATGAGGACTTGTGGAACGGTGTCGTTGCCGCGGGAGTGCATCCGCCGCTGGAGAATCTCTTCCGGTACCTGGAGCTCAAGTCGTGGTCCGCAGTGTTGCTGCCACCGGAGCAGCTGCAAATCGACACGTGGAAGACGGGATGGATCGACGATGAAGCTGGAAGCTGCAGCTTGTACGCGACGGAGCCGACGCGTTCCAGAACCTTGAAGGGGCCGAAGTACTTGAATGCCAACTTCTGATGGGCACGAGGCGCCAACGATGATTGGACATATGGCTGAAGGCGCAGGAACACCATGTCCCCGACAGCGAACTCACGATCAGATCGGCGCTTGTCAGCTTGCTGCTTCATGCGTTGTTGAGCACGCAGTAGGTGCTGGCGGACGGCTGCGAGCATGGTGGAGCGCTCGGACAGCAAGGAAGCAGCATCGGAAGAAGGCAGAGCAGACGAGTCAGATATTCCAAAATGACGAGGAGGGTGGCCGTATAATACCTCAAACGGAGTGCGCCCCAATGAAGAGTGAAAGCTGGTGTTGTACCAAAACTCGGCCAAAGGAATCCAGCGCAGCCATTGCTTAGGACACGACAAAACAGCGGAGGTAGGTCTCGAGGCATTGGTTTACCCGTCGGTTTGTCCGTCGGACTAAGGATGGTAAGCAGTACTCATACATAACTGCACCTTAGACAACTGAAATAGCTCTCGCCAGAAATTGCTGGTAAAGATGGGATCCCTGTCTGAAATTATGTGTGTAGGTAACCCATGAAGGCGGAAGATGTTGTCCAAGAATGCCTGAGCAACCCCATCCGAGCAGTGAAAGGATGACGAAGAGGCACAAAATGACTGAACTTACTAAACTTGTCAACCACCACCATGATACAGTTGGCACTTGCGGACGAGGAAGACCTTCAATAAAGTCCATGGTCACCACTTGCCGGGATTCCGAAGGTACATCTGGACAGAGCAGACCTGGATAGCGGACTCGGTCCGGTTTGGCTTGTAAACAAGTGACGCAGGAAGCTACGAAGGATTTAACATCAGATTTCATTCCCTTCCAAACAAACTGCTGCTTGATACCTATGAAAGCCTGAATGCCCCCCAATGGCGCTTATGAAATGCCCGGATGATGTTGAGCTGCACAGATTTGTTGTTGCCAATCCATACACGCCCACTGTGCCGTATCAAACCGCCCGACAAAAAGAAGGGGAGGTCGTGATTGAGGGTTGACGGCCAGCTTTCTCGAGTAACTTAACGCAGTCGGATCGGACTGGTACCCCAACACCACCTCGATAGCCGGTAGGAACCGGAGAAGAGATGGCCGAAGCTGACTAGGAGGGGCTGGGTGCCCGGAAAGCGCATCTGCTGCGAGTTGGAAGCTCCAGGCTTGTAGACAACACGGTATTGCAGCCCCTGCCCGGCTTGGTGTACAGCTTGAGTTGCCATGGAGTGTGCAGCCTCTGATCGGACACATGGGACGGGATGCTGCGCTGATCACAATAGATAATGAACTCCGCATGGAGAAGATATTTGCCGCCACTGCTCAACGGCGACCATGATCGCTAAAGCTTCCTCTCGTAAGTTGACAAGCCACGGTTTCGAGGACCCAATGCTTTGCTGACAAAGGCTATCGGGTGACCTTCTTGTAGGAGTACCGCCCGACCCCACAATCACTTGCGTCGGTCTGAATATGGAACACCTTGCTGAAATTAGGAAGTGCCAGCACCGGAGCGGACAATAGTGCATCCTGTCGCGGAAAACGCAGACTGATGCTGAGAGTTCCATACAAATAAGGTTCCCTTTTTAAGTAGATCCGTGAGCGGCCCGGCCAGCAAGGCAAAATTACGGACAAACTTGCGGTAGTAGCCCGCGAGGCCCAAGAAGCTGGGAGCTGCTTCACATCGCATGGCCATGCCCGAATTGCGTCAATTTTTTCGGGTCGGTTGACACTCCAGAAGCACTCACAATGTGTCCCAAATAAGAAATAGATTGCTGCGCAAACTGACACTTGCTTAGTTTGATTTGCCACCGATCGGCCGCCAACGAGAGAAGACTTGGTGTAAGTGCTGAATATGAGAAGGAAGGTCTGGACTGTACACCAATATATCATCGAAGAACACCAGTGCGCATTTTTGCGGGAGAGGCTTGAGGGTGGTATTCATGGCGCCTTGGAAGGTATTTGGGGCCCCAAAGGAATCCGAATGCCATAACCGTGAATTCAAATCGTCCCCAATGCGTTTGAAACGCTGTCTTGTGCTCCTCTCCCGGGGCCGACGGATCTGTTGAAACCCGCACGCAGATCCAATGAAGAGAACCATCCAAGAGAGCTCATCCGAAGCTCGTCAATTATCGGAATTGGAAACTTTGATTTGGCGATAATGGCGTTAAGCATGCGGTAGTCAACGCAAAAAGCGCCAAGATCCATCCTTCTTACGCAACACAGGTGAAGAGAAGGCACTGCTTGGCCTGATGAATCCGGTATGCAGCATCTCTGCGACTTGCTTTTCGATCTCATTTCGCGGTGAGTAGCGGTACAAAGCACGTTTAATGGAATCTTGTGGTCGCAGTCCCGCCGAGGTGGTAGTGAGGTAGGCTCTTCAAAGAGACAGGAGAACTCACTCAACAACTGCTGAACCTCGGGAATGTGAGTTGCAACCGGCAAGAGAGACACAACATTTGCAGCGCAAAGACAGGCGTTGTCTTCGGGCAAAAGACCTTGGAGGACTGCTTGGTCGAGCCGTATGGAACAACAAGCCACTTGTGTTGCCAATGTACCTTCATTGGTGAAAAAGCTTCGAGCCAGTCCATACCCACGATCATGTCATAAGATCCCGGAGGAAGAACTCGGAGTGAGGAGTGGAATTTGTAGCCTTGGACAGACCACTCAGCTGCAGGCAAGATAGCAGAACATGTGACAGAGCTTCCATCCGCTACCTGAACTTGGACTGGGGCCTGGTTCTTCGGAGTGAGTCAACGAGACAGGCGTTCCACACAGGCTGAGTTCAGGAAGGAGTGTGTACTGCCTGAATCAACCAACACATTAACTGGCTGACCAGCAAGTTCTCCCAACAGTTAATTCGAGGAGCAAGCGTGTCCGAAACCGCAGCAGAGAGGACAGCATCAAGAAGACCTGCGGACTAGGCTCCCCATCGACTGACTCGGGCTCCATGCTATCCTCAAAAGCATCCTGACATATAGACCACATCTCCTGCAGAGCGTGTAGCTGGGGTACTGTACTGCACTTGTGGCCATGTATCCATTTTTCTCCAAGCACACACATAGACCCCTAGCCTTACGAGAGTTACGCAACATTGTGAGCTTATCATCCAGCAAGAGTGGTTGCTTTGCTTGGCGACGATCGTTCCTCACTCTCCCCCGTTATGGTGTCGGGAAGGGAGGGCAGGGGCAAAAGCAGTTGAACGCCCGGTGTGGACCCGAGCAAAGCCGGTGCTCTTTGGAGGACTTGAAATCCTTGCGATGCCCACGGTCGTGCTTCCTCCTGCAACAAAGCCAAAGTGCAGGCAGTATCGAGGTCCGAAGGGCGAGCAACGAGAATTACAGGACGGATATCTTCAGACAGGCCATCTATGAAACGAGTGGTATAATATAGTGTATCAGGAGTGGTAGTGTAGGCTTTAAGCTGATCGACTAGTCCGGTGAACTTGTCTACATAGTCGGATCTGAGAGGGAGGTTTGTTTTATGTGGAAAAAGCTGTCTAAGGAGCAGTTCATGCTGATCGCGGCTGAAGCGATTAAGCACCCGAACAGAAAGAACGCCTCCCAAGAGATATTGTGCAAAGTATGCTCAACAGATCAGAAGCCAGCCGAGCTGCTGCATGCACAAAATGATGTGTTGCTACTTTGATCCACACGTAAGGATGAACGAAAGTACAGTTCAAAGTGAGATTTAGCACGGAAAGCCATAGCTTAGGATTGTCTCCATCGAATTGTGGAAACAGCATTTTAGGTAGTTGGCCAAGGTTGTTATTGTATTGGCTGGTGTGGCTGAACGGATCGGAGCGGAAAGGCGTCCGGGCTGGTGAAATAGGATGGGTACTGGGTGTGGGACGGGTTGTTGAGGCAAAGGGCGTTAGATGAATCGGGTGGAGGTGGAGGATTGGGAAGTATGGGTGGACGATGAACTGGGGAAGGGAGGTGGGGAAATGAGAACGTACCATTGGCCGGGCTGGGAACTATGGTCGATACCGATCCATAGTTCCCCTCCCGTGGAATTTCGGCGGTGCCCGTAGGGCCCGTCGACGATCCGGCAGGTGGGCGCGCGGCTCCCGACTCTCGAGGCAACAGGGGGGGGCGAGGCCCGTGGGCGGCGCCTCGCGCTCGCGGAAACGCTGGAGCTCAAAAGCGGAAGTAGTCGATGTAGCCGTCCACCTCGGGCGCCACTCGTTGAGCTTGGTGACGGACGCCTCCAGTGACTTCGGCGCTGGCGTCGCGGAACTCACGGAGGTCGGCGTGTACCCATCATTTGATCCAGATCGGACACCAGCGTCGAGTGGTAGCCCCAATTATGCGGCGGCGCTACCGCGTTGGATTGGTCTGCGGTGTAAGTCCATGCTCCAACCGCCTCCAGCGGTTCGCGGCACTGGCGACCTGCGCCTCCGGCGGCAGCGCCCGATCCACCGCGGCCACGAGACTTGGCGCTCGCTTCTGCGTCGTCGTCGGCGCTGCTCCCAACGCTTCGCTGCGCGTCGGAAGAGCGCACCTCCATGTCGTCGAGCCTTTTGAGCACGGTGTCGAACAGATCACGGACGTTGGGCTCCATGACGCCCCTCGCTCGCTGGAACCGGGTAAAATGAGGGTGGGTGGGAAGGGGCGGATCCAGTGCGGAACCGGCCGGGGGGCGGTGGCTTTGATACCAGTGTAAGCTCCGCTCGCCGGAGACGGAAGGGAATCCGGGAGGAAGCAGAAGCAGGGGAAGGAGGAGAACAGAGGAAGGAGCAAGATGAGTTCACACGTTTCTGATAATTGAATAGTTGGTTACAGACTCTCCCATTCGGGTATTTAGCTAGACTCCGACTCTGGGCTTCTCTTACATGCCGCACAGGCCCACTCCGGCCCATGGACCCTGCTGCTATGCTTACGACGCCGGGACCCTTTCCTTGTGGCAGTGACGACGTCGGAGGCCCCAGGGTGGGGAGTGCTGACACCATTGCAGTCCTTCTCGAGAGGTAACTCGACTACTCTCGATCGATCACCCGCTGGCCGCTGACTGACTGTGACTAAAAGCTAGGAAAACAAGCAAAATCACGTGGCCTGCTGAACGGTGGTCACCCCGTGGTCACCTCAAAATGATAGAGAGATGATCTGTTTAATCTCTAGCAGGAGAAATGCAAGATCCATGTCGCCTGCGTTGCTCTTCAAGATCTTCGTGCTCGCCTTGATCGGGTATCGATCTAAGCTAGATTTCCCTCCGGAGCTGAAGGAGGAAATTTGAGATCGAATTGATGTTGGATTATTGGTTCGTCGGTTTCCAGGATTACAGTTAGCGGCAACCTGTACAACGTGAGCCTGAAGTTGACATCAGCAACAGTGGTAGCAGCATCAACCAACTCCATTCCCGTGATTACTTTCTGCCTGGCACTTCTATTAAGGTGTCTATCTGACATTATAAATCATCGAATTAAGTATAAAACAATTAATGCCTATGGAGTAATTTTATATTTGTATATGTGCTTTGCTTGTTAACTGTATGGCGCACGACGCAGGATGGAGGAAGTGAAGCTGAGGAGCGCATCGGGCATAGCCAAGCTGACTGGCGTGGCGCTCTGTCTTGCCGGGGTCTTGGTCATCGCCTT
Source organism: Chrysopogon serrulatus (assembly GCA_015844335.1). NCBI lineage: Eukaryota > Viridiplantae > Streptophyta > Magnoliopsida > Poales > Poaceae > Chrysopogon > Chrysopogon serrulatus. The sequence continues at coordinate 164,762 of JADLZL010003603.1, read as the reverse complement.
GTACGCCGGCGAGTTGCTGAGCGCCGTCAACCATCACCATGCCTTCGCTGCTGCTCCCCCCACCCATGCCGCCACCTCCGCCGCCGCGGTGAAAACGTTGATGGGAGCCACCTGGATCAAAGGGACGTTCGTCGCGGTGCTCGGTGCCGCGGCATGGTCCGTGTGGCTCGTCATGCAGGTCTCATCAACATCGGCAAATCAGAACTGCATATATACATACTTAATGTTATTAACTTTACACATTACTACGACCTTACGCTATATCGATCTATGTCCATATATACTCCATCCATATATATAGGCTGCCGTGCTCAAGGAGTTTCCGAACAAGATGCTTGTGGTGGTGACACAATGCTTGTTCAGCGTGGTGCAATCGTTCGTAGCTGCAGTGGTGGCTGAGAGGGACTTCACGACGTGGAAGCTCCGGCTAGACATCGGCTTGCTCGCGGTCCTTTACTCGGTAAATCTTTTGCATCTGATGAGTTAATTACCGGGTCAAGTGTTTTTTTTTTTTGAGTAAAATGCATGGTTAGTCCATTAACTTGTGGATTTGGTTCATCAGGTTTAAAAGTGCATTTTTGGGTCCAAGATCTTGATTGGTGATGCATAAAGAGTCCATATCGCCTTGTTTTACATTTTAATTTATAGAAAAGCCCCTCAATTTATTTTTCTTTCACATGCATACCCCTCCCATGCACGTCAGGTGTGTTCCTCTCGATGATCATGCATGTCGTCTGGGCACTAACTATCTCTCCTACTTGTAGGGTCAGGAAAGATTTATCTGGTCAACTGAGCTCTCCTCTAAAACACTGAACCGTCGTGTACCGCCCAGCCTGTAGTCTACTGTCGCCTGGACACACTGCACGTGCGGCATTTGTCATCGCTCACGCTGCGCCCACGTGCTTTGATTCCGGCGTCGCCGCGTAGGGTGTCCATGCGCGCAGCAGCGGTGGCGGCGAAGGCGAGGAGCCCTCCCTCCAGTAGCGCGCGGGGGTCGTCGATGCCGTCTGGTCGGGTGTACCGATGTCATCGCCGTTCGAGCAGGGCTACTATCATAAGCAGATAATATGCAACAGTACCTTAGGGGGTGGGCGATTTTTAAGATCACCGTGCAGGACTGCAGAGAGCTAGCCTGGGCATGAAAATGTAACCGAGCATTTCAGCTGACAAGCGCGCTGCAGATCCTCTAGGTCGAAAGCTGCCACAGCGGCTACTGACCCAAAGAATACCAGCTTCTTACCAGGTTAGACGCCAACTAGCCGATAGGAGCGTTGGGGTGGCCTATTGTGGCCTTCGGCGCAGGTCATCTCGGGTGGTTTCTCGTCACCCCTTGACCTACGATAGAGTCAGACGAGGAAGAAGAGGAGAAGTGCGGCGCCCCACGAGCATGAGCTAGTGCCCCGTGTAGATGCGGCCGTCCCCGGCCACCACGATGGCCTTCACGCGAGGCCACTGCTGGAGCGGAACCTGCCCAGCTCGCGGCAATCCCGCCACACCCGCACATTCCGTGTGAGTCCGTGCCCGTGTACAGCAGATCCCCCACCGCAGCCAGCGAGCAGACGTGGCCATCCTCCATGATGAGCGAGCCGAGGAGCCCGGTCTGCTGCTTGGTCGTCGCATCTGTGTGGGACGGGGCAAGGCGGCAGTGGCTCCACGGACGACGCTACCATACTCTTCCTGAACGAGCGAGAGCAGCAGCATCCGACGGGCGGCGTGGACATGATGACTTTGCAGCACACATGGCACCTGTGCGGCTCCAGGTTGCTCAGCAGTTCCTGTAGGAGCAGCAGCGTCGCTACCTCCAGCAAGCGCGCTAAGGCGACCGTAAAGCCGTCCGCACCAGCAGCATCAACAAGTTAGCAGCAGCAAGGGGTCATCCTTGGACACCATACGGGAGCTCGCAGATGCGAACCGGGAGTGGCGGCGTGCATGCAGAGACAGTGTGTGCATAGGAGGGATATGTGTGTGAAAGAAAAATAAATTGAGGGGGTTTTCTGTAAAATAAAATATAAAACAAGGTGATATGGACTCTTTATGCACCATCAATCAAAATCTTGGACCTAAAAATGCACTTTTAAACTTGATGGACCAAATCGACACACCCTCACAAGTTAATGGACTAACCATGCATTTTACTCTTTTTTTTTTTTTTTTCTAACTAGTAATTAAACTGGTACTAGATCCTTATCTAGTCTAGCACATATTTATTTAGAACTCATTACACTAGCTATAGGTTAATAATAAAACTGCTAACCTAGATTAAGAATTCTTAGGGTTTCCATTGGAAATCGTCAATTACTACTTCTTTCCTTTTATCTGGTGCAAGTATATAAAAAGATTTGAACTTTAAAAACTTTGGCCAAAGCTAATAATTTTTAATTATTATAATACAAACTTTATATAATTAAATTTGTTAGGAATTATACTACTTAATTATTATAAATTTATTATTATATATAATATAATATAAAACAAATGAACGGGCAAAAGTATAATCTAGGAGACCATATCATTCTAACTTGCGCCAAATAAAGAAACGAAGGAAGTATGATTCAGAAGCCATTGAGTAAGACTTCCAATTTTGTTGCTCTGTATTTCTCATGTCGAATGTTCACTAGCTTAGATAACTAACAAACACACGTTCACCAAACAGGGATCTTATTACATTACATTTTTACTGAGCAGTGCTACTATATATACTATTCATTTGCACAACCCATTTCTAAAAGCGACAGTAAGTTTATAAGAATACTGATTTACCCATTTGTACGCATGGACCTAACAAATCAATGGGCCAGGGGTTTATAGTGGCAGGACTGAACTACTATCTCCAAGCTTGGTGCACGGAGATGAGGGGCCCTGTCTTCCTGGCCGCCTGGACTCCACTCAGCTTCATCCTAACAATATTTTGTTCCTCCTTCTTTATAGGAGAGATGGTTTACTTTGGCAGGTAGGTAGCTATATATATTACACTATATGTCAGATCAGTAATAACAAACATAAGTTGAATTATTGACATTTTTCTGAATGAACTCATGAAATTTGTCAATGTTCCCCTCCTGTTTTTCCTGTTTTTTTTTCTCTCTTAAAATTGCAGCATTATTGGCGGTATCCTGTTATGTGGAGGCCTTTACAGCTTGCTCTGGGGTAAAAGCAGGGAAACAAAGACCGTGCAGTGCAACTTAGAGGCTAGCACAGTCCATGATGGTACTCAAGATGAGGTTCCAGGGAACTAGAAGGATAGAAGGAAAATAAGGGTATGGAAGAGCAAGAGAAAGCAATATTAGGAACTATATTGAACGTGTGATTAATCGTCAATTAAATCAAGAATTATTCCTAATTATTAATTTGTTTCAACATATTTATGTAACCGTAACATCCTATGTTCCTTAAAAAAATATTTTGTTAGCTAATGTCGTAAAAATGGTATTGTGTGTGGAATCTAGGGCTCACTTGGTTGGGATCCAAAATTTGCCAATCTAAAATTAGGGCAAGCCAAAACTAGGGTATGCCAAATCATGGTTGCCAAAATCTTGGCAAGAATTTTGGTATAGCACTTGGTTGGTTGCCAAAATGAAGGCTTGCCAAATTTTTCTTTTATATGTAGTTTAAGAACATTCTAGAGACTTGCCAAAACTTTGGTATGCCATGGTTTTGATTTGGCAATGAATCAATTGATGACCATAAATTTGACATGCTAAAATTTTGGTTTGGTAAAAATTGGACGCCAACCAAGCAGGCCCCTAGACAATCCTTGCTCTCTCGAATTCCACATGCCTTTTTTTAGAAATAAATGAATTTCCCCTGCTGTTTTTTTAAACACGCGGACACCTGAGGAAAAAAGGTATGAGGTTGTATCGCTTCCATAGTGGTCGGCCCACATGAACCTTTGGATGCGCTTAAGTCTTCTGTTACCCACATAATCCCAGATGGCATCTAGAAATCTTAGGATTCAAAAACCAGAAAAGCCCTGATGATCCAAAAATCAGACAAGATTGAAGCAAAAGAATCAACATGATCAAGTATTCGAAGTCAAATTCTTGCTTTTTTTTTTATCTTTCTTCACTCTGTACCTCCTTCACAAATATGAAAAAAACAATTTACCGATTAGTTTTATTTATACTAGTTCATTTTGTTGCACCCCTAATTGTAGAAACCATAGCAACACCTTTGTAGCAATGAAACATTGATATGCCAGCAACACTTTCTGGCCATGGATCTGCCAGTGCTAATCTCTATCTTTCTAAACCTGAGCCAAGCTCAGGCATCTCATAAGGCCACGTCACGGGCCATTCCCAGCCGTCCGATCGGGCGGCCGGACGGCCCAGATCGTGCCTTCTCCGGCCATTTTACAAAAAAGCCCTCCAACTTTATACGAATCAACCCGCAGTCCACCTCCCTCTCTCATATATTCTTGCAAAAAAGCCCTCCAACTCTTCAGAAATGAACCCGCGGTCTAGCCGCTTCTCAGGGCACGTTATGGGCCTCGGCCCACATCGCCGCTCGGCGTTGGGCCAAATTGGGCCCGATGGCCTTTTCCATTTTCCAGCGGATTTATTATTTATCTAAACCGGCTGAAATATTGTAAAAATCATAACAAATCAAATAAAAATAAAAAAAAATACCAAACCAAGTTTGTTGAGCTCTACACAACTAGCACTACACTTTAAATACATAGTATCACATATTTTTTTGGAATTTAATTTGTATAAATATAAATCTATCGTACAATACCCATATTATTATATCAAAATTACTCATAAAATGCTCTTCTCTCTTAATAAAAAGTGTAATAGTTCTATTTCAACACTTAGGATAATATATTATATCCTCAAATTTCAAATAAAAATAAAAAACCACAAATAATAATAAACAAAAAGAGAAAATAGTTAAAAAATCACTGCATCTAAATATAGACTGGCAGGCTCACCGCGTGTTACACTAATGCTCCTCTCTCTTAATAAAAAATATAATAGTTCTATTTCAACACTTAGGATAATATATTATATCCTTAAATTTTAAAGAAAAAAATAGGAAAACAACAAATAATAATATACAAAAAGCGAAAATAGTTAAAAATCACTGCATCTAAATAGTATACAAACAAACTAAACACTACGAATAAGTAATATAGACTGGCTGCTCACCACGTGTTATACTGTAGACTAAACAACTGGTCCACTCCACGAGGTGTGCGGCAAAGCCGCGCGTTTTTCTAGTACTTCCTCCAAACAAGCTGAAAACAACCGGGCTCTCTAGTCTGAACTCTGATGACATGCAAGCAATCAAAGCCACAGTGCATTTTCCATGTCGGCCAAGCGCAACCTGGCTTTGCTCACCAGCTTCAGTCTATATACACAGAACCAATCATGCTCTAAACTTGATCAAATCTCAATTCTCAAATGGTTTTATTTAGGACAAATCTAATCAGTTATTTTGAAAAGGGGATCGGAGTAGTTGTTAGCCCAAGAAATCCAAACAAGCACTAAGAAAGAAAAAATTTTCCTTGTTTTTACTATTGTTTTTATTTTCCATGGGGAGACCAGTTGAAATAAATGGATCCCTTACGAACAGCATGCATAATATACAGTGTGTGTTTGATTCCCAAAACAAATAACAGTGAAGGAGGCACGAACAATCGAAATGACAGTTTCTGTTTTTCCTATGCAACCTAACCACCTATATAATTTCATTTTTCGACATGTTGCAATTTTCCATACTGTTGGTTTACGTAAACCATACACCACCATGAACATAAACTGTGGATTTACGCAATCCAAAACTGGAATCAAGGGAGACAGTCAGTGCAAGTAAAGCCATATATAATGCACGAACAAATTCATTTGCAAGGGAAATCAGGAGGACCTTTACTCCCTTTTTTTTAGCAATAAACATAATAGATTCTGCTTTAGAAAAAAAATAGTTCAACATGGACTTTTGTTAGGTAAAATCTAAAAAAAAAAAAAAAAAAATAGAGGGCATTTGCAAGCATCTACATTGTTCACATATTCAAATGAGGGGTACAACAAGCAGTCACAAAGAGGAGCTCTCAGGAAGTTAAAGGGCTCTATGCTGTATACATGCCATAAGTTATGTTACTTGAAGCAAAGAAAGAACCGAAAATAAGAAGTTGGTGCTGCTTGTTCCATCTTGGTTGTGCGCTCTTCTCATTACGAAAAGTAACACAAGAATATATCAGCCGGTTCCTAGCTACAAGTCTACTACAACCTCATGCTATACTTGGCAGTAAGGAAAGGGCAGTACGGTACCTCACCACCGTAAAAAATGAAGCTTATGTATTAGGAATCGTCATCAGCTACCACTTTCTTATTTGGTCCAATCCATCTCCAAGGCCGAGGCCCATATATTCGAAGGAACTCCGAATTGTCAGGCTTGTAATATGCAGCATAACCATCCTGTTGCTTCAAGTTATATATAAAGTGCCCTGGCATGCCAATCAAATTCAAATGCCGTAGACGTGTGAGATTGTCCATGCCTCGGGGTGTTTCAGTCAGTCCTGTGCACCGGATAAGCACCAGATGACGTAGGTTTTGGAGGCAACCTTCTTCAAACTCTATGCCACTGAGGTTAGGAATGTCCTCTAAGATGAATCGCTGAAGAGCAGGAAAACTACCTCCGCGGAAGATCATACTTGTTCCCTGGTACGCAGTGACCAGGGTAACATTTACCAGCCTAGGCAGCTTTTCCAGGACCATGAGTGAATCCTGATCAATCCTGGAATCACACAGCCAAAGCTGCACAAGGCTAGTGAGGGACTGTGTCCACGATGGTAGCTTCCCCTTGGCTAAGCTTCCTTCAAGAGTGAGGGTTTGAAGCTTCAGTGGTGGTGGACAAATTGAGTCCAGGTCTAGTGCCTTGTCTGATCCAGATTCACATCGCAACGCCAGTCGCAGAAGGCTGCTCATTCTAGAGATTGACAATGACAAATCCATGATATAGCTCAGATTCATGTCAAACAGCTCCAGGCTCTTCATCTGCTCCAACTTTGCTAAGGATCTAACCATCTTCTTGTTGTCAGCTCGAACATACTTGAGTGTCTGCAGGCTGCACAGGTTTTCTAGCCCATCAGGAACTTGTACTGCGATCACTGGTGAACGCATGTCATCAGTCGCACGTGCAAAGATTATCAAGTGTCGCAAGCTCTTCAGTTTTGCTGCACTGCTTGGTAACATCCGAACCATGGACCACTTGGCATCCAAAGTTTGCAGCTTCTGCAATTTTCCTAGTTCCTTAGGAAGTTGTTTGATGGGAGTAGATCGGATGCCAAGATATCGTAGATTGTGAAGGTTGGTCACTGAATCTGGTAACTTACTAATCTCAATAAACCATAGATTTAGCACAGTCAAAAGCCTGAAGTGCGACAGGAACGAACCATCCAATTTTGATCCAAGCCCAATGAAGGAGCGAAGCGTGGCCAGCGACTGAATTTGCTGGGAGTCCACTTCTTCACACATTCCTACTGCGAGATGACGGATTCTGTTGTTGCGCCTCATTGCTATCTTGCAGTCAGCAAACTGAAAAAACCCCTCCTGTTCTCCGGATTTGTGAATGATCAACTCTCTCAGGAGATCGTGGATGACACAACTTTTGGAACGGCCAAACTCGTTCCTGTCAACAGCCTGTAGCAGACTGCGCTGCACTAGCTGGTCCAGATAGTCATCTGCAATTTCCTCTGCTGTACGACGCTGGCCCGGTTCCTCTTCGATGAATCCCTGTGCAGCCCACATCCTGATCAGTATCTTCCTCTTCATCAAAAAGTCTTCAGGATATATGCTGCAGCTCAGGAAGCATCTCTTAATGTTGTGCGGCAGATCATCAATGCTCAGGTTCAATATGCTTGCCGCCTCTCCTATCCCAAGATCAGCGCTGCTCTCATTCCACACGAGGCTGTTGCGGGTGTTCTCCCAAGCAAACTCTGTCCTGTCTTTCCGTGCCAGCAGGTTGCCGATGGAGACGATCGCCAGCGGCAAGCCGCAGCATCGCCGGAGCATATCGGAAGCAACCTCCTCCAGGTGGCTCGGGCAAGTCCGGCCAGGCACGTCCCAAAACGCGACGTTGCAGAACAGGTTCCACGCGTCGCGCCACTGCAGAGGCTCCAGCATCAGGGTCCTCTCGGCTGCCGCGGCCTTGGCCACGTCTCTGATGCGCGTGGTGATGAGCACCCGGCTCCCGTTCGCGTCGTCGAGGAACGCATGGCGGAGCTTGTTCCAGAGCTGTGCGTCCCAGACGTCGTCGAGCACGACCAGGTACCTTCTCTGTCGGAGAAGACCGTGCACGGCCGACACGAGCGACCGGTACTCCGCGTCAGCGTCCCTCCCGCCGCTCGCCGAGGCGTCGCCGGATAGCTCTTTCAGGATCTTTCGGAGGAGGTCGTCCAACGTGAACGCCTGCGAGACAGCCACCCAAGCGGCACGCTCGAAGTGGCTCGTCGCCACCTCCCGGTACACGCGCGTGACAAGGGTAGTCTTGCCGACGCCGCCCATACCCCATACGGCGAGCAGGGTCGTCCGCTGAGGCACCATGTCCCCGGCCACCCACTCCATCAGCTGCTTCTCGTGCTCAGCAAATCCAAATATCTCTTCTTCCTTCAAGAAATGCGCAGTCTGCGCCACGAACTGGCTAGTGGTGGCGACGGGGGCAGGAGGCCCGTCGGCCTGGCGGACGCCGTACTGCTCCTTTGCTGCGGAGAGCTGGCGAAGCCTCTCCCGTGCTTTGCGCAGTCTCCGCGAGAGAGCCAACCAGGCCCTGACGTTGACCCAGCTCAGGCCGTCGCCGGAGAGGTAGCAGCATTCGTCCGCGACGTCCTCGAGCTCGAAGGCGGTGTCGCGAACTTGCTTGACCCACGCCGCGGCGAGGGCGTCCGTGCCTCTGCGGGAATCGACGAAGCGGAGGAAGGCGCGGAGGAGATCCAGATCCTGCGCGGTGGCGGCGATTTCCGAGCGGACGCCGAAGAGGGGCGAGAGGCCGGACACGGCGATGCGCGACAGCGCCACGGCGAGCTTTGCTGAGAGTGATATGGCTATGGCTTCCGCCATGTCGCTGGCAATTATTTTGTGTAGATGCAGCGTGGGCCGATTGCCGGGCGGAGAAGGAAGGGGAAGGGGGAGATTTCTCTCGCAGGTGAAGTGCCGCCTCTAGACGATCGCGAGAGAAGTGAAGTCAACTCGGAGCAACTCAAGTCTCAAGGTACCACCCAAAAGAGGTCCTCAAATTTCTTTCCATATATATTTTTCTAAAAATCTTTCCATAAGCCGCAGAGGTATGGGACTCGCTTGTCAGTAAGACTCTCCCTTACTTTTCTTCGTTTTCTGTCACAATGGCAAGGGAGACATATAGACACGCTTCACTAAAGTGTATATGAAGTGTCTCCACATGGACCATGTCAGAAACTGTAAATACATTTTATCAAGCGTGTTTAGGAGACAAGAGACGCTTTCTAGAGATGGTAACAAATATGCCTAGAAGACATGAGATACTTTCTAAAGACAGTGTTAAGCATGTCTACCAAATGATATGAGATGCTTTCTAGAGAGGATGAATATGTATCTATATCTCGTGGAGACATTTAAAATTTGTGTCAAGCAAAGTTGATACGATTTGTATATTTTTTCTCATTGCTAATATTGTTTACAAAACTATTTTATACTACACACATAACCATATTTAATGTGGACACCATAGTACTTATGAAAAGGTACATGAAATGTATTCATTGTATATTTTTTTCTCATTGCTAATATTGTTTACAAAACTATTTTATAATACACGCAACCATATTTACTGTACGTGGATACCATAGTACTTATGAAAAAGTACATGAAATGTATTCATTTATTTAATATTAGAGCAAATAGAGTCAACAACAAAATAAATCATCCCCATATATGTACATATTCCCTTAAAATTTCCACACTGTGTTCTAATTCTATTTAAAAAGGCTTTGCGCATGAAGACACTTTCACTTCAATTCTCATTCTCCTTATGATCCTGCAAGTTAAATAAATAAATTCACTCAATAAAAGTTCCAGAAAACAATGCATGACACACATTTCTGTGATGAATTTAGGGGGGAAAACTTAGCTAGAGATAAAAGTAAAGGTTATTCTTCAATGGTTAAATCTATGTGCTAGAGAAAGAAAATACAACTGAAGAAACACCATCATACCAGCTGCAAAAAGAAGCTTCAGTTTAATCAAAAACAAAATGCGAAGAAGCAGTTTGCTGTGCTAGCAGGTTGACTTTTAAAAAAAATCTGTCATTTGCATTTCAGCTGCCAAGAAGATATTACTATCTGATATGAGATCAAATAGCAGCAACTGCAACAATGATGTTAGCAGTGGTAGAGGCAAGGGCAATAACACTCACCATGTATATAACAAAATAAAGATAAAGATGACATTGATAACTATGCGAGGCGGGCAAGGTGCATTCTCCAAGTATTTTCTTCTCACTTTTTATCTCAAGTTAGGATGGTAAACATCAATTCCCTTCCTCAAACCAGGGTCGTATTTAATCTCTTATCCCAATTGATTTCATCCGGACATGAAATTCTATTAGCAAAGTTCGCAGCCCTATAATTTGGCAAGAGATACATAGAGAAGCCAAATCTCTGCCAACCCAAAAGCTATATTCTTGAACATTATTGAAACAAAATTACTTACCTGGTGATCAGATACGCACTGGTTGCCTGAAAATGGGAATTGCTTAAACATGGCACAAGACATCTCCAAGCACATCTACAAGTTTGGTTTGAGCTTGCTTTCTAAGCGATATTGTGCGGTAGCTCCACGACTACGGAAGTACCACAGAGTTGTGTGGATATTCCGTGGTCCGCTAATCCGCAAAATGCTTATTCACCTATATCTAGACAACATCAAAGTCTTTTTCACTACCCTGCTCCTCCTTGCCACCCTTCTCCTCCATCGTAACAAGCTCCCTGACTACCTCCTCCTCCATCAACCGCTCTAAGCTCCTCGTAGTTGGATGGTGAGTTAAGCTCCCACGCTTAGACCATGCTATCAACAACATCCAACGATTTCAAAAACCCCGCGACCTGCCTTGACCTTGACACAAACATGCTATGTCCCATTGTCGACTTGTTTCATCCCAAATTCCCAAGGGTGGCTCTCAACCATTGTAGGAGAAAATTTGTTGGACGGTGGACAAGCAGTGGTTGCGTGACTCACCGAAATTTGCGAGAGCTATGTAGGAGGGGTTTCCCCTTTTCTTTGAGGGTGGGGGTGATTTTATTAGGGGTTGAGAAATGGGACTAGAGGATTGCTAGAGTTTTCAAATTACTGAAATTAGAGGTTTTTTCTCATTATTAAGGTGAGAATTAGGAGCGGGTGAAGATGCTTGATGTGACGAACTAGGGATAGTTGGACTTGGATGTTTGATATGCCGTTATGTAAGATCTAAATCGCGTGTTAGCATGGAAATCAGTGTGTTCACTTGGGCACCTCTAAACGTGTCCAACCTAACCCTGCTCCGGATCACAATCTGTGCACACTGATGATCCATTCTCTACTGACAGACCGACCAAAGCAGTTCTCTGGCCCACCTGTCTGTCTCCCAACAACCCCATCCACTGTGGCGATAGGAAAACACGTGTACCCACCGCCTCTCGCCCCAACCGCAATGACCGACCAGAAAAACAAAAAGGAAACAAACTTCTTCACTACGAAACATCGAACTGTTCTCACAAATCACACTCAAACTTTCTTCCATTTACTGTCAAAAAAATAACGAAATTTATAATTCAGGGACGCCAACCCTGACTCCGTTTGACGCGGCTCCGATGGTCACCGCCGGTGCCCTCGCCGCCGCCGCCGCCGCCGCCGCCACAGTCAACACCTGAGACGTCGTCCCTCCTAGGGTTTGATTCGCACGCCCTCTGTTTACTTTTGTCCATTCCTCGTCTCCGATTTTGTTTGCTTGATTTGCACTCGCCGCATCTGATTCCGCCACCGCGCGAATGGATTGGGCGCAGCAGCAGGGCGTGAGCTTCCTGCCGCCGCGATCCGACTACCAGCCCCCGCGGATGCAGTACCAACATGCCGGCAGCCGCAGCGGCATGCCGCCGTTTCCACGCGGCGGCGGTGCCTACAGCCGCGGACAGAAGCAGTTCTACCCGCCACCGCCGCCGCCGCCGCCGCCCCCTCCCGGCGGCCGCGCTGCCTTTGCTGCCGCAGAACAAGTATGAGGTGCTCATGGAGGCCGGCCGCCTCGCTGCTGAGTACCTGGTGGCGAAGGGCGTGCTCCCACCGGGCTCCCTGCCGCAGCGCGGCAGCACAGTCGTCGCTGGAGGGTGGGGCCAGCTGCCGCCTCCGCCTCCACCTCCACCGCCGCTTTCGGTGACACGGGAGGCCCCAGCATACTATAGCGCCAGGAATGGCCGGCGGCAGGTTGATGATGAGTGTGGTATCCGTAATGCCCGCTCGCGGCGGAACCGTGGTGGTGACTACAGTAGCAGCAATGGTAGTAACTATAATGGAAGGGGGAAAAGGAAATTTGGGTCTGACAATAGGTATTCGGATTGGACAAAAGATAGGGGGAGGAACAGGCGGTATTCTGATATCCGGAGTTATGATGATGACGATGATGATGGGGCTCCTGGGTTCAAAAGGGAGCGCCGAAGTAGTGGTGGGATTGACGAGGTTGGTAGTAGCGTGTCAGGGGTGGCTGGGGAGGGGCCATCATCGAAGGTGGAGGCTATGGGGGAGTCGGAGCTGGAGGATACTGGGTCAAAGGCTAGTTCTAACAGCAATGTCCAGCAGAAAGTTGAAGCTTCGCAAGAGGTGGAGGATGAAAATGAGGCAAACAAAATGCAGGAGAATAGTGTGGTGTCTAATTCTAACATAGTGGAGCAGGCGTTGAATCGTGGGGACAATAGCAACAATAATTCTTCTGATGGTGTTCAAGAGGCAGAGACAAAACATTTGCCAGTGTCCTCAGATGAGAAAGTCTCAGATGGGAGGCCTGAAGATAGTGGTGTTCTGAATGACAAGGTTGAAGATGACAGCACTTTGCATGAGAAGGCTGAAGATGACACAACGTCAGAAGAGGTCTCTGTTATAGAGAACAATTTGCCTAATGACGCTAGAAATTTGCTAAACTATTGTAGTTTTGCAAGAGTTCCAAGAAGACCACGATCAGTGCTTGCAGACAGGAATGTTGGACCAGCTCATAGAGACATTGCTGTGTCCGAACAGGTCAATCCAGTTACTGCTGAAGAAATGTTCCAGATGGCAATGGATGAAGAAGCTAACACCAATTCCATAACTAGTGTCGGGGAAGACAGTAAAGATGAGCTGGTTGGCCAAGACCAAGAACATGCTGAACAAAGCACTATCTGCAATCAAGTGGCAGAATCAGTGACATTACATGAAAAGGAAACACAAGGTGAAACTGAAGAAATGGAAGAACAGAAGAACGTCCCTCAACATTATGAAGTTGAGGATAATAAGGAGACAAATGAACTGTCTCCTACATTAGCTTCTTGTCAGAATAACTTCGATTTGCAAGTTGAGAAAGGAATACAAATCTACAATTTAGATACACCACCACAAGATGAAGTGTTGATCGATCCACCCGATAAAGGAAAAACAGTTGATTCGGAGTTATTACCAAATATCAAAGCAGAAGATGATGTTACAATGGAAGAGGAAAAGCTTGGCCAGTCTAGCTCATTTAAAATACGTGATCTGAACCTGGTTGGTAGTCCAGAGGTTGCTGACATGCGAGGTGACCCTCGTTTAGGCCAAAGCTCCACTGCTGGATGTTCAGTGGACCTACAAGATAATCAACAAGGAACAGCTCTTGGTAACAATCCAAGTAATACTGACACATGTGCCCCATTTCTGTTGGGAAATAAGACAATTCAAGTTATTGATATTGAAGATGACTCACCAATTGACGCTGGTGCTTGTGACACTTCAAAATCAAAGTGAGTTATTCTTTGCTGTTTCATCCTGGTGAAAGGACACATAGAGTCATAGAGAGAATGTTTTATTTTCATTTCCAATATTATGGGTTGATAAAATACGGGGAATCAGAGCCCTATGACTACAAGAAGGTTGTCTTGGACTAGTACCTTTCGGTGACCATCTTTTTATAGAAAAAAAAAATTATGAGTGGTAGTTACATGTTATTTCTAAAAAAAATGTGCTGTTGGCAAACATGGTCGGCAGCTATCATGCTACTAGTTGGTTCATGATTGATTCGAAGCAAATCTGACATTATGTCAAATAGTCAACAGCATGGTATGCATTTTCACATTTATTTTCATTCAAAAAAACTTGAAACCCGTATAGCTACTGGAACATGAATTAATTTGAGGCTTTGGGCTGTAGTGGCAATCAAATTTTATCCTTAAGAATATTGGTCAGACTTGTAACAGATTTCTGGCTGGCACGCATTTTGATTATAGAAACTATGTCATAGCAGTGATGAGGATGGATTTGTGTCTTTCAATCTAATTATTATTGGTCCATGCCACTGGTAATATGGAGCAGCCATCTCTGGCCATGTTACTCTGTGCATTAGTTAACTGTTGTTATATGTTTACTGGACATGCTTTTTATCCCCTGTGGCATCTTGCCACATATGTTAAGTTTGATTCATTTCTGTGGGCTAATACAGTCTGCTGTCAATCAGAGGTGAGATGGTATATTCTAGCATGGAGGGCGTGATGAACTCTCCGGCAAACACCGATGCTCTACATGGTATCCAAGATGGTTATGGTCTTGCAATTTCAGATTACCTTGGTGCTGATATGTCATGCTACCAATCATTACAAACAGAACTTCAAGATGGGATGAACCTAAATGGTTCAGAGGTGAGCTTTCCTGATATGTTTAGCCATCACATATAGACTTATGGTACATATTTCAGAATCAGATATTGCCTCATTTCTGTCATCTGTAATGGAGTACTTACATCATTTTTTGGTTGTTGTTCCTGCAGAGCATAACTGTGATGGATGATCCAATATACAGTTCTCTTGGTGACATAGGTAACTTTTGTGCTTCTTCACTTTGTCTTTCTACAATTATATGTAACTTTTGTGCTTCTTCACTTTGTCTTTCTACAATTATATGGTTTTATTATATTGTTGTTTCTTGGTAACTGTGCGGCTTTGCGGCATTCTTTCATTTCACCATTTTACTCTGAATGTGTTGAAAATTTGAAACAGCCACATAAAATATGTGATTTAATTCCTTATTTTTCCTAAAGAGAAGAGGGGAATGCATCATGTCCTAAGATCCTTGGTCCTTGTGCATTGTTTGCTAAATCTTTTTCTATATGGTTTCAGGTTTTATGGAGGTTTGGGACCAGCAGCCTCAAGACTATGAAAAGTTCTTCTGAGGCACCAACTCGTGTTGCTGAAACCGTTCTGGAGTTCGACTGATAAATACACAAGTTACACTTACATAGGCAGAAATAAAGCAGCAGATCGTGCCTGACAAATGGAATCCCGAATACTCGTGTGACAGCAGCACCTCATGCACTTGTATGTTCAGGCCATACATATTGGGGCTTTTGTAATACCATGATCTGCGGCTGCAGCTCGAAGAGCAGATATGTTCAGAGCTCCTGCCTTGCCCGACAGTGGTGTAAAAAGTAGTCGTATAGCTGTCATGTAATTCAAGGGAATTAACCTAGGCACGATAGAGTATTCATATCCGAAACAACTCTTCATTTGTAAACAGTTCTATATTCCAAAATAAAATTGTTTATTTTGTTATATCTGTGTGTCCTTGTTGCGCTAGTTGTGTGGTTGGTGGCTTTTAAACTTGTTTGTAAATAGGAATCGATGCAAATCCCTTCTAATATGTGTAGTTTTTTTTAACAAACTTCCTTTTCTAATCAAGGGATGAATGTGTGAAAAAGGTTCCAATAGGCCAATAACAAGAAGGCTGAAGAAATTCCAAAAAAAAAAAAAAAAACACTTAGTTGGAGAACGGAAGTCAATAAAACAGGTATGTATGTCCAATGTTTCACTCTCTTTTGGTGGACAAAATTGTAGCAGATTACATGTAACAGCAAAACTTCAAGCTGGTGCTCCCCAGCAATACCATACATAGGTGACCTGTCTCATTTGATATCAAACACATTAGCCATGTTATGAACAGAAAATTGTTGCTCAAAAGGAGAGGTTCCTTGTCTATCATTTCCCGATGGTCTTTTGATCAGATTCACAAAGCGGCATCTTTGACCCCTCCTATTGCGGTTTGTTTGCCAGAGCCAGTAGAGACCTTCACAGTAGCAGGCCTTAGCAGCCTGTCCTTCAAATGGAACCCTCTGCGGACTTCATGCATGACAATCCCTGCCTTGAATTGCATGGATGCTTCTCGTGAGATGGCCTCATGGACCTGCATAACAAGTAATAAAACACCAAGAATGAGCCCCCACAGTGGTGCATATATGATGAACATAAAAGTACCACTATTCAAATATTCAATGCACATGCATATCTTCATACTTTATAGCTGTATAAAATCACTGAAAGTAGATGATCATTTTTTCTCCCAAATACCCAATATGATAATTTAGATCAAAAGAGATGTACTGCAACATAGATGCAGGAAACTGCGTGAAAGCGAAGCTGTAAGCACAATCCCATGAGTATGAACCAGGCCATAAAAAAACCTAGGTATTAATATGCGCCTGTTATGGAATTCTTTTTGCATGTTCAAAAGGATCCAATATGTTGTTTCTTATATGCATCCAAGTTTTAAGGAGACCATGTGAACGAAACAGCCCTATAATACAAAGATATGCAGCTCTCTAACGTGTTCGAGAAAAAAAGGTGACATTAGAGTAAATATTACTTACAGAGGGATCAAATGGCTTGCCAACTGTTTCCACAACTCCTACACCCAAATATCTTAGTGTTTCAACTAACTGTTTGTATATGCCTTGATAGCTTGTGCTGATCTTTTGCTCCTTCTCAGTCTCTGGGGTGCTCTCTAAATTCGTTTTCTCAAAACTATCAACAAGAGGTAACAGACTCTGAACAACTTCCACCCGTATATTTGATGTAAACTTTGCACGGTCCTTTTCAGTCTGCTTCCGGAAATTCTCCAGATCGGCGTTTAAGCGAATAAACTTTTCCTTAGCAGAAGTTATTTCGGTTGTAACACTTTCAAATTGAGAAGCTACCCTACTCTTCTCTTTTTCCACAGCAGTGATTGCCTTCTCAACTTCACCAAGAACCTCATCATTTCCTTCCAGAAAAGCTGTCTTGTATAGTTGAATTAGGTCCTTCATGGGAGGAAAAGCTTCCCCATTGACAACCTACAGCGAAGTACTCATTTTGGTGAAACTTGAAGAAGCACATTTCGTCAAAATGAAATGATGACAAGAAGGTCCAACAGAGAACATGAGCATTTTCAAATAAGTATTTCGTTACTTCACCTCATTGCTCACAAGTTGCAATAGCAGCTCGAAATGCAACTTTACAACTGTGCCATAAAACTTGCGCTCCTATTTTCTCACACTATTCCTCAAACCATCCGATTTAGCTCAGAGACAAAAGAAGGCATTTCCCATGTCCTCCAGACACCCATGTGATTAGTCGTAGTAATAGCAAAGGAGTCTAATTTTAGTTCATCTTCTTCTGTATTTGGCAAACCCCAATTAGTGTAGACTAACTGCAGGTTCTTGTAGTCCAGGGCATATTAATGGGTATTTATTACAAAATTAGCCATGGCACTTTCACACAAAGTTCAGGTTTGCATCAGTCACTCTTTGTAACACTCCAATGACAGTTAGTCATGGAACACACTATTGAAGAATAAGGCACACCAAACAGCACACATACATGATACATACGAGAATCTTGAACTAACACAAAGGAATCTTCACAATTCTCCAAGAACAGTGATTCCCTTAGTTCCCTACTCTCTCTCTGCTCCTCAAGCTTGCAAGTGCCCCAAAGGGGCGAAATTCTCCGCGAGCTAATCGCTCCCTCGACGCCTCTCACCCAACCCATCTCGCCATTTATATACCACTAGCCGCAAAAGTAGGTCTGACTAAAATACCTCACCTTCGAGTCAACGCCGGAGCCGGCGGCCACGCGTAGCGGCCGCAGCTCGGCATTGGGGCGCCGGAGGGAGAGGACGGCGGGAGTCGGCCTGCCGGGCCGCCAGCGAGCAGGCAGCACGGCAGCCCGAACTAGGCTCTGGGGTCGGCAGCCGGCGGAGCTAGGGTTTGCTGCCGCGGATGCCGCGGGGCCGGCGCAGAAGGTTGCCGCCATGCTGCCCTATCTATCGTCCTCTTCCTCCACTCTACTGTCCGGATTCCGGAAAGTACCAAAAAAATAAAAAGAATAAAAATAAAATGGAAAAAAGGGTAAATGCCGTGCCGCGAACCCATCGAGGGCCCACTGACGCCTCTGGATGCCGTCCGTTCGCGGACGGGCCATGCCGGCCGTTGGATCACGAGGTGGGACCCGGTCCACAGGTAATTGAGGCGGGCGGGACGGCTACGTCGGCAGCCGGCAGATCGCTTATTACCGCGCCGCGAACCATCTCGTTTCGTTTGTCCCCCTCGCTCCCCAGCCACATCTCCAGCGCGCTCTCGGCGGCCGGGCCGTCCACGTCTGGGTCCCGCGCGCTGCTCGCTCGCTCGCCGGCGGGGAGCGAGGGCGGTGTCCTAGGTCTTGCCCGGCGAAGCGCGGCGTGCTGTGCCGCGGGGCGTTGGTTCGTAGGTCCGGATTATTTCCAGGCGCGTGATTTGCCGCTGAGAAAGCATCAGAAAAGGGAACGGGGATTGGCTCTCCAGTGCTCGCGAGCTTCCCACCGTCCCCTGGTCGATTCAGTGCAAATCGTCAAGTTTCTGGGTCCTAATGGCTTCCTCAGGTATTCTTCCGCGCTAATTTGTGTGATTGATAGGAGAGAGTCTCCATTTTCTCCCACCTAGTACTTCGTTGATTGTTTTCTTTGGGTCTTCCTGTGAATGTAATGATTTGGTATCAGGTGATCCATAAGTGGCTTAGAATGAATGGAGTTATGGTGCAGTTTCGTTGGGATCCTTTTCTGTACCCGATTTGGTGTTGTTCAAATAAACAAAAAAAATTCTATGATTGCCTGTTCATCTTTATCTTTGGCAAAAACAGCACCTTCTGTGGGGACTCGTCAATAGTTCTTAAATTTTTACTCAATGAATATTAGCTAGCCAAGTTGTAGATCAAATGGAAATTCCAGGTGTTTCCAAGGGCCCTTGCTATCTGTTCTCACGTAATTACTTACAACAGACAGCCAACACTTGTTGAGATTTATATCAAATCTGTCAGCAATCAAGTAAAATTGACAAAAAAAAAAAAAAAACAATCCTCTCACAAAATAGCATAGACATCTTTTCCCTCATTCCTCAAACATTTCATGAGATACTTTGTTGTTTGATTGATATTGAACTAGATTACAAAGGATTATAGGATTCTAATGGACATCCAATGTGGTATACAGACTACAGAGATCATCATCAGTAGTTGGAAGTTGTTATCCTGTATCAGGGACTATAGATATACGGAAAAACAACTGATCGTCAGGTACATAGTGTCAATGGAATCCTCTGACAAGATGTTCTATTTTAGTGCTGTTATTCGAGGAGATAAACTGCTATCCTAGGATTCAAGGTTGTAAGGGTTATCAATCTGGATCCTAGAATCTTATACTATGATCTTACCAAGCCAAAACGGTACTGAACCCACCATGCATCTGAAATTTTATAGCACCCTATTCTACATGAAAGTATCATATAATCCCATATCGGTAAGATCTTACATAGGATTTCGATCCTATATAACAATTGATAATATATATATATATATATATATATATATATATATATATATATTATATATATATATATATATATAATATATAATGTGATAAATTATGCAGGAATTAAGGTTTTTTTTTTTAATGGTTGATCCTTGACTACAGTTCACATCACTAGCTCCATCTGATCCTAACAACCTTGTTTTGGATTGTGCTGTACTAGAGCATGGCAAAGGCTATTTCTTTGAGAGATGCTGTGTGTGTATAAAGGGATGCACTGTCTCACTGAACTTTTTTTTTAAGCGTAGTCATGTGCTCATCCTCAATTGTAGCTAAGGAATATTTTGCATCAAGAGTTACATGTTCGCGGGACATCGTGTATTCGTGTTGCTATGGCTTGATTCTGGATTTGTTCTTATTATTCACTCTCACACACTTACGTGATAGATTGATATAATAATGTCTTCTCATGCAGATATCTCTGTTGATATTCGTTCTGACATAAACTCATTTGATCATTTCCTAAGCATGCGATACATTGCGACAGATAGACCCTGGCTGAGTAAGTATAACGTGATATTGTCACTTGGATTAAAGTATTGAACCTTTTTATTTTAATTGAAGAATGACTGTTGAACATTAGCTTCTTTAGTGCTACATAGATTAACCAGTTTTTTTTTATCTTTTTCTTAACAGAATTATATGGAATAAGAGTTCAGCCTGTGCCATCATTCAGCAGTTTGAGCTACAAACCTGATCCAGCGCTCATTCATCATTGCCTACCTGATGAACTAATGCTTGAGGTGATGGTTATATGAAGTTAGCGGCATTTATTTCATTTTCTTAACATATAAGTGGAAAAAATTTTACTGAATTTTTCTCCACTTATGATTCCATGTGGATTTGCTGCTAGGCATCTCTGTATAACTCATTGTATTATTTATTCATCATGATGAAGAACTAATATACTAGATTGATCGTCACTGAAGCATTTTTTTTTTTTGTGTGTATCGTCACTGAAGCATCCTGAGAGTCCATTTTGCCTCTTAAATACTTAATCCCTTGAGGTTATAATAAGGGCTCAGATCACCCACTCTATGCTGGTTTTACTTAACTATTTTGATGATGCGGAAGGTTGTGTGGCCCTAACATCTAGTTCCTCATTCTCTCTCACAACCTGATCCCTCTGTTTCAACTACATTTGCTCATCCCAGTGGTGTTACTTTGTGCCATCACATGGCTGCTGTGGTGCTCTCCAAGTATTCCCATGAGCCCATGACTTCCACCATATCATATGCAGACTGGAAGCAATGTTTGATGTGCATGCAGATCATTAAGGGGGCTTACCATTAGTTTCTAGCATACAAAAAATGCAATGCAAATATGATGCAATCTGCACATAACTCCATGCATCCTATGCGTGCTAATGTCTGAGTGCTGATCTTACCTACGAGACAAGTCAAGATTTTGGGGTGGTTTTTTTCCTGGTAGGGTGTTTGGGGAGGAGGAGGAGGAGGAGGAGGAGGAGGAGGAGGAGGAGGAGGGGGTGCGCACCATAATATATGAAATGGGGATGATGTGTCACCATACATTGCAGCACAATCTTTGAAATCATCAAAACTGCTTAGTAAAACCAACATAGGGGGTGTTGTGGAGCCCTTATTGTAATCTAAGGGGTTCAGTAATGCAAATAGTACTTTAGGATGCTAAGCGGACTCTAATGGAACTTCAGGGGAGTAAAATGGGTTTTCTTCACCTTCTTGTTAAGTAGATAAGGCATAACTCAAGTTTCATCCATGTGCCTCATCCCATCATGACTTAAGCATGAAAAGAAGCCAGTGATCAATGCAATACTGCTTTGCTTAACTGTTTCAAGGATTTTTTTTTTTTTTTCAACAGATTTTCACAAGAATGAGCCCATATACTTTAGGGAGGGCTGCATGTGTCTGCCGCAAGTGGAAATATACTGCACGTAATCCTGCTTTGTGGCGGGCTGCATGCTTGAAAACTTGGCAGGTTAGTGTACTTGATTTTGTCATTCAGTTTCATGTTCTTACGTTTTCTCAAGCATCAAATTTTATGTTATGAAGAGGAGTGGAATGGAGGCAAACTACATGATGGTTCGGTCATTGTATGATTCCTCTTGGAGGAGAATGTGGCTGCAGAGACCAAGAATCCGAATTGATGGTAAAATTTCAAGAAGCCTTATATCATATAATATACTCCTTCCATTCCAAGTTGTAAGTCATTTTGGCTTTATAGGTACATGGTTTTTGCTATACACCTAGATATACAGCCAAAATGACTTACA
Source organism: Chrysopogon serrulatus (assembly GCA_015844335.1). Taxonomy (NCBI): domain Eukaryota; kingdom Viridiplantae; phylum Streptophyta; class Magnoliopsida; order Poales; family Poaceae; genus Chrysopogon; species Chrysopogon serrulatus. The sequence continues at coordinate 142,646 of JADLZL010003603.1, read as the reverse complement.
ATTTGAAACAGAGGGAGTAGTACATTACCGAAAGCATATTTCTACAATTAGATAAGAATGTTTTGTGGATTTTGAATTGTTTTTTAGCCTTGTCAAGTGCTGCCTTATCCCTGATTTCATCGATAAAGTGATCAACATGCCAGTGACTGAATGATTATTTGAAAGGTTGTTTACGATGTTTTTCTGAATGGGGCCGTGAACATTAGTCAAAATCTCATATATACTAAGTGGATACACATATCTGGATTTGGCACTTTGTTCTAGCGTGCCTGATTTAGTTTGCATAGTGCTCACTCAGGTCTGATGCATCATGGATATTTACATACAGGTATACAACATAGAGCTGTAATTTATCAGTATGATCTATATATCTGCAGTAAGCCAGTGGCTATGCTCCTTGGACTCAATTGTGTGTTAAAATGAAGGCATGTTGGAATTGTTAGTCTAGTTTTAGGTGTAGAACTCATCCCATTGCATTTCATGGAGATATTCTTCTCCGATAAATGTTATTTTTCTCTTCGAAAACCGTCTGAAAGTTCTTGATTTAATTCCTAATTTGCTCTGTTGCTATTGCTGTATAATAATTGATACTATTTGATAGGGCCTTCGGTATTGTGGGTGTATTATATTTGCACTGACTTTGATATTTGTTGCTTAATCAGGTCTCTATGTGAGCAGGAACACATATATTCATACTGGAGTTACAGAATGGCAATTCAAGAAAACTGTCAATGTGGTATGGTGGCACTGTTTGTTTGTTTTTTTTACAACTCGTTGTGACACATTTACAAATCCTGATCATTATGAACATATTTATTATCTGTTATCTTATTGATTTGATGTTCTAAATGTTACTAAATTGTTGGTATTAATGACAATACAATCCATTCATGTTCAGGTTTGCTACTACCGTTACTTGAGATGTTTCCCTAGCGGGAAGTTTCTCTATAAGGTCCCTATCACAACTCTCATGTGGTCATTTATCACAACAGCATATTTCTCAACCGCTCCAATTATCTTTTTTTCCCCATCCCTGTGAATTACCAGATCTCCCCAGATAAAGTTAAAGATGCTGTTAAGTGCATGCATTTCCGGGCATCAAAGACTGATTGTGTGTTTAAAGGCGACTACATACTGTCAGAGGATGGCCAGGTGAGAGTTCAGACGATTTATTCTTTCTTCAGCTGCCCTTCGCAATCTTCCTAATATGAGCTACTCTTTCTGGCATGCAGATAGAAATGGCTCTCCTGTATCCAGGGCATCGGTACACACTTGTCAGGATGCGCCTTAGGTATTTTGTATGAAATTTTTGCCAGGTTTTGATGATTTTTGCCAGATCCCAGCCTTTGAAATTTGTGCCAACATTCTGCAGGCTTAGAGGCACCACAGTTGGTGCAAATAACAGGTTGGATGTACTGAAGATTCTAACCACCGGAGTGAATGCATCTGAACTGCAAAACTGGAAAGGCAGCATACTAGAACTCGTTGAGGGCTGGGAGGAGGATGAGACACATGACCCAGATGTGCCTGCCGTTTCCCACAGCAGGGGTTTGTCACCCTTTGTGTTTGTTCCGTTTGAGGAGGTACACTATTTTTATCTAGTTTGCCATGACCAGCCATTGGAAGGATGGTTAACTGCAACTTGCAGTTCATTTTTTTTTATCCCGAGCATAGTATGATCAACTGAAAGTGTATAAAATATTCAGGCTGATACCTCGGAGCTAAACCTCCCTGTGGAGAAGATGGACTACTACGTCCCTGGATGAGCTCTTCATGACGAAGATGGCCATTGGAGAATGAGAATGAAATGATTGATGATCATGTTACAAGTTAAAATGATGATGACCAACGATTTCGTTCCCTTGCAGATTGCTTGCTAAGAGCAATATGTAAATACACAGTGTTGTTTTGTTTCCAATTTTCGGTTGGTTGCATGCTGTTGTATGAATAATTATACAATATGTTTGTTGATGTTTGGAAACAGATACTTCATTCTTGTTGGTGCTTGAAAATAGTGTGGGATGAAGTAAACTCAAGAGTCAAAACATGTGGCTTGAAGTAATGTGGGTCTGTACTATAGAAACAAGCAGTCTCGTTGCAAACTCTTTAGATATAATATATTTGATTGTACATTTAAACCTTTGCATCGTTTTTTTTTTTTTTTTTTTTTGGGAACGACACTTTTTAGCTACTCGAATACTCAATGATTGGTATTCGAGTAACAGCGCGTGAAGTATACTTTGTTGTGTTAATTTTGTCTCCGATAGCTGGCAACGACAATCCTATGCATCTACGTAGTTACTTGAACCTGATACACATCTATGGTCTATGGATGCTGATTGCTGGATGGGCAACACATGTACATTTATTTTTCCTTTTTTGAGTGCTAGTTTGTTTCATTGTTTGGACAATTGATCCCCTTTGTGGATTCGAGACAAGAAAAGTAATACTATTATACCTCTTGTTCTTCAGAAGCTACAGTATTTCAAGCTTATTATCTGGTTCTGAAACATTGCACGAGATATCCAATAGGAGCTTTACATAATACGAGAAATCAAATGGTTCTGAAACATCTGACATCAAGGCCGGGCTTTGAAGAGGCGTCATCAAGTCACAGAAATTTGTTTCGGCCAGACACATATCTTCTTATTTAGTAGCAGCTGGTTTCTTGAACAATCAACAATCTACATGCTGCTGGGTTTGGGGTGGGCTTCTTGATCCTTGTACACGAGCTCCTCCAACGCCGGGTTACGAGGCAGGTACGTGTCCTGCAGCTCAGGAAACAGTGTCAGCTGTTGAGCAGAAGATTCAGCCTTGAATGAGTGAGTAAAATTGCTGTCAGATTAGGGATGACACAAGGCCAGCAATGGGAAAACAATTTAACGTTTAAATTGTAACGCCATGAACAAACTTGGAAGTTGAATGACATTAACAAACTCTGTAGTTGAAGAACATGTGCCATTTCCCCAATCAAGTAAAAAGAAACAACAAAACATTCGCCATTTGATATCTCATTTTGTCAGATAAATCAGCGCAATTGATCTTTCCTGTCGCTGTAGCCTGTAGGTAAATCAGGAGGACTAATCCTACTGATGAATTCCCCGAAAGCACCAGCAGAACAAGAGAAGCGAGGCGCAGGAGAGGGCTAATCAATCGTACTCATGGCGGGCCGGTGGTTTGTTTACTCACGGAGATGTAGGAGCAGGTGGGGAGGACGCGCAAGCCGCGGCCCCGCGCGTGAGGCGAAGGCGGCGTCGCTGAGCCGCGCCGCCAGCCCCCCTGCCCGCGCTTGCTCCGCGGCACGTACGTGTGCACCATGTCCATCACCGCCGCCGCGCCGCCCCCGTGGCCGTCGAGGAGGCGGTACTGGAGGAAGGCCTCGCCGTCGGGCGTCTCGAACCTCCCCTTGTCCTCCCTCCACACGATGCTCTCCGTCTCCGGCGGAGCGGCATCCACCGTCGTCTGCTGGGCCGCGCCGCCCTGCCTCCTTCGCCATCCCTAGGTGTTGCTAACTCTGGTGCTCTCTGAGCCGGACTCCTCTGCTCAGCTAGCTCGTTTGCCCGTCGGAAGGAGAAAAATTGGATTTTTTGCCAGATGGGTTTCGATGCAATGCCATAAATTGGGGCAGCCCACTGAGTAGGCTTTTACGAAACGACTCCTTCAAGCTATTGCTGTTTTTCTGCTCAAAAAAAAAAAAAAAAAAAAAAAGCTATTGCTGTTTTACCATTTCGTGATTTTCAGCCAACTTTAGGTTGCGTTCGTATGTCAGGATGGTGATTAGGAAATATTTCCATCAGAAATGCTTGTGTAATTTATATAGTTAATTCTCATCAGGAACTATTCCTGGTCAGAAACAGTCCTAACCCCTAAATGAATGAGTCCGAGCCCCCTTTTTTACCCCTGCCTCCTTTTTCCTTAATCCCTCCTCCTCTCTCATGTTGGCTGTTGTCTTGTCTCTCCCCATGCGCCCTACCCCTGCGCGAGCCCCATGTTGGTTGCTCGTCTCTCCTGCGTGGCTCCGCAGCGTGATTTTTTTTTTTTTTTTTTTTTTGAAAAGTTCAGTATGATCTTTTCAAAGATTCATCATGACATCTCAGTTCAGCATAGGAATTCAGTAGACATCTCTGCTCAGCATGACAAAGTCCAAAATTTCAGCATCAACCAATTAAAATAGACTAAAGTTGGCATCTCAGTTCATACATAGGAATTAAACTAGAGTACTTCACATCTTAGTTCATACGTGACCCAATTACAGAAGAGTTCTTGAAATGTCAGGTCATACATAGGCATTAAATAGAATACTTCACATCTTCAGTTCACGCAAAAGCGTTACAGTAGAGTTCTTCAAATTTCAGTTTGTCTTCAGCTTCCTTGGAATTGGAACCAATTTCTTTGGAATTCCCTCTTTGGTGAATTTGTAGCCTTCTTCTTTGGTTTTGATGAAGTTGTATCCTGCTTGTTTGGTGATAAATCACTTGGCAGTGTACTTGAACCTTCTCCAAGCAGGAAAGCAAGTCGGCTGCAATCATTGGAAAGCAATATTAGGTCCACTAAATTATAATGGGTTCATGAAACAATTTTAGTACCTTCTAGTAAGCCTTTCTGAACTTGTTGCCAGAATAGTTTGCTTAGCTGTGACAATATCTTCAGTTCGAATAGGAACACTCATGATGGACAGCAATATTTTCAGCTTGTACAGGATCGTGTTATCAGGCTGGACAGCAACATTTTCAGGCTGGACAGCTACAGTTCAGCCTGCAGGAGGATTGTGAGTCTGGTCTGGAGGATTTCCAGCAGCCTTTTTAGTTTTCTACCATTCTTCCCATACTTGGTTGTATTTGTCCTAGGCTTCCTTTTCGTGCAAATTACAACAACATAAAAATTAATACTTGAGTCACAAAGAAATAATGTCCTGTTCATTAGATGCAAGTTACAGCAACATAAAAAATTTTTAGTATTCTGGTCATGCCAGGGGAAAGCAGAGGCATCTTGGCTCAGCCCAACCAAGGCTTCGATGAACCGAGATTTGTTGGGCCTTCGTTGATAAACTGGGCTATGGATATTGCATGCAATGGGCTGCTTTACACGCTGGGAAAGGCCTATGTCCCTGTATATTTACTGACTCGTCAAAGATTTTACTACGCTTAAAAGAAGAAAAGAAAAAAAAAAAAAAAGAAAGTGCTGCCGCTCTTTGCCGGGTCATCTCGTATCGTCTTTAACAAAACTTATCACAGAGCTACTACGGTAGCAAACATCTTCTTAAGAAAAAGCAAAGCGAGAGCTAGAATTTCATTGTTCAGAAAAGAGAAAGATGGAATGGTGGCTGTAAGAAGCATAGCAAGGAGCCAGCCAAGCGTACAACATTCTTCAGGGAGCCAGGAAGCAAGGAACCATGTATTGCGTGTCCTCAGACTCAGAGAGAGCAAGGTAGAGATGACTGCTGGTGCCTGACCACGCACAACAGTTAATAGTTAGTAAGACTAGTCTCCTGCCGTCCTACATCTCTCGATCGGCATCCATCTCATCTGATTTCATCCGATCTGAAGGCAGTCTTCATGGAATGAATGATGGGTTAGATTGTGCCTTTCCTTCCTTCGTTCCTGGTCCTAGTAAGCAGTTACCGTGTGTGCTATATATTTGCATTATTTGCTCCCTCAGCTCGTTAAAGCTGACATTTGGATGGTTTCGCCGCAGGAGCTAAGCTAGAGAGGAGTCTTGATCGGTTCATTGGATTTATTATGGATTAGATCGGCGTTCGCGCGCATCTTTCCTGTTTAATTTGTTTGGTCACCTACAACAAGAGGAGTTTCATCATGGGAACAACTTTATGGGTACGCTACTGCTCCAAATTCACGTAACCGTAAGCATGGGTACTTTTGATTGAAACAAGTTTTGAGACACCACTGCACTCTACTAGTAGCCGGAGTATATGTCCACTGAGTTATTCATACGCCCCACCAGAGCATGCATTCATATCGGATTATTTAGTTATTATTATTAAAGTGAAGCTTCAACAAGTTGATGTGGCCTTACTTTGCTTCCTGCTGGCTCCACTTCAGGGTATCGATGTACAAAACGTTGACGAGGCCAGAGAGAAGATATTTGATTGTATTCGGAATCAGAGAGACAAAAAGATCTTCTATTTTCATGGTTGGAATGGCTTTGGGGCGGCCCCCGTTCTCAGATCCATAGCACAAGAACTTGGGTCAATTAAAGCTAAGAGAACTCCTTCAGAACTATGCTTTGACAGGATAATTTACATAGATTGCTCCGCATGGGAAAGTAGAAGGCAGATGCAGAGGAAGATTGCAGAGGAGCTACAACTTGACCTTGGAACTATGGCAATGTTTGACAAGCAGGATGAGGTGGATGACTTCAATGGTCTGGACCATGGTTCAAGGGATATGATCCTTAGTGTTTCGGAAGCGATTGCCCAAGCCCTGGTGTACAAAAAACTTTTGATGGTTTTCCTTAATGGAAGTAACGAAGAGGTTGATCTAAATAGATTTGGTATCAACACTGACTCTTGGGACCAAGTAATACTATGGACATTCAATAGACGGTCTTTGACCATTCATGACACTGACCACCATGTGGATTTTATACACGAGCTAAGATACACCCACATTTTTTTATATAGCATCCGGAGGGTCAAACATTATCTAACAAGTTTACAATTCTATCAGCTGTTACGCGAAGAGGGTGCTAATATAGTCGCTCGCCACCCATCCATGCGGGGCATGGACATAACAATGGTAACACAGTGTTGCCTGTACGAGTTTTTCCTGCAACATAGTTTTCATAGAGCCACTGGACTTTATTGGGAACCCCATGCTCCCAACTTCTGGATGTGTGATGGGATCATTAAAGGGGGTGGAACAAGGGACATCAGTGATACATTGTATCAGGAAATACATTGGGAGATCCATGCTTCGATGCTTGGCGAAGTGTTCAAAATATTGATGGAAATTCCCGAGGCTCCATTTTTTTTAGTCGAAGACGAGACTCCATTGATAATTAAGAGGCCTTATCCTTGGATTTCTGTCACCTCAAAGGATCTGGTAATACATGAGGATACCGACAAAGCTCTATTGGCAAAAGTGTATCTTCTTTGTTCATAGCACTTGGGAGGTCTGACAACCCGCAAGGCTCTCCAAATGGGTTTCTTAAACACTGCAGCAACCTTGGCGTGTTAATTCTCTCTCACTGTGCCTTTAGTTTTGTATCACCTCCTTTTATCCAGTGCCACAAGTTGAGATTCCTTGGGTTGGATCACTGCACACATGACAATACAACTGAAGGAGAGAACAATGCAAACTGGGCATGGCTACAAAACCTATGGGTGCTTGACCTACATTACACAGAATGGGATGAGATCTTATCTGAAGAAAAAATTGATGACATGACCAACCTCATGGAGCTAGATATCGAGGGATTTGTGTGCTGGCAATTGGTGACTAGATTACAAGGAAAACTGCCTTATCTCCGAAGGCTTCGAATAATCAGACCTATGCACATGGCAGAGGCATCAATTACTGACAATAGCAACGGCTTATTTATGGACAGGGCAGATCTAGAGATACTAGATTTATCTGGAAATAGAGACATGAAAAATCTATCAATAAGCTCGTCAATGGCAAGGAGCCTCCAGATGCTTATTCTTGATGGCTGTGATGGGCTAGAAAATGTTGTTGTGTACGACGGGCTTCCCTCTTCCCTAAGGTCATTTAGCTTTGATGGATATGGACCGGCAACCTGCTGGATGTCATCTTTTAAGCTACCTCCAAAAGTTTCAAGCAGAAGCATAATTCTGATGCAGATACAAGTGCAGTCAAGACCTCCAAGATATCCCTACAAGGCTGCACACAGTTGGAAAACTTATTTGTACGCAGGCTGCCCAATCTTGAGGAGCTAGACCTTTCTGGAACTGCAATCAAGGTACTTGACTTTGGAACTATGGTGATAAATGTCCCAGGGCTCAAGCGGCTCATACTGCTGGGCTGTGAGCAGCTCATTGTCATAAAGTGGGCCGGATTTGGTTCGGTGGAACAGCTGGAATTGCTATGTGTGGACACACGACCATGGAGGGCATATGGATTTACTCGGCCACGCCTCGCCGAGCATGACCGTTTCTGTTTTCAATTGCATGCTACTCTTGCGGACGCGAGGCTCGTGAGGTCCTTGATTACTCTGTTGCAGCACTATCAATATTTCGGGAATGCTTATTTTAATATTCGTATCACCTCTTCAAATAAGTATGGTGGAGTTGTCCAAGTTGAAGCACCTCGTGAGGAGATGATTGAACCCAGCAGCCAACAACATCATGTTGAAGTGATCCAGTATGGTGATGCATTTTTCAAGATTGGTGATGCCCCGATGTTGTTCTTCCCACAACCTCCGACTCAGCCATTGGATCATCATGTGGAGATTAGTGATGTGAGCCGTGGCTTGGAGGGTGAGCTAGCACGTCCTTATAATAGCTTAGCTAATCTGATGAGAACCAACACTGAATCTCTTCATGTACACGATGTCTCGACTAGCGCTAGCATGCCTGAACAGCGCTGGAGTCGCCTTAAGTGGTGTCGCATTGAGAGATGTCCCAACCTTGACACAGTCTTTCCTAAAAATGCATGGGAGGATGGAAACAACCTACAGACTATTTGGGCATCACATCTCCTGATGGCACGCTGCATCTGGAGCAAAGGTACTCGGCAGCTAAAAGATTTTATTCCATTCAAAGTCTACGACACCTGCACCTGAGCTCCTGCCCAAGGCTCCAGTTTGTGCTACCGGTGTGGGTCGCCTCTTTCCCTAGCCTGGAGACCATCCACATCATCCACTGCGGCGACCTCACGCACGTCTTCGTGCTGGACAACGAGTACCCAGAGGAGATAGCTGTCCAAGGCCTACCGTTCCCGAAGCTGACCACGATCCACCTGCACGACCTGCCGAAGCTGCAGCAGATATGCGAGGTCAAGATGCTCGCGCCCGCGCTCGATGTAACGTCCCGCCTCCTCGAGGCCATCATGATCCGAGGCTCACAAACCTTTGGCTTTTTCTCGCCGCCTTCCAACCTTGGCAGCACCCATCCTAAAATTGCTCCGTGAGCGCTTAACTGGGTTCTTTTCGAAGAAGCCAACCGTCGAACTTATCGATGAAGGATTAATCCTATTAAGCCCCTGTGGGACATCCTCACCCTGGAGATCGGGATCAACCCCAAAGCCAGAACCTCCTCCGCCGGCCACCACCCTGATCATGCTTGACCACAACGGATCCACACCAGCCCATGCACTGCGTGCCACACGCGCAGGCGGAGCTCGATACCATTTGTAACGCCCCGCCTCCTCGAGGCCGGCCCGCTTAGAGGCACCGTGCTCAAACCAATACGTTCGTTCGCTTTGCTACACGAATGTTGCTTGTTTTATTCATAAAATTGCATACTCACGCTTTTACCCTTCTTGCATTGCATCCCTAAGCCCTTGGGTGAACCATCAGATCCGGGGCTCCCTGCGCCGCCTTCCGGCAGTGGCGGCGAGTGAGCCAGGCGTGAAGAAGCCGACCGTCGAGATCGAGAAGGACGTGTGGGACTCGCTGAAGTGGGACGGGCTGGCCGCCGACCACCACCCGGACCACTTCGAGCTGCCCGTGCACTCGCGCTACTACAGGCGGAGCCGCCTCCTCAGAGGCACCGTGCTCAGGTACGTTCACCGACTGCTATATGTATGTTCTATGCTGTATACATAACTCACTCGCCATTAGTATAACTCTGCCTCTTGCTTGCATTTCCTAGGTGAACCCTGCCTGAATCGAGCATCTACATACTGCTACGTATGCAAAGATCAATGGCTTGATTGCTCGCCCTAATGGATGCCCAGTTTCGTTCGTGGTGTACGTGTGCGTGATGCCAGTTTGGTTTGTTGGATTTGGATATCCTCCGGCTGCTTCCTGCTACCTTTGATCGAGTTTGTTGTGCATGCGAGGTACGGGCCTCTGGTTGGCTCCTGCCTGTGGCCTGCAGATGGCCGGGTTGGCCTATATCTGCTGTTGCTGCTTGCTCCCTGCTTTGCAATAAAATCCCGGCCTGGAATTGTGTCTGCGCGCGTGTTGCGCTTAGGCCTGGCCGGTGCGTGTGCTCGAGTCCATCGACTGTGTGTGTGGCTTGCGAGTTTGGATTGATGAAGCAGCAGCTGGTTGTGGGTGTGCATGCCCACCTGCTGCATGTGTGATTGATAGTGTGTGTTTGATCCGTGTGGTTTGGTGAGTGCCTGCTACCCGCTGGAGACGGAGTAGCTTTTGAATAACCAGCAGCTGCGTGTGTGTGTGTGTGTGTGTGCCTGCGTGCACCTGTCGTGGCTGCTCAGAGCTTGTTCATCTTGGTATGTGCAGCCTCTGCTGAACCAACAGGCAGCTAGTTGTGTGTTTGCCTGGTGCTTAGCTGCCGTGATTTGTTTGTGAACAATATTAAGCTATGATATATCAAGTTTGTACTGTGTGTCATTTATTCTTGGGAGCATCTGTGGCGAGATTTTTCAGTGTCTATATCCATTGCATCTTTTCCAAATGGCAAAAAGAGATTGATAAGGCTCTCTGTTATTGTTATGTAGCACATATTTTAACAAAGAGCTAGCTAGTGCCGCAACACTCAAATGCACTCAAAACCTCTGCCCAAATGCCTTTTTCCCTGTGAGTCCACATAGCTCTTGCTACAAGGAAAACCCGTTTCCATATTTTCATCAACCTACTAATGCACCAACTTTTCTTTGCTATATCCACACATGAAAAACGTCCCCGCTGAGGAGCCCCTCCTTCATCCACCCACAAAATTGTACCCAGAAAACCAACACAATTAAAATAAACAGTCCAGATCTAATTTTATACATTCTCTCTCCTTACTCATTCACATCGGACGATCCAGATTAAAAGTGTCACACTCCTCAGCCCCTGCCATCACTCACGCGCGCGCCTAGCCCGCACGCACGCACCTCGCAACCACAGTTCGATTCCTCAACTATTTTCTTTTCTTTTTTCTGAAAAAATAAAATATAGTACTCTTATCTCCCCTCCCCATCCAACAACTTGTGTCTCTTCCTATCTATATGCGGCAAGGGTTCCCCGCCGGTGCTGCTCACCGCCCATCGCCAAAGCCACGCGGCGGCCATCGCCAGTTGCCGGATTTTACTTACCGGACAACCAAAACCGCCTCTGCCCATGCCAGATAAAATGGTTACCGATTTATACCGGCCGAATCCAAATTTTAAATTTGAATTTTGAAGCTTTTTTTGTTCAAACGGTAAGAATCGGTTTACCCGGTTCCAATAATGTCAAAATTTTCCAAATGAAAAATAAAAAATATTTTAAAAAATGCTAGAAAAAATTTTTAAAAATACTTCATGATTTATAGAATCCAATGATGTCAAAATTTTTCAAATTTGAGTGCCGCATATTTTTCGACCTTCATGATTTAATGGGCCTTAATGGGCCGGCTCTTTTTTTTCTTTTTTCTTTTTTTTCAAACTTCTAAACGAAATAAATACTAAATGAACTTAAATTTAAAAAATTTTGACACCATTGGATTCTATAAATCATGAACTATTTTTAGGAATTTTTTTAGAATTTTTTTTTCAAATTTCAAATTTCAAATTTGAAAAACCCTCCCGCCCGCCAGAACGGTTTTTAAAAACCTCGGCCCGGAGTCCTTTCGCGAAGTCCCCGCCTAGGGGGCACCGGAGGGAGCCACCGTGGCCCTCCTCCCTCCCCGAGATCGATCGGTTTTAAAACCCTGGCCCACTTCGAGCTCGGGCTAGGACTCGCTGAAGGGGGCCACGGGGAGAGAACCGTCGACTCAGCGGCGAGGGGAGCCCATGGGCAGTTGGGCAGGGCGCGCAAGTGGCATTCGGGAAATGCCAGGGTTTCGTCGACTCGACTCCGACTCCAGCCATCAGCGAGCTTAATCTGAAGACTCCAAAAACACAGAATGAAAAAATAGGTCCCACCGGGATTCGAACCCAGGTCGCCAGATTCAAAGTCTGGAGTGCTAACCACTACACTATGGAACCAATTAACGCTGAATTTTGTATTTAAATTTCCTATAAGTATATATGTTCCAGAGAAAACAGATTCCCCAACCAAGAGTACGGCAAAATCATCACATCCAGCACCACAACAGATCTGAATCGCTGGACATCTCGAATTGCCTCGGAAGAATTAACTGACACAGCACGTCAACATACTTGCTGTAGGCTGAGGTAACATGTTAATGGACAGAACACATTATAGCACAAAAACAAAGCATCTGTAGATACTAAAACAAGAAAGAAGCAGCCCGGGTGATGCCTTTTTAGCCTTAAAGTATCCTCTTCCCTGTAAGCAACTAAGCATCGTGCTTGTGACTTGTGGATTTCGTCTTCTTCACACGCTGATTCTTCCTGAGTCACTTGTAGATCTTAGCCGACTGCATGTCCCTTGCCAGCAACTGCCTAGACCGCTTCGTGTTCTTCTCTGGCCACTCATGCATGCTCCAGTACACACTAATCCACCTCCAGCGACATTACAGTCAGCTCATGAAGGACTCGACAAGTCGACATCTTTATCTGATTTTAGGGGGGTTCATTAGTGTTTCAGGCTTCAGAAAAAAATTAATCGAAATCAATTGGCTGATAAAACTGGTATTATTGATGAATTTTGGGCTGCAAGATTGAAACATTCAGTGCCGACGGGGATCAAATATTCAATCATTCAGCATGATACAGATAACATGGAAATTATGTGTGATTGCTCAATATAAGTGATTACTTTTTGTTATTATTTTCTTATGATTATGAAAGGTTTGTCTGACAAAAATCATTGGTCTTGAACAGGCATTTTATATGAAAATGCAAACAAGGTCAGTCTGTCTATATATAGTGCTTCTTTTCATCTACTATCTCAGGTTCTGTGCTAAAAGGAGTGATTATTGGTTGCAATATACATTCCTTTTGTCTGTGGCCTGTAATGGCTCCAAATTTGGTAGTCTATGAACTATTAAATTGTGTTAAGCTTTTTTTTTTATGCTGCTCTCCTTTTGATTTTACAGGCTTTTTTTGCCTACTTTTGACAACGTGCTGAAGCACCAAAAACACGCTGCTGATTACATTTACTTAGAGAATGGCAATAGTTTGCCGCTTGACATGCTGCGTGCATCTGACAGATCTCCCTTGGAGGCTGTGGAAGAAAAAGAATTGTTCCTTCATTGAACCAGTAGTTAAAAGGAGCCTCCATTTCACATCTCCTAATGATGCAGAGCCTGTTCATTCGTCATCACAAACTGCAAACTTACTGTGTCAAGGTTGCCTTGACTCAAGTCAACCAAAAGATGGTAGGCAGGTTATTAGACTAAAGCTATCTCCTGGTTTTTTTAATTCACTTTGTGTTTTCTTTGGTTTATAATTTGCATTGTATGATGCAGAGATGAAATGATTGTCACGTGGGGAGTAAAATCTAAAGCACCAACGAGGTTACCAAGTAAGTTAGGCTAAAACATGTAAATACTCGGTGTTTGTCAAACTCTCTTTTTGTTGTATGTAGAAAACTAGAAGTGTATATATATCTACTATATTCTTATATCATTGTTGTCATGCAAGTAATCTTTATTTGTTATCAGATTGTCATCAGAATCCTGTTCTTTTATTCTGATATTACAACATCACCAAAGAATATGCACCTTTTTTGTTTAATTTATGAGGTTTTAAATGTCACCGTAGCGTTAGCACGGGCAATATACTAGTTCCATATAGTTACACGAACCACCAGCAGCAGCAGCAGAAGTACCAAAGGAACAACAACGGAACGCTCCAGAGTCCGTCCAGTAGGGGAGATCGATCACCACTCATCAGCGAGCTTAATCTGAAGACTCCAAAAACACACAATGAAAAAAATAGGTCCCACCGGGATTCGAACCCAGGTCGCCAGATTCAAAGTCTGGAGTGCTAACCACTACACTATGGAACCAGTTGACGCTGAATTTTGTACTTAAATTCTTATAATTATATGTCGCAGAGAAAACAGGTTCCCTGTCCATGAGTACGGCAAAATCATCACATCCAGCACCACAACAGATCTGAATCGCTGGACATCTCGAATTGCCTCGGAAGAATTAACTGACACAGCACGTCAACATACTTGCTGTAGACTGAGGTAACATGTTAATGGACAGAAAACATATTATAGCACAAAAACAAAGCATCTGTGGATACTAAAACAAGAAAGAAGCAGCCCGATGCCTTTGATAAGCACAAAATTGGCGATTGTCTCATTGTAAGTACACACTTATTACCTAGCCCATATAGCACATATGCAAAAAGTATGCACACGCACAATAACTTTCCCCAAAAAAACAGAGGAACAATGCCTAACATCTATTTTACAGTTTCTTATTTCGGAGGGATGTCAGCCACTTTTTCACCAACTTTAGTATCATTAGACTCGAAGCTTGTGGCCTCAGCTCTTTTCATTGTGATTTCTCTTTGCATTTTTATTTGTTCCTGCATAACTTTTCTCATCTCCTTCATTTGATTTTCCTCTTTCTCCAACTGCATATCCGTTATGATTTTAGCATTCTTGTCAATTGGTTTAAAATATTCATCAATAGCAGCTTCCTGAAAATTATGATAAAAAAAAGTTAGAAAGTAATTGCAAATGATTGTGAACAAGACAGTCTTCATGTCACCAGAAACACAAACTGAATAAAACAAACCCCAGCAACAGCACCTCCGTTTCCCCTTGCTAGGCAAAGCAACATCCAGTTTCTCTCACCGGCGAGAACGCCGGTCCCCTCCGCCTCTGATGGCTGCTTCGGCCTCGGATGAGTTGGGGAATGGTGCTTCTCTACTTGATGGTGTAGATTAGGTCACCTATAAGGGTAGGTCTCCCGGTGGCATTCGCGTGGTGGAGGCGGTGCTGCCTTGGTGGAATAAGGTCCTCCGGCCCTTCCTCCACTTCACCGGCACTTGCTCCGGTGTCGGTGACGGGCTTGTGAGGTTGGTAGCTGGCGGATCTGGAGCTCTTGCGGATTCTTCGGCTCCTGGACAGGAGCTGTTTTGTCTGGTGGTTTGGCGGCGGAGAAGGTGATGTTGGCGGCACGCTTCTTCATCGAAGCTCTAGCGAGGTGTCATTGGAGTGCATGGGTGGCAAAGCTCGGGGTGTTGCCCCAGCCGATGTGCTTCCCACGGTCTTATGCTCCTACCTCTCGTTGTAAACTTCCATTGCGGCTTCCAAATGCCAATTGGTGGCTATGGGCTTGGCTTTGTGCGGATCTTTGTATCCGTGAGGTACTCCTGCTCTGGTGCTTATCTCAATGGCATTCCGATAAAGCTTGGGCGAGTAGTCATGGCGTCATCAGCTGGAAGGAATGTGTGGATTGGGGTTGTTTTTCTTATATTTCGAGTTCTTTCTAGCATGTTTGGGGGAACTGTTCCCTTCTACTGTTGTGTACTGTTGTACCAATGTTTTAATAATGGATGGATGAAAATGCCTTTGGGTGTTTTCTATAAAAAAAAACACAAACTGAATAATCAGTCTATTTGGCCTCTTTGAAATATAATAAATTAATGTCTCATGAACAGCTGCATTGTTTTCTGGGTGCCAACAGTATGATAGAAAATATTTGCCCACTTGTCTCTCACTGATGTCAGCACAAATGAATTTATTTCTTCAGAAACTGATAGTTTTCTTGTAACATTATGTGTACATTTCCCACGCAAGCAATGAATCAAATTTTTGTGACTTAAACTTACAGCTTCGTCAAGGTGCTGATTTAGAGCTTGCATCTGCTGAACCACTTGACGAACCTCTGATAAGATAACTTTTTCTGGCTGTTTCTGCAGCTCTTCCTTCCTAGCTTGTGCCTGAACGAATAATAGCAAAAACAAAGAGATTAAACTTTTACAGTAAGGGCTGAGGGATTTGTAAATTATCTGCATATAAAAAAAAAAAGTGAGAACAGCATTTAGCCCCCATCGTATATATATAGACTAAGAAGATGAAGAGTTTTTTTTTTTCGTTGGGTATCTTCAACACACAGCCTTAACATTTTCTTAATTACCTCTCACAGAACAGCTCTATCCCACCCATGGCATAGTCTAGAATACCACTTTCCTTCCATTGTAAGTGGAATAGTTTTTGGAACAGACCACTGATTTGCATGACATAAAGGTGCACTACTACTTGCTAACAATCTAGCAATAGTGCCATATATATGTTTCACTAGGTGATGGTACAACATCATTGGTACGAATAAACTCAGAACTTTGTCTGCTCAATATTAGGTTTCTAAAATGTTGAGATACAAATCGGTAACATGAATAATATGAGAACTGTGATACTTTAAACCTCACCACAAGACAATCCAAGTGGACAGGTGGTAACATAATTGCAACATGTTGCTGACAACAATGGCAATTATCAAGTTAAACCACTAAATAATCCAAATAATTTTCTATATTCAGAACATGGTTAGGAGTTGATGCAAAAATGCAAGAGGAAGTTGCAAGAACATTTGGCACAACTGGTTTCAAAACAAACTAGAACATCAGTCGAAAACCAAGCTTTATAACAAGGACCGTTCTAGACTTCAGATCAGTCTGTCTAAGATAGTCCATTGTAACACCAAGATTAAAGAGAAAACCACATGGTTTTCCTATAAAATTACATCATATAACAAAAAAAAAAAAAAAGTTGGAAGTTAGCTGGGTTGTACCACATAATGACGCTACAAGACAGTATTCTGGAGTACTAAGTCATAACAGTAACTGATGTTGTCAACTAATAATCAATCATTATGTAGGGGAAGATATGGCAAAATAACAAGCATTTCAAAATCAATAATGATGTAACAGTCAGTTATCCTCAACAGTAAGAACTAGATAGAAGTTGAAATGCATGGGATATTGATCAATCATTTTGATGAAATAAAAGGGGGCAAATTTTTGAGGCAAAGCACCTGTAGCTACTATTTTTGCGCACATGAGCAATCAAAAAGGGAAACACACATGCAAATGAGTTTCACACTAAACTACTAAAGCAGCAGAATTTTGAAAAAATAAACACAACACCTGTAGTAAAATGGTGTCTTCATCCACAGACATGAAAATCAGCTAAACGAGAATTGTCACAACTTCAACTGGAACAGGTAATGGCAATTACACCACAGAATCCTACTATGGAAAAAAAAAAATTTTCATAAAAATTCAATAAAAATTCAATTTTTCATCCAAAAATTCAATAGAAATCTAATTTTTTTTATCAAAAATTCAATGATACATCACAAAAATTTCTCCTTTTCAGCTATTTACGATGTACCATCTATTGCTTGGCCCCCTATTGAAGAGCGCTGGTTCTGCCACTGCTACTAATTTTTCTCCCTCGACAGACCATAAAAACTCTGGCCTAGAATGCCCAGCCCCACTGGGTCAGATGCCCTAACGCCCAGCGGCCCTCTTGCCTAGTTTCTAGATCCGCCAGCCACAGAGCAAAACAAGAGCACATGTGGACAACTAGAAGATTTCGTATCATGCGCTTATAAAGCAAAAATGGTTACTTTTACCAGGAAATGTTGGTTCCACAATTAAAGGACAGTAGGCACTACTACATTATTATCCATGAAATTCGCCGCAAAAGAAAAACCACTTGCCATCTCGAGGCGCTTCTGCAGCTGCAGCCTGTAGGACCGGATCCTCCTCTCCTCGTGACCAGACATCACCCGAACGATGAACCATGCCTTCCGTCCCGAATTGCAGCAACTTGTCCATCTCCTCCGTCAACGGGAGCTCGCGCTCAACCCCAGCAGCTCAGATAGATAGGCCTTGTGCGCTGGGAATAGGAAAAAGGGCCAAATGGATCCGTGGGTGGAATGGGTCGGATTAGATAACAGCAAACAAATCCGCAAATAACTGAACGGAGAGAGACAGACTACTAGATCTGACGGAGGAACGAACGAACTGCAACAGGGCAGGATAAACTTCTTTGCACGTACCAAGGAATGGAGAAACCGATCGAGTCTCCCTGGATCTCTAGTCCACGCCGATGCAGTCCCACCCGGCAGATGGCGGGCAAAGGGAAGCTGGGGGGCGTGTCGACGAGAGAAGACGTCGGCGGGATAGGGCTTGGCTGGTTGCGTCCAGTCGCCCGCGGCCGGCGGTTGTGTCGCCGGTGATGGCCAGCGGTGGTGGACCTACCGGCGAGCTGTGGCGGCCGTCCCCGTGAAATCCCCAGCGAAATCGGAGATCGGAACTTCCAGCCCAAACTGGTAATAATGCGTGAAGAAGGGCCCAATTTCGTTAATCCAGTCCACGCATGCTACATACAGGCCCACACCGTTTCACGTTTTTTCCCTGACCTTGGCCATTTTTTATATATTTTTTTGAACTTTTTTAAAACAATTTTTAAAATTGACACCGTTATTTTTTATTTTATTTTTTGAATCTAATCCTCTAAGTCCTCGGTGCAGTAAAACACATCGCCGCACCATATGTATCAGCGTGGCACGTATCTACCACGGGCTACAGTTTTTTTTTAAGATCTAGGAACAAATTGTTCCGGCATATATATAAATAAGAAGAAGTGAGTTGACCTAGTTTATAAGAAAAACCGGGCCTGAAAACCAAAAAACCACTACTTACAGACTACTTCTACACCTCGTAAACAACTATGACAAGCAACGAAGCTCGTCAAAACCACCAAGAGCCACCAAGACCAAGAACGACTAGATAACAAGTTCACAAAGGTTCTTCTTGCCTAACTATAGCTACACAAATTTTTGAGTCATCGTCGCCAAGCTCATCGGCCTCAATGTAGCAGCTCCGACTTCCCAAAGGCCACAAAAGATTGCCAAAATGGTCAAAGAGGCACTAGACACGACATTCAATTTCTATGATGGCAACACCTTCAGGAAGGTCACGCAGTTGCATATATATAAATCCATGCATGAAAAAAAAAAAGAGTAAAATCGTCACCTAAAATTTAGCAAATCTCTTTTTTCTTTATTTTGCAGCACGGCAAATGGATTTACATGCAGCAGTTGTACCGCGAAAAACGTCGGGCGTGACATACCCAAAGTCTAAGACCGACCGGACCAAGGTATAGCTACTGATCCTCGACCTGGATCGCTAGCTTCCGGATTGGAGAGGACTCGCGTGTGAGACACTGCGGCGTCGCGTCGGCGTCGGCTTCGGCCATCCTCCTCAGCGTAACCTTGCAATGCAAGCTGACCGCGGACTGCTCGATCTGACGAAACGTACAGCAGATAATACATGCATGCATGGGCCGGGGGCATGCATATATAGGGATTTGACGTTGACGTGCTGCCTGCTGATGCTGACTAACGTAACGGCTGGTCAAGTGTAGAGAATCAGAAGGGCGCGCGGACGGCGAAAGCGCCGGCCGATCGACCGACGCCATCGCCATATATGCATGGCACATGCCATGGCCACATGCCACATGCATGCCGACGATGGTGCATTGCAAAAGGCGCTCGCTGCGGGCCCGGGTTCCAGAGCTGGAGTGAATCTAATCTCCCGAGCAAGTCAGAACCAGAAGTACTAGCAGCCAGTAGGTCAACTCGCGCGCCGCGCCACCTGCACGGCCACACTGCGTGTCGCACACCGTCACCTGTGGCTTTGGGCGGTGGGCTGCGCCGCGCGCGCGGCGGGAGCGGGACTCCGGCATCACTCCGCCGCGCGAGCCGCGAGGGCGATTCATCACAGTTAACAAATTAAACTCGTGTTCCGGCGAGCGGCCGGGGCATGCATGCACATTGCACGCAACGCATACTCCTGCAGCGCATATGCTGGCCGAGGGGAACCCGCGCCCGTGCTGTACGCTGCCGCGGGGCGTTTATTCGATCGGTCAAAGATGCGTTGCCTTGCGGGGAGCACGAGCATCCTGGCTACGGAGGCGGGGCGTGGGTGGACGGTGGCGCGTGGCCTCTGCCCGGCGAACCAACGAAGCCCATGCCGAGCAGAAGCCGGGGCCGCGGGCTGCGGCGCGCATCCACCGGCCGCCGCCCTCGGTCACCTCGATCCGCGGCCGCGTGCGATGATTACTCCCTTTTTCTTTTCGACTGCCTACCGGCCCGGTACCCGGCCGGCGGTGCATGCATGCGTGCGTGCGTGGACGGCGACGCGGGTGCACGTGGTAACGTGTAGTATGGATGGGTCGTACATACATACATATACATACGGTGTGTGGTCCACACCACGGCTGGGACCGCATGGGCATGGCTGCCTGCCACGTTAACTCGTCTCTTTTTTTTTTTTTTTTTTTCGACAGCAACGTTAACTCGTCGTGACGAAACAATTGTAGTATACTGTTACGACGACATTAATTACCAGTAATATTGTAATAAATAACGTGCCATGCACTTTGAGCCAACAGGTGGTAAGTCTATCTGTTAGTAGTACATACTAGTAGTACTATAGCAGTAGCAGCGACGAAGACCCCGCACCGGCAGGCCCGAAAGGCCGAAACAGTACATCACAGGTGAGCCGACTAGCCCTGACGCGGGTCGGTGTCCGATATCGATACCATTGGGGTCGCCGTCACTCAGTCACCTTTCCACCCCAACATCGTACGCGGCGGGCCCCCACGTGATGGACGTGGCCGGTGCCCACACGCAGCCGCGCCGCGCCAGGCGCCAGATCCTTCGCCCAGCCGCCGGCCGGCCGCCTCAACAAGTCAAGAGCTGGTCATCTCATCATGTGTAGCGCCGTGGCCAGAGGGTGATCTCGCAGTCGCCCCCATCACGACTCCTCCTACAATACCGCGTCTCCCCGTCCGGTCGCTGCGGGTCAACCAACCGGTGCAAGTGCAAATCTCATCTCACGTCACTCGTTCCGTGCTACTAGTAACTGTCACGCACCATTTCCGCCGCTAGCAGCTGCTGATAAGTGGTACTCTCTCCGTCCTACTCCTATAGACTTTGACGTTAAAAAATTATATCCTCTTCATAGACACAGTTTTCAAATAATAAATTTTATAGGATAGAGAAAGTAATATGACAGAGTGAGTAATGTAGTTGCAGTTCCAACTCATCCGGCCCGATGACCAAGCTGTTGGTGACCAGCCAAATTGAAATGAAGCTAGAGCACCAACTCCTTGCACTTGCATCTAGAGCAGCATCTGTTGCCTTCAAACGCCCGCGCGTTTTTATGCCCAACTAGGCTGGCGTCCAAAAACCTGAGAGTCAAAAGGCATCCATCCAGCTACCATATAAGCCGGCCAAATGAGGCCAAGCGAGCGGCCAACAAGAGATCCATGCGTGCGTGTCAAAAGTTTGGGTTTCGATAAAGCTAAGCTCATATATGTTTTTAGAAAAGTAGTCACCCCTCCCTCCAAATTTTTTCAAGTGGCATACTATTTGGTTTTGGGAAAAAAAAGCCACTCGCTTGGTTCCTAGAGCCAGCAGTCAAATAAAAGCCTCTCATATTTTCGGTGCAGTGGTGAACTACAGCTAGCTTGTATCTTGCTGATGAACTACGGCCTAGCTTGCATGTTGCCGGTCAGTGGCGGAGCCAGAATTTAAGCATATAGGGCAAATTAACAAAGCAAAATAAAACTGATAGCCACGTCATATGATTTTAGTCATATCTAATAGTAGCTTGTTTCACAAGTCTTAATCAAAACATCTATCAACTTAAATTTAGCTCTATGACTAGCAGCAAGATCATAGGCTTTAATAATTTCATCCGTACTAATTGCTGCAGCCAATTCCTTCTCCATATAAATTACCAAACAATCGGCAACCGGCAGGTCGGCGGCGTCGCCGTTTGTCGCCGTGTCGCCGTCTCGTGGAGACACTGCGTCGCCTGGCCGTCTCTGAGTCCGAGCGAGACATCGAGTGGAGTTGGAGCTGTGGAACGTCAAGCGCGAAGCAAAAATCAAAGAAGACGAACAGACGAGCCGAGACCGGACGATGACGACACAGCGACGATCGGCATTCTGGAGAGAAGCTAAATGGGTTGTATACGTTAAGTTGCTAGCTAGACCTCACTCAAACAGACAGTCAATCTCAATTGCTTGGGCTAAATTAGGAGGGGCTAACTAACTACTATTTAATCCATATATTTCATGTATAATAGAGGAACGAGTACATCATTGGGGGTGCCAGGCGCCCCCCCCCAGGCCCCCTCCCTCTGCCATTGTTGCCGAACTAGTGCGGGAATCCTTTCACACACGCAGAAAAGACTGCTAATTTTCTACATGCCTGTGAGGTTTGCATGGAGCCATGCACTAAGAGTGGCGTACGCGATGAACCGCTGAGTACGAATTGTTAAAAACGACTCTAGTGCAGAAACGAGGACGGAGTTGCTTGGAGGAAAGAGGTGTTTGGGACTGCTCCATAAACTTTGCTCCAAAAACTCCACCATAAAACAGCTCCATAAAATTCTAAAGTTTGTGAAGTATCTCTTTATGTGCTCTCACAACTCCACTCTTTTTTTAGAGTTGCGTGCATGATGCTGAAACTATTTAGCTAAAAAACATGGAGCGAAGTAGTCAAACACCCCCCTAATTCTCGTTTTTGTTCTGTGTAACCAAACCATACACATTACTTTTATAAAAAAAAAAGGGTGGGAGTAGGGTTTTTTTTTTTTCTGGCACCTCCTTTCCTCTAGCGATTGAAAACGTAGATATATGTTTTGGTAGCTCAGCAGCATATATGCATAATAAAGACATAGCTATGTCGATTCAAAGAAGCTCCCCTATATTTGCTCTATGAAATTCTCATAATAAAAGAGTGATTGAGAAGTTGCCTACATTTTCTTTTCTAAGGTGTTATTGTCTAGTAGTATATATCTCGTGACTCGTGTTGTTGAAAATAAGAACACCAAGGAAAGAATGACAGATGCAAGCCATCATTATCAACAGCATAATGTGTTGGCGAGAAGCAATTCAAACCTAACGATACGTTACTATACGACACTGGCAAGATTTGATCCGCTTGTAATATGATATAGCCTTTTATCTTTGGAGGATCTCTAGATTTTGCACACAGGGTGGGTCTGTGGTCCTTGGTTGCGAGTTGGATGTAACAGCCACGACTTCTATTGGTGGCCTGGGAGCTGCTGTAAGTGATGATGTGCTAGTGCTGCTAACAGCGTGCTACAAAAGAGCCTTAAAAACTGCTCACTATATACTCATCTCTTGGGAAATGAAGAGGATAAAACAAGAGGCCATGGTTGGGAAAATGATAGGAGCAAAAATTTGAGTTCCCTCTTTCGGAGAAAATAGCCCCCCATACGCTTTTTTCCCTCTTTTCTTTATTATTTTTTCATCACGTCAAACTTCTTTAACATTGAAATAGGGCGCCCATTGGCTCAAAAAGAAAAGGCTAATGGCTATTGCGCCAAACAATCACTATGCCAAAAAAAGTTTTCTGTCTCGGCGCTTACTCCACGACATAGGAAGAAATTGGAAGCTCAATTCTGCCCAATTCAGTAATCACCAGTGATATGATTGCATCTTACGTGATTGGTTAAAATTCTGACATGGAACTTTTCCAACAAGATTCTTGTTTAGCTTAAACAAACAGGGTCTAATATAGGCGCTTGCATTTGCGGCTATGCATTTTTTTAATCAAAAATACCACTCTGTTCTCTTGGAGACGTTCTTATGGGTACCGTGTTTCTCACAGTGGTGAACGGTGGCCGGTGGGTGTGCCTGTTTTCTTTTCTTTTCTTTTAAAAAAATTCATAAATAATCAGCCAAAAAAATTAGCAGAGCACGCAAGGACCGCAGCACAAACTGAGAGAAAAACCAAGGGTTCAAACTGCAATTAACCATTCAGAAAAAAAAAATCATGAAACAGTTAAGAACGCTCACCCATGGCGATCGAAGCTTAAATAAATCACCGAATAAAAACGGACTCCTCACTCGCTGTCATCTCCCCATACATAGGTGCCGAGCTCGTCCCAGCGAAGGACCGGACGAGCGAGCAAGAGGCCTCCTCCTCAAGCTTCGAATCCTCCCCTTCCGCGCTTTCCCTCCCCCTCCTCTCCCCTTTCCAGTCCCCCACCCCAGCGAAGCTTCCAAAGCCGCCAAAGCCGCCCGATCGACCAGACAGCTGCCGTGGTCGGTCCTCCCCGCCCCGAGACCTCGGAGCTAGCCATGGAGAAGTACGAGCTGCTCAAGGACATCGGCGCCGGCAACTTCGGCGTGGCGCGGCTCATGCGGAACAAGGAGACCAAGGAGCTCGTCGCCATGAAGTACATCCCCCGGGGCCAGAAGGTCCGCCCGGACGACGCCCGGCTCGAGTTCTTGCACAGCATGGGTCGCGCGCGTGAGATTCAGGGCGTTCCTTCCTGACATGTGAATCGCTTGTTTGCGCTTTGCAGATTGACGAGAATGTGGCGAGGGAGATCATCAACCACCGCTCGTTGCGGCACCCCAACATCATCCGGTTCAAGGAGGTGGGCGAAAAATGCCATTTTTTTTTTTTTTCTTTCTGTGTTGCCGGTGAAGAACTTGTGTACGAGAGTTCGTTTCCTCTCTTGCAGGTGGTGCTCACGCCGACGCACCTGGCGATCGTGATGGAGTACGCCGCCGGCGGCGAGCTGTTCGACCGGATCTGCAACGCCGGGAGGTTCAGCGAGGACGAGGTGAGGATCGGTTACTTGCCCGAATCACGCGGCTACCTGTAACTCATGTCGGGGGATGGGATGGGATTTCCTGTGCTGGTAGTTCTTCGTGTGAATGCTGGGCTAGCTTGGCTGACTGGCTGTGCTGTCCTTGCAGGCGAGGTACTTCTTCCAGCAGCTAATCTGCGGCGTCAGCTACTGCCACTTCATGGTATGTAACAATAAAGAATGGGGAAAAAAAAAGATCGATCTTTTTATTAGCAAAACAAAGAATGAAGTGTGCAATGCGAGATTTTTCTCGTGGATTTGCAGCAAATTTGCCACCGAGACTTGAAGCTGGAGAACACGCTGCTGGACGGCAGCCCGGCGCCTCGCCTCAAGATCTGCGACTTCGGTTACTCCAAGGTGAGCTGGCCTTTTCGTCTTCCTTGGTTCTCTTCTAAAAACAGACGAACTTTCCGTCAAAAGGCGGCCCCTTTCCACCTCTGCTTGCTGTGCTGCTCACCCGAAAATGCTTCTCTGCCTGCCTGCCTGAAACTTGTTCCTTTTTTTTCTCTTGCGTGAAGCACTGAACCTGCTTGACGAAACAGCAAGAAGAGACTATTGGTCATCTCTCGCTAACTGACGCCTACTTTCTTCTCCACCGTGATCCATTTTGGTTGCAGTCGTCGCTGCTGCACTCGAAGCCCAAGTCGACGGTGGGAACGCCGGCGTACATCGCCCCGGAGGTGCTCTCCCGCCGGGAATACGACGGCAAGGTCAGTCTCTCTCGCTAGTCATCACTGACTCGGCCCCTCGTCAGATTCTCTTCTCTCCCTGAGACGCGGCAAAGTGGGCCCCAGGTCGCAGTGACGATCCTGTCTCGCTTTTTTTTTTTTTTATGAGCATGGATCCTGTCTCGCTTGTCGTGAGCCTGCGATCGAGCACGTGCCGGCCCCTTGGAGTCCACGTAACGCGGGTCTCAATGCCCATCCCCGGAGTATCCGTACACCAGGTCTATAGGCGAGCGCACTAGCAGTGTCAGCATGTGGGCCCATCGCATGATGCAACTAGGTCAATCAATGGTTGCCAAGTCTAAAAATATATCAATATTAATGATATATACATAATTAATATTTTATTATTATAATTTTATTTTAATACTATCTCCGTTGCAAATTATAAGTTATAAATATTCTTTTACAGATTTGTTAAATTTTTTATATACACTAATAAGAAAACTAGAATTACTGGAGTTAGTGCATGTCTATAGACCGGGCTCACCCTTCGTGGGAAACCGGAAACGTTGCAGGGTCCATCGACCAGTGGGCCCCTGGGTCCAGAGATCTCTGGGCTCTGACGGATTATGGGATTTGGGATTTGGTATTTGTCTGGGATTGAGATTTGCTTGCCCGTGGCCGGGCAGACAGAGCCTCCTGCCACCGAGCAGTGGGCCCAGCGAGCATCGTGATTCGGGACCTTGCAGTTGCAGTGCGCACGCCGTGTGATTCGGCTTCAGGTACGCAGGAGCAGGCTGAATGGCCTTGATGAATGCAGTGCTGCTCTGTGCTGTGGCCGAGCTCGGGACGAACAGGCTGTGCAATGGGGCCCCGAGACACTCAAATTAGTGTTAATGTCAGTGTCACTAGCTCCTGTTGCTGCTGCTCCTGTAGAGGCTGCAGTTAGATGCCTAGATTCCCAGCTAATGCGATCTGGTACTGTTGGAATTAGTAGTACTGTAGTATCCCAGTGATTTGAGTTGAAAAAAAAATTCATCCAGAAAAAGCCTAAAGAGACCATGCATGGGTGTTTATGCTCCTTCAATCCTTCCTTTGTGAAGCGATTTGGACATTCACATTGTCTTGTGTCTCCGGCGTTCACATATCATGCTTGATGGCGATGGCAATGCAGGCTCCACCTGCTTTCCCTGCACGCTACATACAACCGATGGTGGGCAAAAGGTTTTAGGTTCATGGAATTCGGACCAGTTTAGCAGTCAAGATTTTGTACGATTCCGCTTGCTTTTTTAAATTGTAGCCTGGAAGAAAGTTAGTTCGGCTGAAGAAAGCATGATATTCTGTAGATACAGATATTATTCATAAGTGCTACTTGATTTGAGTGAGGTTGAAGGTAAGTGAATGGCGAGGAGGATATGTCATTTAGTAAATAGGACCATGCAACATTCAGAAGAACTTTTTTACTTTTCCATCATAGGAATTTGAAAGGAACAGACAAGAAAATATTAGGTGAATCCATCCTTCTTAGAGGTGGATGGGATAGCACACAACAAGTTCTCTTTTTAGAGTTTCAATTCATACTTTATGTCCTTTTCATAGCCATTTTTTTAATCTCTTTTCATAGCCATTTTACCATCATGGTTTTAACTGGTTGATGTTATCACAAGAGGCCCTCAAGCGCAATCGTTTTCATTCAGTCATGTTAGACTGAACCACTATTTGGCCTCTTGTGATCCTTTGAAGCTATTTTCCACTCTTCCTTTTTCTTTTTTCTCATTGTTAGCTATCGCAAAACAGTGGTTGCAATTTGTTCCATTGCTATCCAACAAACCATGCCAATCAATTATTCTGCTTACGTTTCTCCTTTCCAGCACTGCAAAATTGGTTGCATTTGCTTGTCAGAAACAGTATGATGCCTTTGAGACTATAGATAGCTCATTTTTTTTTTTTTTGGTTTATTTCGAGAACATCCCTTCAAGACTATGCAAAGACCACAGTGGCATTGATCTGTCCAACCATATGGTGCCCACTCCTATTTCATAAAGTTCTCTGTCTGCTTTTACATTAAAAGATTGTATTCAAAGTCTTTATTTTCCCCAAGTCTACCTAATTTTACTTCCCCGCACAGTTCTTGGATCAACAGTTTCATTTTTTTTTTTTTTTTTTTGAAAATTTATCAGCAGTTTCAGTTTTATAACTCATCTGTGTGGAGTTGAAAACAACCTCAGATATTTAGCACTGATGTTTTCAAAGGGCGTGCAGCTATATTTTATCTGTCCTCAGAATATCACCACTAGAGTAATAACAAACCGTCCATTTGCAAAAAAAAAAAAAAAAAAAAAAAAAAAAAAAATCTTTTCTTTGGAAATTATTTCAGTTTATTTAGCTTTATACAGGTCAAATGTTTTATCTTTTTTTTTTTTTGACAAGAAAAGACTTTGGAAATTATTTCTTGTTTATTTAGCTGGGTTGATACAGGTCAAATGTTCACTTCCCTTTCACCCGAATTGTATTGTTTTGCTCTATGAAAGCTCATGCCGTACAATTTAGAAATGTGCTACAAATGTAACATAGCTGAGGTTTTGCCTACTATAAAGACCACTCAGAATGATGGATGCCATCTTTCAGTGAGTAAATTATATACCCAATGCTAACAGTAGACATTCAGTCTCAGAACATCCCACACAATATCCAGAATTCCATCCATCATTTTGAGTGTTCTTGTCATTGGAATTCTAAAACGCGTATTCATAACCAGAATTCCATCTTAATATCCTATTGGCAATAAATGTCCTTCAGTTCAAACTTTACCGCTTTTGTCATTGCCTTTATTTTTGTTTATTTATTTTGCCTTAACATATTTGCAACATCTGATTGATGGTTCAGACAGCCGATGTGTGGTCCTGTGGAGTCACCCTTTATGTGATGCTGGTCGGTGCTTACCCTTTTGAGGACCCAGATGATCCAAAGAATTTCAGAAAGACAATCGGGGTAACAAAGTTTCTCCTTTTTTTTTTTTTTTCCTAATAATAAGCAATCTTAAACCCCAAGTTCTTTTCTAATGTTATTCATATTCTTTCTTTTCATAGAGGATCATGTCAATCCAATACAAAATACCAGAGTATGTGCATGTGTCCCAAGACTGCAAGGAACTGCTTTCAAGAATTTTTGTTGCAAACTCTGCACAGGTACCCATATATTTAAACTTAGGATCATCTTAAGTAGTTTATATTTGGTTCCTTGGTTTAATTACATCTCCAAATTCATGCAGAGAATAACAATCAGGGAGATCAGGAACCACCCCTGGTTCCTGAAGAACCTGCCTAGAGAGCTCACAGAAGCTGCACAAGCAATGTACTACAAGAAAGACAACAGCGCCCCGACCTACTCCGTCCAGTCCGTGGAGGAGATCATGAAGATCGTCGAGAAGGCGCGGACACCGCCTCCTTCCTCCACCCCGGTGGCTGGCTTTGGTTGGGCAGCGGAGGAGGACGAGCAGGAGGATGGCAAAAAACCAGACGAAAAAAATGATGAGGAAGAAGATGATGGTGAGGACGAGTATGAGAAACAGGTGAAGCAAGTCCACGCCAGCGGGGAGTTTCATATCAGCTGAGCGTTTTGCCGGCGACAGAGACCCCAAACATGAGATATTGTTGTGGTAGCAGCTGATGATGGACCTGATAGTTTGTGGTCTTGTTTCCAAGTTTTCTTTCATTTTTTTCCCCTCTGATGATGCCGCAAGCCTGCAACAGTGTAAATTATTAAAGTGGTTCCAACATTGCCCTTGTATTGACTGATTAAAGCTTAGCATGGGGAACATAATTATGGAATAAAACATCTCGCTGAGCATACTTCCGATGCAGTAAAACATCTCAGCATACTTCGGTTGCAACTGCATGTTGTATTTATCTGTTTACTTGGTGGACGATGATCACGTTGACTATGCCAAACCGCCAATGACAATAACACAATGTCTATGTAATTTTTCCAAATTACAAATCATTATGTGCAGATTGTAACTGGAATTTTCATTCCTACCTTCAAAAAATTCCATGCTGTGGGCTGTGGCGAGTTTAATTCAAATTTGTGGTCACTTCAGAGGGACTGTAATAATATAACAGGTGATGTGTCAACTGTCAAGTTCTAAAGACATCTTCAATCAATAGAAGACCAGCATAGGATCCAGCGAGTGTTCACAGATTTTAAACATCACGAACGGTAATATATAATTCCTGTAGGACAAGGCAAAACACACTTTGGTGGCCCCCTTTGTTTTTGAAAGACCTTCAATGGATAATAGATCATCACAAGATGGAGCGATCATTTAATAAGATTTGCTCATCTAAACACCACAGACAGTTAAAAAAAAAAAAAAAGAATTCCTGAAGGATAATGCAATCCCACTATTTGGTAATTATCTCAAATCAAGGTAAAATCCAGCCTTGGTCCATGCAGCAATGCATACTGCAGTCTATTGGACACTGTTTCCCACTTCCAACACATGGAAATGTTTCGATGGCAACTAAGTTGAATCCAGCCTTGGTCCATGCAGTAATGCATACTGCAGTCTATTGGACACTGTTTTCCATTTCCAGCACATGGAAATGTTTCGATGGCAACTAAGTTGTGCCATGTATCAACCTACGTCAACTGTTAAGTACCCCTTGCCTTGGAAAAGTGGCAGGGGCTCACAAATTCCATTATTGCTTCAAAATAGTGCTAGTGTTGTCAATTAGATGTACACATCAGGATTTATCCGGCTTCTGATAAGCGGGACACCATCTTCCCTCCATACAATGCGGTCCTCGCACAAAGCAGCAAACTGCTTCAACATAGACTTGATGCTCCTGAGATGCAAGTTTCAAATCAACTAAATGATCAATACTTCTGGTTGCAGATTAACTTCAATTATGTGCAGAAGGAACTTGAAGCTATCTCAGGCTATAAGGCTGAAATCTTACCTCATGAAGGACTCTTGCAGCCAATAACTCTGGTGTGTCATCTGCAAACACAGGCACAACCCTCTGGGCTAATGTTTTCCCAGTATCATAGTGTTCATCCACAAAATGTACAGTTGGACCCGAATATCTGAACAGAAAATTGTTGTCAAGTAACAGAAGCCACATTTGACACACAAAATAATCAGGCATTTCTCTATCAGCCATCCATCACATGTTTCAATTTTTAAAATGCTAACATTCAATTCAAGAAGTGTGTGACAACTTACGTTAAAAAAAAAAAGTGTGTTACAACAAAATGTAGTGTTACGTTCCTTGGAATTACACAAGTTCATGAATACAAGTGTTTATTAGGGGATCAACAGGTGAATGTATCGGGCTATAGGCAGATAGTTATAATCATTTGTAATTGGAGACATGCAGTTATTTGGGCATGCTAGAGAATTCTAAATTACCTTGCTCCAGAGGCAATAACTGCTTTATGCACCTTTGAACCATAAAACCCTTTGCCTCCAAATGCTGGAAGGAGAGAAGGATGGATATTTAATATGGACTTTGGGTATTCCTGGATCAACTCAGCAGGTATAAGCTTCAAGTAACCGGCAAGAAGAACAAAGTCTACACTGTATCCCCTGTTTCAAAGTTAAATATGAGACTTATTTCACTAGTCATACAAAACATATCTTACAACACACAAGACAAATCCAGATATTAGCACAATCCAATGCCAGAGAGAACAAAGCAAACCACTTAGTGTCTAAAGTCAAAAGTAAGTCAGTGTAACAATGCGCACTTGATGAAGGACTTGTTCCATAGTATTATTCCAACTGAATATTGTGTTAAAGTTTAAGGCACAAATATCAGTGGAGAGATAGACAGAGGATTCACAGAAGTTACAACTTCTCTAATTATGCAGAAATATAATCATCACTTGGAAGAACTGAGCTAAAAGTATATGTGCATTTAGTCGAGCATGACTCTGTGTGTGTGCATTTTACTGGCATAAACAAACATAAGAAAGCACAAATTATTCTGAGTGATGCTTTTCACCCGAGTTATTACTAATAAACTGAAATTGATAAAAGTAAACCAGAGACAGGAATACTAGTAAGCAGGAAACAACCTCAGGGCATCCAGCAGTTGAGCAACCGAAATCCCCTCAGGCGCAGACTTGGACTTGGGGAACACGAGCACAGGAATGCCATTGCTCCTGGCATACTCCGCGCCACCGCAACCTGCAACGCACAGATTTAGCCTCCGCTCACAGCGTGGGCAGCAGCTTCGCCTGGGGTGCAGTGCAGTTTCCCTCACCTGGCTTGTCGGTGACAAGAGCGACGACATCCCCGCGCACGTCCCCGCCCAGCGCGGCCTCGTGGATCGCCCGGAAGTTGGATCCCCCTCCGACACGAACACCGCCAGCCGCTTCCTAGTCCCAGCCGCCGCGTCAGCGCCACCCGGTTGCGCCGCGCGCAGGCGCAGGCGCGCCTCCGGGCGCCGAGACGGCTCGCACCTGACGGCGTTCGACTGGCGCCTTGCCGGGAGCACCCCCTGCCGGGGTTTTGGGTCCGGCCGGACGGCGGGCGTGGGGTTGAGGGCGAGCGAGCGGCGCAGGGCCGGAGCAGGCTGAGCCTGAGCGAGCGCAGCCTCCATTGTCAAAGGGGAGAGAAAGCTGCGGCTACAACAAGCGCCCGAGCAGGAGGCGGCGGCAGAATGGGTGCGGCGGATGGGGAAGAAAGGCTGAAGGGGAAGCAGGGCAGGTTGCGCCCCGGCGGGCGGCGGCGGAGTCGGGGCGGAGTCGGCGGGCTGCAAGGAGAATCTTGGACACGGAACGGAAAGGCGCAGGAACCAGGAAGGGCTGCCCAACGCAAAGGCGATACAACATGGGCCGTAGCCCGTAGGCCTGATCCAATCAATACTGGTCGTCTCACCCCGGGATGCGGGGAAGTCCGAGCTGACGGCCCGCGGCTCGTTTGATTTGGGCCACGTTGGATCTCACAATCGTCTGATTTCCGATCTAGTCATTTCTTATATTTTCTAAAATACGAGTTATTCTAACTTTTTTGAAGATTCAAATCATCACAAGAGATAAAGCACCCTCTACCTCTGTTCCCCTACGCACAAAACACTTATCTACTTGTCAGACTAAAATCCTGCAAGTACTAGTAGTGGTTTGTGTGTGGATCCCATTCACCGTGTTTCACATGGGAATAATGGTCAACATTGATATCTACAGCACCTTTGCTTCAGGCACGACTATTTCTTTTAGCATCCTGGGTGAGCTTCACCGCGGATCAATGATTTGCATCTACAAGATTCTGAGCCGATCGTCCAGGGAGGATCGAACCTCAACCCCATGCATGGTCCTCGTCAGGCTCAAATGAAAGGCACGGTGTTCGATGGTGCTGCGGTGCACCTGCACTATCACATGGTCTCTACATCCGGTATGTCTTCATCGAATGCGGTCGAAAATATATCCTCAATGTATCCACTGACTTTATACTGACTTATCCCTCTTGGAGATCGAACCATGCATGGCTCTAGCGGTCGGATGGGAGGGGCTCAAGCCACCCTACCATTGCTAATCCCATGTGGAGCTCCGCTAGAGCCTCTCCAGATTTTTTCCATAGTTGCTTTGATGAGAGCAGCCCCTCTAAACTTTGATTCTAGATCTGTCCTAGAACAAACGCAATGAAGAACTTATCGCATGACATCCTAGTTGGATTCTTGTTTGGGCTAAGCAACACATTGATAGCCTACAAAGATGCGATGGTAGGTATATTACTCTATTATGTCCCCATGATCATAACCTGACATCAGCATGATAATTGTTTTTTTCAATAGGTAATTTGTATTCAAATAATTTTATATTTTCCTGTCAATTGTTCAATATCATTGTGTGTGTTTTTCTTCAAGCAGTTGGTTTAGTTGTAATTATCTTGTCAGATTATCTAATAGCCGTCAAAATATTGGTCACCGGCAGGGACATTCCCATTTCAAGTAGTGCAACGCCAGCGGAATACACCATTTATGGCCTTTTCTAGCGTTTTTTAGAACCGTCAGTAAAAATTGGAAAACTAGTATCAATAGAAACAGTTTATTATGACGTTGCTTGAAATAAAAGGCTATGTGATGTCGATCACCGGCGCGTCAGCAGATTGGTTAATTTCCAAAAGCATCAGATTGGCCTCAATAAGTAACGAGCAACGACCTATGACTATGATGAGCAGGGGCCCTAAAGAATCAACCTTGCATTGCGTTTGTTTTTTGTCTGTTCCTCGTTGATAGACAAGTATTAAGTTACTACTACTTGCTTACGAGTACTAAACAATGTTTTAGAAGCAGGAAGTTAGGTTTATAAACTAGTAACTAGTTAACTGATAATTAATTCATAAAGATCCAAATAAGTGAACTAAGGAACTAGTTGATTAACAATTAGTATATAAGAATCTAAACATATGAACTAGTGGATGAACAAAATAACTAATTTAAGATCGAACTACTTTACTAATTTACTAGTTTATAAAACCTAACTATATAAACTAGTCGTTAATTTATTAAATTCAAACAAGCCCTTAGCTTCACGAACGGTTTAAAAACTAGTAAATAAGACTAGCTTTGCTGCCGGCAGTCTGACTATGACCTAGCTACGTAGAATGCGATGATATGGCCGACATAAAACCTGGGAACCAGGCAGCATTGTTGTTGAGCCGGTGCAACAGACGAAGGACAAAGAGATAAATATCTCGATAGTATAATTTATTTATGTACCAAGATATGTATATAGCCGCACACGAGACTTGACTGGTATACTGACCAACTACGCATCCTCCAGGACACATAGCGCACACATTGCATTACTCTGAAGTCCTGATGATTCGAGCAAATCTGTCGCACAAGTATATATACTATACATACATATATGTGTGTGCTTCCTTCCAAATGAGCCCAAAAGAAACGGAAACCATGCATGTCGTGACACAGCAAGTACGCGTATCCAAGAAAATGAATGATCGCCGGGGACAAGCAGGGCAGGGGACGGGAAAGCGACGCGCTCAGATGCCTGCCTGCCCTGGCATATCTCTAGGAGCACTCCGAGATCCACCTCGCATTGCATTGCATTTTGCACCCTTACGAAGTTACGATTGGACCTCTAGCAGCTCTCGCCCAGCACCAGGTCCCCCTGTGTAGACGAATGAATATATTTTGAGCACGCGAGAGACGAGACAAGAGAGAAGGCCGCTTTCGGCGGGCGTCGCTGTCGCGTGCACCCGCACTGGGATATTCCCCTGCTCTCGATGCAGGCAGCAGCATGGGATAGGCTATACTACACGAAGCGAACCTACCGACCGGACATAAACATACGTATGCGCGTTCTTGGGCCGTCGCCCTCCCGCAAACGACACAACACGACACGGGGCTCCGCTCCGGTGTCCGGGCGGGGCGAACGCAACGCCATCGATGACGAGGACAAGGCTGATTCGGAGAGACCTCGCGCGCCGCGCGCGTCAGCCCCAAAAGGCCGAAAGCGATCGCGGCCGGCCGGCGGCTGCGCGCATTCCGCACCTGCCAACTGCCAAGACGGGGAATCTACCCGCCTCCCCCGGACCGCTCCAGGACCAAGGAGGGCGGCGGTGGGCTCCGGCCGCGACGTGACCCACCCGCCCGCGCTTTGTCCGCTAGCGTCTGGACGGGCTTCTTCGTCCGGCATGCGCTGACCGACCGGACCGACCCCCTGGAATTGGAATGGAAGCAAGAATTTGGGTTTGCCGTTTGCTCACGGGTCACGGCCAGGCCAGAGGCACGTAATAAAGTAAACAACTCGGATCGGACTTGGACATGGGAATTCAGCGCTAATAGTCTTTCGTTCTTCCACGTGGAAAAACAAAAACTACTCCCGCCCCGCCAAGATCTGCAGCGCATCTTTGGACGCGTCAATAAAGAGGTAATATATCATATCGGGAGGAGGAAGCAAGCGAGCGAGTGCACATTGGTCTCTTCTTCTCTTGACGCACCCAACTTAACCAAGAATGCATGCATATCGTATCAGCGCAGTGCACATTTTGGTCGCCCTGACGCCAGCTTTATTCACACATACTTTGTCCAACGGTGGTTCACTTCAGCGCGCGCGCTTCGCTTGATCCGATAGACAAGAGCCGACCGTGCGCAACTGCCGTGGCGTGACTAACCAGCCGAGCTGGAGCCTAGTCGCCCATGCATTACTATTGTCACTTGCTCTCTACTCCCTCCATCCTAAAAAGTACGTTGTTCTCGCTTTCCAGAAAACGATTGCCGGTAATTTTTTTTAAATAGTAAAGACGGAATAGCTAAATTCATCGCCGAACTATCGCCGAAAAGCTCAATTTGATCCCCCGAACTATGAAAAAATTCCCGTTTTAGTCCTCAAACTTTTATAGCCGGCTCAATTTCATCCCTAAACTATAAAAACGACCGTTCTCGTCCACAAACTTTCGCAGCTGGCTTAATTTTGTCCCTGGTTTGACGTGGAGCGCCACGCTGGCTCGCCTCGTCATCGCCACGGGACTGAATCGGTTTCTAAAAAGCCTCGCAACTAATTTATTCTTATTCTAACTAGTTGCATCTAGTTGTAACTCTTCAATACAACAATCGATGAAGATGATTTTTTATAAAAATTATTGATCTCAATAAGATCTACAACTTTCTAGTTTTAATTTTTCTATTTGAGGATGTTAAGATGCTTAAAAGTTAATATAAAATTTTAGCACCATAATAATTACATGCTACAGAAAATTAATATATCTTTTGTAGATATATCGCTTAGAATAATCGCGTTAAAAATTGTAGCACCACAATAATCACGTTCTATCATATGCCGTATTAGAAAATTAATATATTTTTTTGTGCGGAGTTAAATGAATATATTTTTTATACTTTTTTATACAACATCGGATGTTGTATTGAATAGTTACAACTAGTTGGAATAAGAATAAATAAGTTGCAGGCTTTTAGAAACTGATTCCAGTTGACTCGGCGATGACGAGGCGAGCCAGCGTGGCGCTCCACTTCGAACTAGGGACGGAATTGAGCCGGCTGTAAACGTTTGAGGACGAGAATGGTTGTTTTCATAGTTTAAGGACGAAATTGAGCCGGCTATAAAAGTTTGAGAACTAAAACGACCGTTTTAAGTAGTTCGGGGACCAAACCGAGCTTTCGGCGATAGTTCGAGGATGGATTTGACTATTCCGCCAATAATAAATATTATTGATTAGTATCATAATTAGTATTATTAGAAAGATCTTTAGATCTAGTTTTTTAAAAATTTATTTGGAGATATAAATGTTATACGTATTTTCTGCAAATCGAGTCAACTAGTGGCACGAACACTCAAAACGTCATCCTTTTTTGTGACGGAGGGAGTACACTCTTTTAAACAGGGATGAAGCCAGAAAAAAAGGTGGAGTTAAACTAAAGTGCCTGACGCTATGCTGATCGTCGTCCCGTCGTGTCGTCTAGAGCTCGGCGCTACGGCTTACGCCTGCGTCGCTACGGCGTGAGGGCTGCCGCCGGCACCTGCCCTCCCACCTCACCTGGCTACAGGATGCAACGCCTACCCCCTAGAGCCTCGCCGATGGCCTGCGTCAAGCTACGTCGTCCATGCATAGAAGTCGTCACTAGTGCAGCCGTCTGTTCCTAGAAGGGGAACTTGGGTTACGATAGATGGGATAGGTTTTCATAAACTGAAAGAGAACTTTAAACCTCAGTTCCCTCCTACCCTATCCGTATACGTGAAATTTTGATGAGACTTCAGGGTCTCCATGTGCCCGGGAGCCGTAGGTGGGGCTTAAGCCCCCCTCAGCCGGGACGTTGGCTTCGTCCCTGGTTCTAAAATAAGTCTCTTTGCACCCTTTAATTTTTTTAAGTTTAACTAGTTTTCTAAAAAATATTGACAAAATTTGTATCTTATTACGAGAATAGATTCAAGGACCTATCTATGTAATGATATTAATTACCTAAATATTAATATTCTCTTGTAAAATTTTGGTTAAAGCTAAAAGAGTTTGACTCCTTGGGAAGCAACAACAGCGCTTATTTTAGGACAAAAGGAGTACACATTAGATAGTTTTCATCATATTGTATTTTTTTAATAACTACTTTTTAGTCCTATTTGATAGGGCTCTATCCTAGGTTCACAAAAATATTTTCAGCTTTTCCTACTAAATAGGCTCAGACGGCTTTCTCTCTAAAAGTTGTTTTTCAGCTTCTCTTACATGCTGAAAATACTAGTTTCTCCCAATGCTTTCTCTGATACCTTTCCTGAAAAACTATTTTACTAAACGTTCATAGAAGATAGGGTTATGTTTTTTGACCTAAAGCTAGTGAAGCAAACAAAAAAATGATTCACTAGTGAAGCAAATAAAGCCTTCAACATGCCATAAACACATATGCTTTAAAAAAAAACGGCGCGATCGATGGTTTATGTTTTCACGCAAGCCAGCACACCATGCTACGCCCCAAAGTGTGGTATCCATTCCATATGTCAGTACGTACGGGTTTTGAGTGGACGATTTCAAATTCTCGATCAATTAGTATGTCCATTCACACGCGTCAAACTGGACCGCCTCCGAGCATAGCATATGCAGTGGGCCATAGGAGTAGAGATCGGTCGATTTTTGAGCATGAGATCGATCAATGACAACAGGGCTAGGAGTGCTCATCACGTTTATCTCTGATGATGCATCATCTCTATCTTCACACTGGACCATGCATATATAAGACCAGGGACAGGATTAACCGATTAATAAACTCGTGCGCGAGGTTCGAATGCATGCCACAGAAATGCGTGGCAACCTTTCAACGATCCTACCGTCACTTCGAAGATCTTTTATTAGGTGAAGTGCAGAGACCAACCAGCGGTTTGGTCAGGTGAACCACTCCTTAGCCTGCTGGCAAAAGTCACCAGATCGTCCTGCTGTTTATCCCTTTCAAAGTACTCGGAGTAGACTCCCTTTTACTCACCTCTGCTGATGCATCATATAGTTTACCTTGCAAGTTACGTTTTCCTTGATTTGACATCTGTGTAAGATTTTACCATGTAGACCATCTTCCATGTAATTACTGGTGGAGCATAAAGTCATCTGTTCTAACCAAGCATTCCTCCAGTCCAACATATTTTATAGATCATGTCCTCTGTTTGACCGCAAGTAAAGTCTGCAACTTTTGTTACAGATATTGCCAGCTACAACTGCAAGTCAAAATACCAAGATTACTAACTTCTTGTCACTGCATAAAAATAGATAACTAACCTGTGTTTATTATTACTATATATATGGACAAAATCTGTTGCAAATCTGCCCAACTTGACTAAATGCATTGATACCACTCATCAGCATTTGTTTATATTAGATTAGATGGATCAGTTGTGTACTACCTATACTGCACCAGTCAGCTTCAGCTCATCATATGTATATTAATTATAAAACCAGTTTACCATTGAAATTGTAGTTGATCTAACCAGTAACTCAACTCCATTTTGATCCGCCAAATCCATATCCATGGGAGCTTAATAGAAAAATGACAATGCTTATTCGAATCTGCTAATGATGCTTTGTCTATTTCTGTACGTAGGTATCAATCCTGTGTAGTAACTCTTTTGGCATCTACTACTTTACATGTATGTAGGACTAGGAGTATCAATCAACGAAGAAAAGCACAAGAAAAAAAAACTAACAAACCAGAACCTTCTCTTCTCTCGATAATGAACCAATTG
Organism: Chrysopogon serrulatus; assembly: GCA_015844335.1. Lineage (NCBI taxonomy): Eukaryota > Viridiplantae > Streptophyta > Magnoliopsida > Poales > Poaceae > Chrysopogon > Chrysopogon serrulatus. The sequence continues at coordinate 103,621 of JADLZL010003603.1, read as the reverse complement.
AACAAACCAAGAAGACGATCGGCGCTTCATTCCCACAGTATAATGTATACTAGCTGAACGCCTGCTTGTTGATCGATCGGCGCCGGCGCCGCCACCCGGTCGCGGTGACCAGCTGCGCGCTGTCTCTCCACGCCAGCGATATGGCCCTGCCACCTTCGCCCTCGACGACGCGGAACCCACCGCCGCCGCTGCCGCCGCACCCGCTCTTCATCTTGAGCAGAAGCTTCGCCTGGCTCACCGTTCGTGAGCTCAGCTGGACGCCCTCGAATCCGGCGCGCTCCATCATCTGCTTCCAACTGCTCTGTTCTGCCATGCTGTGATCACCATCGCCGTCGCCATAGATGATGTTGTTGTCTAAAGAAGCCACGGCGTCGCTGATCTCCATGCCGAGGTGGTTCCTCTCGATGGCGAGCCTCTCAGCGCTGTCGGCGGGGAGGCACTCGTGCAGCGAGTCGAACACCGCGGCGAAGTACCGGAGGCTGGCCGTGAATGGCGGGAGCACGCTTGAGCGTCGTCCTCTCGATGTGGCATTGCCGCCGCCGCCGCCATGTTTCTCTACCAAGAACACCAGGGAAGGATTCAGGGAGCGGACGCGAGCCAACGCGCTGCTGCACGCTTCTTCTCTTGTGCTCGTCGTCGAGCTCTGTGCTGCCGCCGGGAACACCAGGTTGACGACCACGGTGGCGTCGTGATCGACCTTGATGATGCGTTCATGGCGGTGGCCACTGTCTTGACCACCATCGTCCACGATGCCCTCGAACTCGAACCTTAGGTTGGGGCACCCGCTCGCGAACCGCGCCAGCCGCGCCTCGGTTTGCCTCAGCTCGTCGGGGCTCGTGCCGAGGCCGGTGATTCGCAGGGAAACCGGCTCGTCGCCGTCGTGGGAGCTGCCGCCGCTGCCGCTGCTGCTCGTGGTCGTGCTGGTGGTGCTGGCGGCGGCGGCCGCGGCGTCCGACAGGGACTGGATCAAGGAAGGCCACTGGAAGCCGTACGACACGTCGAAGTCGACGACGTGGAGGCGGCGGCGGCCGCCGCTCTGGAACGCCTCCATGATCGCCTGGTTCGCCGTGAAGTGCGCCAACTGGTAGATCGGTGACGCCTGGTAGAACATGGTGTACGCCAGGAACCGCTCGGACGCGGGCGTCGGCGGCGGCGGCGAGGCCTCGGCCGCGGCCGCCGCAGGCGCAGGCGTAGGCGACCGGACCCGGCCGACGAGCCTCGAGAACGCCAGCGCGTCCGCGAAGTATGCCGCGACGCGCTGCGCGGGGTCGGCGCCGCGGAACGACGCGCCGCGGCGGTAGACCTCGTGCAGGGCCGCGGCGGCCTTGTGCGCGTCGCCGGACTCCGCCGCGGAGACCGCCGAGAGGAGCAAATGCATGAGCCGCAGGCCGCCACCGCCACCGTTCTCGGTAGCTGGCGCTGCGGCTACCACCCTCGGATCGTCGTCGTCGGCGTCCAGCCTCTCCATCATCCGTTCCCTGGCCTGTAGAAGCCTCAAGACCCTGCTGTGGTCTCCACCATCGCTGTCCCGCAGTAGCTTGCGCTTCTTGGTCGTGCCGCCGCCACCGCCATTGATGGCTAGACTCAGCGTCAGGTTCATGTACGTACGTACGCACGACAACACACCTAGTTACTACACGATCCTCACAATTGCTCCTCGAACCAAATTAAAATGGCCGACGGCGACGGCGACGGCGACGGCGAGGAGGATGATGGGGATCGGAAGGGAGGGAAGGAATGGTATACGGCGGGAGAGGTATATATAGAGAGAACAGAGAAGGCAAGAGAGTAGACAGCAAAGGAATCTAGGAGATGTTGGGGAGAGGAGAAAGAGGGAATAGCGTGTAGCTTTGGATGCAAGAAATGCTTCCCCGGTTGGTTTTGGCTTGTTCCCGGCGACGGCGATGGCCTTGGATTCCAAGGATAGGATATGCCGGGGGAGGCAGGGGAGAGGGGAGCATTCGTTGGCTTCCTCTTTGCTTTGTTTTATGCAAGGAGGATCTTCCTGTTTACCACCGGCATCAGGGCCACCACTCCCCTGGCCCCACATGGAAACATTGTTCAAAGATAGTGTTAACAATCAGAGAATACATACATACTTGTTTATACGACGCAGATGTACGTATCTGTCGTATGTATGGCATCTTTTCCATGCTGGAAGGTGTGCTTTTACACTGTAGGATAGTATGGCTTAGTACACCAGTGCAAGTTGGGCGTATAAACCTCGATGATGTGTACAATTTCTATAGGGCTTTATTCAGTTTTCAACAAGATTCCCTTCTTAAGTTGGCACAAGATCGGTATTGACCCCGGGAAGGCAGGCAGGGATCATCGTATACGTCAAGGCCACTTGATCTGAGCATACGTTGTGTGGACTCTGACTTTGTGTGTTTGGAGTTTGGACATGGTGTGTGGAACCGGTAAAATTCGTGGAAATGCGTGGTTGCTGGTTGGAAGAAGGGAGGTGAAAAGGGCGCCGGCAAGAAGATGCGACGAAGGGAAGGCAGTGGACCTTGGCGCGAAAAATGGCCAAGAAAAGGAGCCTAAAAGGGCACCCGGGAGATGGAGACACTCGAGTCCACCGGAGGAGCGGATGGACTATCTATCGACAACCATCATCGCTGAGGTCCGCCGGTCGCACTGCCCTCTCCTCTCTGATCCATTCTAGTTCTAGAAAGAAACCATGATCCTGCACTGAGTACACGCACACATATGCGACAGTTGGCTCATTCTCCTCTCTTCCCCTGCTCTGCTTTGCATGACGACCATTGGCATGCGGATACTTCTATTACAAATTACAAAGGGTAGGCAAGGCCTCTGTCAAAAAAAAAAAAAAAAAGGGTAGGCAAGGCAAGGGAAAGGTCAGCGAAAAGAATGGTTGATTGGTCCGTGCCACCAGGGCAACTTTGAAAGTGTCAAGAGACCGCGGTGGAAGAAACAATCGATCCAACCAGGTGGTACGCATACAACATTTTGTATTTTTCTGCAACTGTAGCACACAGATGTTCTTTTGGTACCGCAACTTAAAGCGCCCGTGTCACGGTAACCTCACAACGTACAGAGGAGTCCAAGCGTCAGAAAACGGAACTTGAAAAGTGTAACATAATCTCGGGAAGTTCTGGCGAAACAAACGACAGTGCTTCAGAACGGACAGGATTTTGTACACGATGCACGTACGGTACGGTTGCATACCAAGATTCTTCATTTGCAACTGTCTCCAGAACGGATCATACTGCATGAAATGCAACAAGTGCAACACTAAATATCGAAATCCTAATGCAACTCTCATCACTAACTGCCATCTATAATCTTATTCGCTGTAGGCTTGTTTGGATTCAGGAAATCATATCCCACCCTTTAAAAGGTAACATTATATCCTAGCCATTCATTCTTACACTTCATTTAATCTTAGCCATTCATTTATTTCTCTATCCCTATCCCATCTCTCATATCCCACAATCCAAACACCACTTGTAGTTTCATATATGTTATATGGTTTTTCGTTTTGAATTTTTCTGTTGAAAGTTTCAGATGGGAAATTGACAGCTATTCTTCTTCCATATTTGGGATAAGGTTATTACACTGTTAATAGATCGACACACACTTTCTCTCCATGTAAAAAACAAGCGATGCATCGATATATAGCAAACCTCTTTTCGCCCTGCAGCTTCCGCATTAGCAATCATCCACATTGTAACAGAGAATGCTGTGCACTTGCAAAGCAGAGGCTGAAGGTTGAGCTTCCTCATCTCTGATTGCAAATGAACCGTTTCATTTGAAGCGGGTCCTGCAGAGCTACTACATGTGATTGTTATGCCTTGGAAGAAATGAATGGCCATGTGAGAACCGAAGAACCCACGACCACAACCTTTGCCCAGGACAAACAAGAGGATGATGGCCGTCGTAGCTAAGCTAAATGCAACGTGTTGTCATCTCTGACTTTTGGGTTAGAAACTTCTAAAATCCAAATGAAACCATTTCTTTTTCTTTGCCAGTTTATACAGCTATACCAAGTCACACATGTAACTGCAGGTTTCAACCCTGTTTGTTAACACAATCCCAAAGGTAAAAATGGCACATCCACATCATGACCTCATGAGTATAAAACTTTGTGCTGGATGTGTAAACAATATATATCCATAATCATTACAACAAGTTGTTCAACTCATCAGGTATATTTGCTTCCGAAGGAAAAGTGTCAATTTTGGCAAATAAGTGAAACTTCAGACAGACATATCCATGACAATACTAGTTTGAGAGAAAGGATGACACTCCTAGACGTAAAACAAGCACCAGCAAAAAATGAAACGGCAACGAAAAAAAAAAAAAAAAAAAAGGGACTGCATCAATGTATCCCACTATCCCTCCTTATCATTAAACAATAATTTGAAAAAAAAAATGATTCCAAAGGATACATACAAAGACTGAAACTGTCTATATAACATACTCATCTACAACTGACATGATGCACAACATGCCACCACTCAGAATAGTGATTTTGTAATGACGATTGGCATTAAGAAGGAAACCATTGCCATGGAGCATAACAAATAGTGGGGAAGAACTCGGTAAAATGGTATCACAGGTACCTCAGTTGTTTTTCCACATCCAGGTGCATATTTTTGTACCATACATACACATTTGAAAAGTTATTGTAACTATTTAAGTAATTTACAAGTTGGACTAATCTGCACCCACCTATCAAGTTACTGTATGTTGAATATAATTTAATTCACTCTCAACAAAATACGCTTGAACATTCCAAACTTTTATTTAAATACGTGTTATTTTAACTTGTTGCAAAAAAAAGGAATTTATAGGGCCCAAAAAAGTACAATTGTTAGCACAGAAGTGAGACAAAGAAACTGAACCCCCTCTGGCAGTCTGGCTGAACCAACAGAAGCACCCTCTGGCTGATTAGCCTTCATTCTGGTTCCCCAGCCCAAGTCGCCCCTTAGCACACACAAGTGATGTTCCCCTTTACAATAGAGAAGAGCAGAAACATTTCCTACAAAGCATAGACAAGTGAAGCTCCCCTCTAAATAGAAAAAAGGCAGCTGATACCTTGATTCTCCCCTCTACATAGACACAGCCAAGGCACTTGCCAATCACACCCTTAGCACAGACAAGTGATGCTCCTCTCCATGGTTGAAAAAAAAAAAGGAAACATTACCAGGAAGGTTGGTATTGACAATGCCCCAAAATTATTGGCCATCCCAGCCAACAAAGAAACGATCATACCAATCCTACACACCAAATTGAAAAGGAACGAGAACACAAGCTGGACAAAAAAGAAAAAGAAAAAGAAAAAAAAAAAAAGAACAGATTTCTATACAAACAAGGGCGGCAATTCCTGATCCAGTGTACCTACACCCAAATAAACTTCTTGCTCACATGAACAAGTTAATACAAGCAGGCCTCACCACAAACAGGAAACAACAGCCTATAGTTCTTGTTCACATGAACAAGTTACAAGCAGGCCTCACCACAAACAGGAAACACCAGCCCCTCACCGCAAATTGGAAACAGCAACCCCCCTATTTTAGCCAAAGACTAATTTGATGCATCCTCCCCCTGCAATCTTTGTATCATAAAAAAAGGGCAAGTAAACCCTCCTTTTTGTATGAATTCATCAACCAAATAGTTTGATTGATTGGATTTAAGATTTTGAATGCCTCAGTAATTCACTACATTTTGCGACTATTAGACTCAATAGAAACTGGACCTAATCGGCAAATCAGTCAATATAAGAGAACACAATCCAGAACAATAACTAGTATAGAACACATAATGTAACAGCATGTATATCAGATTAAAAACGAAATTATCCGCGATTATTTAACAACCTCAGATCCTACCACAAGATCAAGCAGGCAGGATTGCGAATCCATAAACAGCCAGCCTAGAGCATACCCCCACATACTAAAACACAAGTCACATAAATAGCCACAAGGAGAGAAACAGAAATCTTAGATCTTGTCGATGTCCTCGTCCTCGAACTGGATGTAGTCGCTGCCCTCCTCGCCGTCCTCGGGGCCGTCGACGTCGACGCCCTCGTTGAGCCTGAGGGTCTCGGGGAGCTCCCCGTAGGCCTTGAGCAGGCGCGCCTCGTCGTTCATGTACTTGAGGATGACGTCGGCCTTGTCGTCCTGGTAGTCGCGGAGGCCGACGAGGACGATGTCCCCCGCGGCGATCCAGACCTTCTTGTGCATCTTGCCCCGGATGTGGCAGAGGCGGCGCGTGCCGTCGACGCAGATGGCCTCGCACCGCCCGTTGCCGAGCATCCGGGTCACCTGCGCGTACTCCTGCCCGTCTTCCTTGAAGACGAGCTCGCGCTTGTCGTCGTCGGCCTCGTTCTTTCCCCTCTTCCGGTTCTTGCCTCCCTTACCCTTGTTCTTCGGCATCTTCGCGGAGGGCGAGAGCGGCGACGAGAGGAAACCCTAGGCGCGAGATCGAGGTGGGGAAAGGTAGTGGTGCGGGTTGCCGTTCGTGGGGCGTTGTGTTGTGTTGGGGGTGCGGCGGCGAGTTTATGGGGTGATGAAGGCAAGGGAAGAGGGGTGGAGGCGTGTGGTCCGTTCGATCTAGGGTTGGGCGGCGTGGACCGCTGGGATAGGGAAGTCGGAGTCGGTTTCTGGATAAGCAGGGTGGTGTGGCGAGTAGAGTTGTGTGGTCTTGACGAAGTTCACTGGTAACTGTGTTCGAGTGCAACACGGCATTAGAATTAGAATTGTTTAGAGATTCCAAAAGTAGCCAAAACACACTTCTAGGCCTCGTTTAGTTCCATGCAAGTTTCAAAGTTGCAAGTTTTTTAGAATTTGGTTTAAATGTTAGTGAAAAAAAACTAATTAAATATAAGTTTTTTTGTTGTAAATCACGAGGCGAATCTTTTAATCCTAGTTGGGTCACGATTGGACAATATTTACCAAATACAAACGAAATCTTTCTTACACTTTCCATCTAAACAAGGCCCTAATATAGAATTTTTAGTAAGATTAAAACACATCTCTAATATCTTTCAATTGTAGCTACTAATTTTTTAGCACTTAGAAGTACAAAATAAAAAAAATACATGTACTTCCACGACCACGAATCCTGCTGGCCCCAGGGTTTTTGGGCATTCTTCTTTGCGCCAATAGGAGATGTTATGGCATTTTCCCGCTTTCTTGTCCCTCACGCCATAGACAGAAGCTAGTCATTTTCAATTGACACAATAGTGACCACAACCACATTGGCGTTCTTAACTACATATGCTTTGATGCGTCGAAGGGAAGACAAGGACATGAAAACAACGATGTAAGATGATAATGTGACGACGAGATAGTCATGAGGGCTGTGAAGGTGGCCGTCACCGCACCGTTGGTGGTGCTCAAGTGGCCATTGATGGAGCTACGCTGGCCAACCTAGCTGATGACATGTCTGGGTTTGGCGCGAGTCGCAGCTCACCAATACAGACAACCACAGCAAGGCCACACACCGTGCCGTGCTCTTGGTTAAGTGTGTGCAATGCGCATCGTGGAGATCTCGTTGAGTGGAGTTGAAGAGGATGCCATTGCCACGGAGGCTGGGTTCTAGGACATTGTAGAGGTCTTGTTGAGTGAAGTTGAAGAGGATGCCATTGCCACGGAGGCTGGATTCTAGGACATTTTTTTTGGCAATTTACAATTGATTTTTTTAAAAAAATGTTGGAGAAGCCGTTCTTTGGTGCTCTCAATGTTTTTTTTCTGACTTGGAAAACTTTAATTTTGCGAACAAAGGAACTCTTCGAACTTAGCCACTGTTTGGTTGCTAGCCTTAGCTCACCACACCTTCTACTACCACAGAAAAATGAGGCAGATGTTTGGCTAGTATTTAATGCTAGCCACGCCATGGATGTTTCGGTTCATTGCACCCCGTTTTCTCGCACAGTTGAGGTGGTGATTTTCCACGCCACCCACTGTATAGCTAGCCAAAAAGGGTACGAGCTCCAACCCACAAAATAACACGAACAGAGATGGAGCCATCGATCTCATGGTTTTGGGGCTACGCCTGCTGCATGATGGAGCCGAAGTCAGCTGGAGCCCCTCCAAACGCATCCGACAAAGCACGCTATGTTGCACGGACAAGGTGACCAACACATAGAACGAGAACAACCGCATAAGCAGTGAAAGCACTGAGATTTTCATTGTACATTGTAGCTATAGGTGAAAACAACGGTCAAAAATGATTTTACAATATAGAAAACGCAAACATACGTACATGATTTCTCAATGTTCCAGTAACTAATAAGTAAAAAAAAAATAGTTGGAAAGCCAATTGAAACCGACAACTTTTTAGCAAAATTCAAAAATGGTAAAAAAAAATATCATAATATAAAAAATAAAAAATAAATCAGTACGGTCCTGTTCACTTTCCCCCAAGTGCGGTTAAAGATGAAACGTGACAAAATAGACTTTATTGGTTTGTTGCACGAGATACTGCAACTCTTTACAAGATGGAGGTTTGTGCAATTGTGTTTTACACTTTACTCCATCGATTCCAAATATAATACATTTTCTTTTATGTATCTAGACATAGTGCTTCAAATTATAAGATGTTTATATTTTTTAAGAAACATTGTTTTTATCAAATTTACACAAAGTGCGCATCTTAATGCACAGTAAAAACTATGTACTTCCCCCACTCCAAATTATAAGTCGTTTTGATTTTTTTGGTACATCTATTTTGCTATATATCTAAATATAATAATGCGTCTAGATACATAGTAAAATAGATGAATAAAAAAAAAAATCAAAGCGACTTATAAATTTAAACGAAAGGAGTATTTAGAAAGTTCAAAACATCTTATAATTTGAAACGAAAGTACGTACGTTTGTCGTGCATCATTGTAACACAGATCCTCCGTAAGGTCGGCATTCATTATGTCATTCTGCCCCAGCCCATTCTAATCTATTTATTGATTCACAGTTCTAGAAAGTAAAATTCGTCCTATACCTACCGAGCTGTACTGTACTACAGTAACCTTTTTACAGTACTGAAAACTTTTGTTGTATGCACCGAAAATTCTCGTGAAACAACAGTGCTCCAGAAGCCAGAACGGACAGCACTGTTGGATTCTAAAATTCTCCAATTGCAATTATCTGTAGAGCACTGTTATACATATATATGCATATTCTAGAATTGATCAGTACTTTATGAAATGCAACAAGTGAATGCTAAATATCAGGAATCCTAATATAACTCTCATATCACTAACTGCCATCTATAATAGTATTTGCTATAGATGGAAAATTGATGGCAATTCAGGCTTTCGAGTTTTATCTGCTCTGTATTTTGATACATGTAAGCTCCAATTTTGGGATAAGCACTTACTAGATCGATGCAAACTTCTTCTATAAAAAAGAAGCAACACATCAATATTATATCAAACTCCTTTTCCGCTTTGCGGCTTCCACATTAGCAATCAGCCACATTGTGCAATAAGAATGCTGTGCAGACTCTCTGGAACGTCCATATCGGCAAGAACCGATATTAATCCAAAGCCTACACAGAATGACAGAACAGAAAATATCAAAATGGCAAAGTTCTAAAATCATCTCTTCATGCAACTGAATAGCATCATCATGTCCTAAAAATGTCCAGCATTTGGATATTAAGTGTAAAGTAGAAACAATAACAGTAGCTGAAAAGCATAATTCAAACTTAGATACTACACCATGTTTGCTACCATTATTTGACATCTGAAACTCAGAACACTATCAAATTTTATTTCAATACAAACACTGCTAAAGTGGTTTCAGTCTCTCAAGAATAGGTGGCTGTGTGTCCTGCCTTTGGTGGCCCCATCAAGACACCCAATATAACAAATAAAAATGGATAAGATGCCAACCCATAATTTCTCATATGTTTTCATGCAAGAAATCATACGATCACATGGATGCCTTTACAAAATATTGACCCTCATTCGCCAGTTCAAATTATCAGATCATAATGAAGTTACCAAGCAGATGATAACACTACTCAACTCAACAATTATAATTATTTTATTAGTGAGATATTCAGTAGAATGATTCAACCAGACAATCATACAATTCAACAATTATTATTATTTTATTAGTGAGACATTCAGAAGAATGATTTAAGCAGACAATCATACAAGTTTCCCTACCAAAGAAAGCTATAGAGCTGCCAACGCAAGCGCATGAATGAAAATCATATGGCACCCTCATTAGCTTAAATACCTTGTTACAATGTCTCAAAAATTCACAAAAATTATCTATACAGTACATCTTAAGTTAAGCGTAGCCACAAAAATTCAGACTGAAATTGATCTTTGATGCTGAGATTTTTTAAAAAAACAAAAACAAAAGTGTCACTGTCAGCACATGATGAACAGTGCCCGGTTGATTGCTTGTCTATTTGATTCTTAGCATCTAGGATGAATTTCAAACTGATATGTTGCGACTATACTTAACTTTATGTGTACTACATACATGGTTTTTGAAACATTGCAACATGGTATTTTAATGATGGCGCCAGCCCCCCTAGGCACCAAATCTGCACTCTCACATGAATTGTACCTGGTCATATGCAACTTAAATATGGGTCCTTAATTGCTCCCCAAAGTCCTTCAGTTGATTCTGCAACAGTTCCACCTTCGTCTACAATATAATTCGGTGACCTAGTGTAGAATAACAGAAATTAGGCATTAAAACTATACTGGAAACTGAGGAAAAAACAGCATATAATCAATTAAAATGTTAATCGTGGGAATTGCTAGATAGCTTCTAATTGCTCGATAGATGACATTGGATCATTCTTCTAATTGTTCGATAGATGCCATGGATCATTCTTTTTACATCAAAGTGTTCCATGTAATCCTTCAAAAATTGTTAGGAAACTTTTTTCATGAAAACTCTAGTGATTCGTAATCAAATAGGTGATGATTATTCTTATTCCATCAGACAATCCAAGTTTGCCGCTCCTGCAGGTTCATTTCTCAAAGTGAAGTATAGCTGCAAGGAAAATTAATATCAATAGGATTACCATGAATTCATGCTTATCGAGCCCTGTCTTCTTCTAACAACAAATGAATGATGGACCTGACCACTTCATTGTCAACAAAAGTTGCCATCTGAAATAAGACAATCAGATAAGGTAATTAGAAAAGAGGAGTTGCAGCACAGATCATCTGTGATGTCAAGCAGGTTTTGTACAAAGAAAACTATACATTTCTATGAGACCTATGATACAGTGAATAGAAATTAAGCAACTGCATGCGGAGATGGGCAACAGACTCTGCAGCTGCACTCATTTGCATTCTTGCATGTTCAACAGCAGGAAAATATACCATACCTCTGGTTTTCTTGTCAGTTCTTTTAGAACAGCATCAAGAGTAATCCGAAGTTGCTTGAATAAAACAGCAGTCTGTGCAGCAGCAGACAGCCTCAGCCATCCATCTATAACAACCACTCCTGTCTGGAACAAAGACAATCAGTTCCCTTCTTAAAATTAAGATATCATATATTATATGAATGTATGAGCTTTCCTAGTGCCCCTCCAAATAAGAAAAGGTACTCAATCTGATCCACATAGACCTGGATTCAAAACCAAATACCTAAAGTATACCCTCTTCTTAATGCAGTCCTGATTTTTCATATATACACTTCTCAGTTTTCACATAGATGATAGATAATACAGTTTCTGAATTCTTTTTACTCGAGCGCACAGGACAGTTGTGCCATTTCATTGAGTATCATATGTGCAACACTATGCACACAAACTCAAACATACCACACGATGCACTACAAAAGTAAATTAGAACAATTGCATCACACAACGAAGACCACATAAAGGACTGCTGTAGGGTCATCCTTTTGTATTCCTGTAGGGTCATCCTTTTGTATTCCTTAACCAGTGATCCAGTATCTATGTAGTGGTGGGAGTGGGTGTGTGTGTGTGTGTGGGGGGGGGGGGGGGGGTATGACTCTTTTTTTTCTTCTATTAATACAATGTTAATTTAGCTCTCCTGTGTGTTCAAGAAAAAAAAAAAAAACCATATAAAGGGTTCCACCACCCTCCACTGTCACCAGAAAAGTCACATGGACAAACTCTTGTCCAAAACAATCAGAAAATTAAAACTCAAGTGCCTCCTACAGAGATGAAAAGAGGATAGGGTCCAGCAATCTAGTGTTTCATGAGAGGCAAAGTACCTGATGTTGGATTACCATGGAACCACCAAACAAAAGAAGTGAGTAGGGGGAAACAACGCTAGTATCACGTAAGAACACCTTGGTTGTCTCAACCTGACAATAAGGAACATAGGTAGAAGAACAACAAATGTGTTAACATCAGAGATTGATCATTTGAATTCATCTTAGTGTGGTGACGACAATCCTATACACTACAATAGGAAGTATATATTGATATGGAATAGGATGTATATATCGATATGGATTATCCAAATTGGATAGTACTTGAATAAGCAACTAAATATGAATAATTGGATATGCAAATTTCCTCTGGATGAAGTGTACAATCTTATGCATAATCTAGAAGGGAAGGTAACATTAGATTATTTTCCATTTATAACACCTGGCACATAATCCATACAAATAGAAGACAATATCAAATGCATAATAAATTTCTCTAACAAAACAAACAAGTGATCATTGGGGCCTACCTGGTGTGCACCCCTGATGGGGGGGAACAAAGATCCCACCTCACTCATGAATAACAATCACCTTGTGGGGGAAAACAAAGACAGGCAAATACCTTTTCAAGAAACACCAAAAATGGATATTGAACAGCTTTCAAGCTGTGATTAACAGATGATGGATGTATATGGACTTCTCGCCTTCCATCATACCATCTAGGACGGTCCTTACTGAACAGAACATCAGATGGCTTTCTTCCACTTAGAGCTCCAGGATCAACACCCTCTACAGATGCTGCAACATTTGGGTACAGACCTGCACACATAACCGACTGCACAACACAAATGGCATGTAAGAAATTTCTGTACAATTTGCTGACACCATATCCATCTAGGAAGTGAAAAAAAAAATAGAAGTGTGTATGCATAGTGGTGGCATGTTACAATTTTGTTACAGACACCAGCATTGGTCTCACTATCCCAGCATCTACGGGCTTAGAGATAAGCCATCTACCATCATTAGCCTGTTTAGTTTCTTCATTATTAAGTTAGCAGATTGGTTAGGTGGTTAGCTAAGGTTGACTTTGTTAATGTGTCTGATGGTGTTTCGAGTAGTAGGAAGAATTATGAAAGGAAAAAAAAACTTTTCTGGCTCAGACCTGGGCTGAGGCTCCATGGCGATCTCTCTCCCTCAACCCTAACCAAATCCACATCACTTTTGAACAAGCAACAATAAAAGATAATTCTACCATCATATGGTTAAATGGCTAAATATACTTTGGTACATATCCAAAAGTAGCTGAAAGGAGAAAATATTCCAGGCTCATTCAAACCAAAAACAAGAATTAAAATATCCCATAAATGTATTCCTATCTAAACTAAGTGAGCATTAAATTTGCACTACAACTGCATTCATTTGTAAGTTCTGGTACACTAGAGAATGACTATTTTACAAGGGCTAGCAATTATGCTAGTGTTACCTTAATAACTGAGGTGCAGCGAGCATACGCATTGAATGGAAGAGACATATTAGAAAACCAACTCTCGAGATTACTTTTCCTACTCCCCTCCTTAGGCCTCTGGAAACAGGAAAATCAATTCTCATTTGAAGATTGATTTTCATTCAGATTAAGAAAACATATTTGCAAAAATATTTACAAAGAGGAATATGATATATTAATAGAACTGAACTAGTTTAGCACATCATTTGCAACAAACCTGCCAGTTTCTTTTAATAAGTTACAATCCCTAAGGTAGTGTAGAGAAATATGGGAAGACGTAGATTGAACTTAATATCTATGTGATTGAAATTAATATCTATGTGATTCATGATAAATTAGTGAATCAGTACACAGAAGTGAATCAGTACACAGATATAAATCTTCTAAAGTTTGTTTGTTATGTTTTCTGTCTGAGGAGAGCAAGGGAGAGGACAGACTTGCTCTTAACCCATCCAAATAAAAGACACAAATAACCTAAGTGACACACCTTTCATTTCAAGAGTCCTGCTAGGGGGCTAAGAGGTACTTTACATGTTTTTCTCGAAAGAGGTACTTTACATGTTAACGGGCTTCTGGATCAATTCTATTAAATAAACATACCAGGCTATCTTTAGGAAGATCTATAAGTCCAATGTCTGCTAACAATGTACCAAACTGAAGACGCATATCCCTGTAAAGAAAAAAAATAGCCTGATTAAATACTTGTAATGTATAAATATATCAAATGGGAATTTGTTACTTCTACATAACTATGTAAGGCATGTATAAAGTTCAAAGATATAATGACATTAAAAAACAGTCAGATGGATTCAATAAAAAAAAAAGATGTAGTTAAATAATCTCCAAAAGCAAAAAGAAATGCAGGACCCAATATCTAATGACAACAGATATTTCAAAAAAAGTTCCTGAACACATTCCTATATCTTCCGAGGAATATAAAAACAGATTTAACTTCTGAGGAAACGAACCTGATCATGTGCATCACAGTATTATTCAAGTAGAATGAATGGCAAAACTGACGAGCAGATTTAGCACCATTCTGAAATTCAAAAACAAGCTTATTAGAAATCTTGCCAACAGCAATTTCATCATAATATACTACACAAATCATGTACAAGATAAAAAAAAAAGTATAAAGCAATACAATGCTAGATACACACCAAAAGCTACCAAATAATAGAAAAGGCATAACAAAAAAAGTAGTTTATGACCTGCAGCAGTATCCGGGACCATTTGTCGTACGCAATTACCAATAGCAGGTGATCTGATTGTTTATTATCTGTTACAGAAGTAGATCCATCGAGGTTCTCATTCAATAATGTGGCTTTTGCTTTCTCCACGTTTTGCTTCTGTAGTAAAATAAAAAGTTCATGAAATGTCAGCGCACATCTAGGATGCATAAATTGTTCATCACTGAAGTCACATAATACCTCATCTTTTGGAGAGAGAAATGGAGATTTATAACTCAGGAAAGCAGCAACAGACAGAATTGGTGACAAACAACCGAAGATAGCACCATAAAAATAAATCAGCATCATCTGCAAAAGCCGCATATGAAAAATAAATCAGAACATCAGTATGCAAAAAAGAAAAAAACCTGTTTCATAAAGAATTATAAATTCACAACACAATATGAAGAAGAAATAGTTAACTATATCTAAAAAAATGAGACCCGGAAGAACAAAGCCCGGCGATGACATCCCCCTTGACCAGGTGGGGGAAGACTGCCCCCGGCATTTAATTAAGAAGAAGCTGGCTTCCCTGGCCGAAAAAATCCCGAACCCTGGCCCCGCCCGCACACCGTGACTCTACCCAAGGGGAGGGGGGACCCGTTACCTGGGCCGGGCCACAGGCCGGGAACACCGTAATCCGCAGGCCGGAGGTCACCGTAACCTTCGTGGGACCGTTGCCACAGGCCGGAACGGGCTGTCTCCAGTGCTTTGGCCCACGGGGCCAGCGAGGGGATTTTTTTAACCACAGCCTGAAATTCGCCCCCAACCGGGGATCGAACTCAGGACCTGTGGAGTGCCGCTCGAGTGTCTTAACCGTATCTAAGTTTTATGAATCCTCATACGAAAGTGCCATAAGAGGGCAACATATATGGTTGGGGTGGGGGGTGGGGGGACAGAAGAGAGGGAGAGAGAAACGCATGATAAATTTTCAAAGTGAAATAGAACTGTTGAAAAGCCTGATCTTGATATGTGACTAGCATTTCTTGACCAAGGCTAAATTCAAGCAAGGATCTACTGGTAAATAAGCAGGCCATAAGCCTAAACTTGAGTTTAAGCAGTTCAGTAATGTTCAAACTGAGCTCAAGTTTATGTTATCATATGCAATTCATAATTGTGGAAGATGCGTGTGTTTTATTGTTAGTAAGCTCACTTCAGACAAGCTCAAACTCTGAACATGATCTTACTCAAAATTGGCTCTTTGACAGCCTAATGTGAATTCTTGTACAGAAGACCGTATAACAGAATCAGGCAGTTTCAAAGAAATTTCAAATTGCCCATTTTCCTTTGGAAGTAATTTCCAGGAGTAGAGCCAGGAGGATTTTAACAACAGAGAAATGTAGTGAACAGTATAATCAAGGGCACACAGGTGAAATACTTATCCAAATATGTATAACAAAAATTCTGTAAGGAAAGGTAAACAGGACAGTGTTAGGTCTTGGTTTAGATGCAAGTTGAACAACAAAGAATATAACATACTTTGTGTTGGCTTGCGTGGCCCAAGACTAACAGTATATGCTACTACTCTAAACTCTCCATGTGTGACTATCCCTGCCACTACTTAACTTTCGCCAGACACCAGAGAACCATCACTAACTGGGTTGACCATCAGCATCAACAACTATTTCTGTTATTAGTCATTACTGAAATATTAGCGAGGAAACTCCAGTTTGTAAACAGAAAACTCAAGCAAGTTACTGCTGAAATTGTTCATGTCAAATATCTTCTGCGAAGCATCACATTCAATAGAAGGGTGAGTGTCTGATACACCAGACAGTCATCGTTGGTGTTTTACTGAGTTGGAATAGTACACAGCCAAGTCAACCTACAGAAAATTGTTGGAATAATGCCCTTTGAGCCTGGAGATTATAATTTGGAAGACTTGGGTACCAGAGATGTGCCATTGTTTTCTCTGGTTGGTGGTGCATGAAAGGTGTTGGACTGCGGACAGTTTGGCCCATTGGTTTACCTCATCCGGACTACTGTCCTTTCTACGAACAGGAAGACGAGACAATTCATCATATCCTTTCTGGACGTGTTTTTTTTCTAGAACGGTGTGGTTCTTTCTGTTTCGACACTACAGATTACCAGATTTCTCACCCTTCCCAGATGACGAGGTTCTTTGAATGGTGGATACAATCATTTCTTCCTTCCCCAAGGTTTGAAGTCACCGACTACCCTCGGTGCTTGGATTCTTAGGAAACATTGTAACAGTTTTGTGTTCAATGGAGCTGTTCTCGAGATACAGTTTGTGTTTAGGAATATCAATGAGGCTCTGTTATGGCAAGTGGGCCAGTCCTGGCCCTGATTTGTTCAGATTTGTTAGCAGATAGAATTGATTTGTTTTCCTTAGATAAGATTTGTTAGCATGTTTGTTAGGTGCCTAGCCTATAAAGGCAGGCAATGGGCAAGCAGAAATAGATCTGAGAAGCAGCTCAGAGCCTCCAGAGGGAGGGCGAGTTAGCTGATCTATCTGCTGTTCTTTTATCCCATTCCCCAAACAATCTACTACAACAGGCTCAGCTTTGGTGCATTGCTAGAGCCAAGGGGCTACCCGATTAGAGGTAGCAACCAGGTAGAACATTTCATTAGATGTTATCGTCGCGTTCTTTGAAGAAACAGGCATGATTGTAACTCTCTAATACATGCAACTGTGCGTGGG
The DNA here is from genome assembly GCA_015844335.1 of Chrysopogon serrulatus. NCBI lineage: Eukaryota > Viridiplantae > Streptophyta > Magnoliopsida > Poales > Poaceae > Chrysopogon > Chrysopogon serrulatus. The sequence goes on along the minus strand of JADLZL010003603.1, from coordinate 86,098 downwards.
GTGCGCCATGTGTTTTTGGGTGCGTTGTACTTGCAGCTCTCCTGTGTATTCAAGAAATAAAAGAGTGGGTAAACTATATTTTAGCCGCACCTTTCCAATCAAAACATCAACAGGCAGTTTTGCCAGATGATACCCAAGAGGTGACAACTCTTCATGTCCTTCAAATGCTCCAACCTAGACAAAACAATAGCAGCATAGCCATAGAGTTTGGTTGAGACCAGAGAACTACCAAAAGAAAACCAAGATTACCATGCATAGTTATGCTTCACACAATGCATATAAACAGAAAGAGAACACAACCTTGTATAACAAGTCAACTGCAGAGGAAATAGCTTCTTCATTAGGGGGCTCTACTGCCTGGCACAAAACAATATAATATGTGATAACAAGGAATGGCTTGTATAACAGCAGAACTAACATAAATAGGTGCACATGAACTCAACCTTTCTTGCAAAATTACAGAGAAACTTGCGGATATTGCATAGAATGTGATGAGATCAAAAGTAAATAGTGAAATGCAGAGGTAAATGTACCTTTAGCAGGAAGGATTTGATGTCACCAAGATGAAGTGATTTTATTTGCAGGCACAGCTCAGTCAAAGGCATCCGTAGCATCTCAGGCACCTTCAGCATGCAGAGTGATTGAGTGAATACTAAATTCCCAAAGACTATATGTGCTATTTAGGAAAATCTTGATAGCCTTGGCCAATGATATTAACTAGCCCATTTGTGTCATAGAAAAACATATTTTCATATCTTGCAAATTATTAATGTAGAGAATGTGTGTTTGCAATCAATTGGTGTAACTGCACTAAAAGAATTTGATAGAAAACAGAAAAACTTATAAGAAAAAACAATCACCAAGGTACCACGAAAGATAACTGGCATATATGAGTGGCAGAATAAGGGAACATTAGGAAAATATATATAATATAACTAACACCGGTGGTAACCTGAAATGGACGCATGATGTTTTCAAACCGATGCCTTGTATACAAACAGAAACATAAACCAGGCTTCACACGACCAGCCCTACCCCGTCTCTGTTTTGCATTTGCACGAGAAATCCAATCTTCTACTATGCTTGACATTTTCTGCATAGATACAAAGCAACCATTAACAGAATTTACTTTATGTTATATCTAAAATCAAGGCTCATTATTGCAACTTCTAAGATTATATTGTTTCATAACTTACATTATGTCAGCAGATGCATAAGAAAGTAACAATAGCTCATGCACAAAAACTAGAACTGTCAAGCTAAGTAAACATTCATATTGAGCACCATGTGCATTTTACTTTGGGGCTCTTGGGATAATTAATGAATACGAAACTCCAAATGTGCAACCAAAACATGAGCTGACCACAATGTAGTACGCATGGTAGAAGACTAAGTCTGGACCATGACACTTCATAAACTCGGCATGGCCAACCTTGCGCCAAGCCCAGATGTAACTAGTTTTTCTGGCTGGTAGTGTAGCGTTGCAAAGAGGGCTCCTAAGGAAGCGAGAAAAGAATTACCTTGGTTGCTTGGGAACTTTGGAAGCATCAGAATGCTTGTGTTTTTGAAGGAGCAAGGCCGAGATTAGAAGTTGTCCTGACGGCTATTGTATATAAGGGCAGCCTTTGGTGTTCTGCTGGTGCTTTAGCATTCCAAGAGTTGCTGTTGAGGTCACTTGCCCTGGACAAGTAAACCTCTTGCTTTCTGAGGATCTGATGGTGATGGTCGTTTTTTTGGTTTTGTTCTGAGTGGTGTTTGTGTGTATGTGTGTGTGTGTGTGTGTTTTTTTTTTTTTTTTTTTGGGGGGGGGGGGGGGGGGTGTGTTGGAAAAGGCACTTCACATCTTTTCCATTGTATTTCTATCTTCTTAATGAAATGACATGCAGTTTGAGGACAAATCCACTATTAGAGTGAAAGCACCAAGCACTAGCCCATGTTTTCATTTACAACTTCTTTTCTAGCGTGGGCCTATGTTGTTTTTATGAAAGTGTAAGGGGTGGATAATGAGCCAACAACACTTTTTTCCAACCTTTATTGAAGTCTGGAAGTGCAAGTATCACTGAATAAAACGAATGCTGAACAGATGGTTTAGGGAACTGAGGGGAACTTTTGGAGTGTTAGATAGACCAGCTAGTGCTGTTTATTTTAACACCAAAATATCAGTCAGAGCCACTGGGAACATTAAATGGTGTTCCGTTCGCTGTCCCAGGAACAATCTTGTCCTTCCCTTGTAAAAATATTTGTCAAGTAACACAGGAACTTGGCGACATAGGAATTGGGATAACCTTGTTTTTTTTTTTTTTATTTAAGGACTCACCCAAAATTCATTAATATCTAACCTGTAAAACATTGTTTCAGCAAACAATGTTAACCACAGCGTTATCATGGACAAATTTGCCAAGTGCTCTTTCAGTAAATCTGAAGTGCAGCATTCAGTCAAAGGAACCATAAAAACTTCTACAATATAGAAATCCTTAAAAATATTATTCAAATTGTAAATTCAGTTTTTTTTTCAAAATTATAAGTAAAAGTAAGACAAAACTGACCTTGCGTGGGTTATAACGGTTCTCCTTGTGCTTCCCAGTATCAACTACATATATTACATCATCAATTGTAATGCTGGTCTCTGCTATGTCTGTGGCAATAATAACCTGCAACACAACATGAAGTACTTTAGACCTTTAGACCACTTCTCACTTGTGTGGTCTAAAGTTTTTGTGAGGTTGACAGCACTTTAGATCTGTTTGGAGCCTCAAGTGCTAAAGTGGCTAAACTTTGGATCATGGGATTCAAACAGGGCCTAAGATGCAGTTGGTGTCAGTCTGTGAGGACAGGACTGAGCATAATCACCTTGCGGAAGTTATCTGGTGGAGACTGGAACACTTTCCTTTGATCAGAGGGTCCGAGTAGTGAATGTAAAGGAAGGATCCAATCAGATGATGCCCCTCCAAATCTAACTGAAGCAGATAATCTATCAATCAACAAGTCAATCTCTGCAACTCCCTGTAGCAGCATCAATGGAAGAAAAGGACTAAGATATATATTAGCAAACAAAGCATTAAGCTGATGTGATGGTGATGCCATCAAAAACTTACAGGAAGAAAAACAAGAATAGCACCCGGAGGACAGTTCTCATCAATATAGCATATCAAGTCTTCCAATAGATCGAAATCAATCACATCTTCATTCAAGCGTTTCTGTGTTAACAACAGAAGATTCAGTCAGAATAAAAACATTATTAGAACAGAAGGATGCCATAAATATGGATCAAATAATGGAACTCACTAGATTCTGGTTGGTTCTATCATTATATGACTTGTAGTAATCAGAAATATAATGAGGGTTAACATAGCCTTCGGAAAGCGTTGACTCATCGCCCCATGAGGATAAGACAAGGTTCTTTTTCCCTCGTCGGTTATTCACTGAGCTGCTAGCATGCTTCCACTGGAGCAGAGTCAAACAGATTAACGGTAAGTATAGAATTAATGATTAGAGACACAATAAATGCCTGTTTGGTACAGCTCAGCTACAAAATTTTTTTTTGAGCTACTCATCCCTAGCTCCTGAAATTCTTGGGACTGGAGCTGTGGGCATACTGAACGTATTTGGTTGAACAATTTAGTTATTACTTTGGAAGAAAACCATGTGATTAAACCACTTTATTTCATCCTATAAACTACAAATCTTGCACGGATCTCAGAGATGAAGCTGTGCCAAACAGGGCCTAGTATAATGCATGTCAACTGGTTAGCCCTCAGGATATGCAGGGCACTGACAGAATATACCATTGTGAAAAAAACATAACAGTTTTTCCCCTAAAGTAGCTCTATGTATCAAACAGGGAAACCTGAACTTGACTATAACTTTATTGGAAAAGAAGTTGCAGGACCAACAAGATTTTTCATACTTTTGTAATAGGTGTAAGCACACAGAGGAAGAGCAAGAGGACAAGCCTATATCTAAAAATATAATGAGCAATTGGGGACATACAACATTTAGCAATCCGAATAAAAGTGAAACAGTAATAAGCACAGGGCTCCAACTAACAAAGAATGTGTACTCTATCTGCGTATGTGAGAAAAAGAATTGGGAATATGAAACCTTTTCCCCATGTTGTGCGAAGTAAGCTCCTGATGCAGGAGAATCCAATTCAAGACAGTACTCCATTTTCTCATAAACATCCTCAAGGAAGTGAGTTGACACTGGATGTGTTCTTCCTTCAACACTAATCACAGGGCATTCTCCAAAATATCGTGCAAATAGGCTTGAATCAACTGTTGCAGACCTATTAATGATCATAAACAAAAATGGAATAAAAACGAGATTAGAAGAGTAAGAAAGTGATTGGGAAACTTATAGAAGTAAAAATAGTAAACATTAGGGAAGAATTTTACATGAGAATCACTTTCAACTTCCTTCCTTGTTGATTGGAGCGTTTCTCCACGAGATTCTTGAGAACAATAAGCAGGAAGTCACTCTGAAGGGAGAAATAAATATGGTTCAAGTACCTCATCCAGCATAGGTATGTATTAGCCGTTTTATAACATGAAAGCAGATAAAATTCATGAATACATACCAAAATCGTACGTTCATGTACTTCATCTACAACAACATGAGTAACATCACTTAAGTCTCTGTTTCCCTGAAACATATAACATGGGATAACAAATCATATTTTAGCAATCATTAAGGCATGATCCAAAATTGGATCCCTTCTTTTCATTAGCTGAAAGGCTTATATAGAGGAAAGGCAGCATCACTTTAAGCATATCAGACCAATGAAGAACTGATATCACCTTCATATGTGATTTAAAAAATGCATCAAATGTTAACTATTATTATGCATATGAAGGTACAACTTACAGATAGTTTTCTGAGAAGGATACCAGTAGTACAGAACAAAAGCTTTGTCCTCTCATTCCTAAAACAATAGAAAACATTACAAATGGGTAAACCCCTACTGTGGTATATATATACATATATTAGATATATATATAAAACCTAAACTCTATACAAAGGAACAGAGCAAAGGAAGAGGTAACAAACAAGGAAAATCCCAGAGGGGAAGGGGGGAGGGGGGGGAAGGGGGGGGTGTGGGGGAGGTGTTACACTCAAAGTGTCCGCTCAAGAGAAAATAACAGAAATGTTATATACAAAATTAGAAATTATGCTTATAAAGCCTGTGCATTGAACATGTGCATATGAGAAAGAAACAGACCGTGCACTGTCAAGACGAACTTGATATCCGACCAGTGAATCATTTGATCCAGGTGATGATTCACACCTTTCATCAGATACTCTTTCGGCCACAGAAATAGCCTATACAAGTGTAGACCAATCAAAGTTATATTTGACTATGGGGTGGTTTGCGACCATGTAAAAAGTAAAGTTTAGCAAATATAGAAATAGTGAACATCACAACAGATGGTCTTCCTGATCATGCAATATTTCAAAAGTTACAATGTGAGATTCAATATATAGCATTGCAAGTGATTTCATTAATACAACATGCAACTTTTGCATAATACCATTATTAATGTTATGATGATAATCTCCTGGAACAAAAGATAAAGAACTGCACTGTGATCGTACCGCGATCCGCCGGGGCTGTGTGCAAACTATATTGCAAGAACCTCCAAGTTCAGATTCAATCATGTCATCCAAAATAAACTGTGGCACCTGCAAAGTGAGAACAGAGACAATAATGCATATATAAAAAGAAAAATCCATTTCATTCAAAAATGGAGATTTACAATGATATTAGTTGGTTAGCATTGCTAAATATTTAACTCTTCCTAAAAAATAGCACCAGCCACCGCTAATGTCTTAAGGCTGGCTACCAGCCTTACTGGTCCAGTTTATGTTTATCCTAACTTTGACACACAAGATTCACTATCCTGGTGGGGACAATGCGCAATTGCAAAGCAGAGGCTGAAGTTAAGCTCCTTCCAACTTCTGATTGCAAATTAATCATTTGAAGTGGGCCCTGCAGGGCTGCATGTAATCGTTGTTCCTTGGAAGAAAAATTGAATAGCTATGTGAGTACCGAATCCACGACCAGAACTTTGCCCAGGGCAGACGAGCACAATGCTGTGGTAGCTAATGCATCGTGTTGTCATCTCTGACTTCTGGGTTAGAAACTTGTAAATTCAAATGAAACTATGTTTTTTTCTTCTTTTTGTCAGTTTATACAGCTACCAAGTCCCACAGGTAACTGCAGGAACCAACCCTGTTTGTTAATACAATCACAAAGGTAAAAAAATTGTATAAATGGCACGTCCATATCATAACCTCATGAGTATAAAACTTTGTGCTGGATGTGTGAACAATATACATCCATGCTTTTTACAACAAGTTTATTTAACACATCAGATATAATTGCATTCGAGAGAGAAGTATCAATTCTAGCAAATAAGTGGAACTTCAGAGAAACATATCCAAGACAATGCTAGTTTGAGAGAAAGGATGTCACTCTTAGATGTAAAACAGGCAATGGCAAGAAATGAAAGGGCAATGAACAAAAATATTGGGACTGCATGACTGCATATGCCATAATCCCCCTCCTTATGATTCAACAATAATTTGGAAAAAAAAATGATTCCAAAGGAGACATACAAGACTGAAACAAATTGTCTATATACCGTACTCATATACAACAGGGGATAATATGGTTTTATGATATGATGCACAACATGCATTCCACTAGGAATAGTCATTTTGTAATGATAATTGGCATTCAAGAAGGAAACCATTGCTACGGAGCATAACAAATAGTGGGGAAGAACTCAAATAAAATGGTATCACAGGTACCTGAGTTGTTTTCCCACATCCAGTTTCTCCACTAACAACAACTACATCATTCTCTTTCAGCAACTGCAGGAAGTGTTGCTTCTGTCTAGCTATTGGTAGAGAAGCTCTTGCTTCCAGCATTTTCTGAAATCAAGATGAAAACAAAAAAATCATCAGTAAATACAGAAGAAGCAGCAATTAATTCTGAAAAAAAACACTGTTATTAGATTACAAATCCATTGCTTACCAAGTAATTTGGTAGCTTCCTTTTATCTTCCAACTGCCTTTTCAAAATTGCACTCTCCGCATGCTCTGCTGATTTCAATCCTATTGTGCAAGAAAAACAGATCACACTTTAATTATTAGCAGATGACAGGAAGCTTTATTCATTTGACCATTTCAATTAGAAGAGGGGATATGAGAAACTGTAGGAACATGATGGGAAATCAAAGCTTATAAAATAGAATATATGGATTTCAATAGACAAATTCAGGATTCCATATGATTCATCCTGCAAAGTGGCAAGGAAACAGATTCCATATGATAGCAACCTTATTGATGCCCACTGCCCACAAAGTGGAAGGAAATGAAGAAGGTAAATGTAGCTGTTCAATATGCTACAAAGAAGTAATATGTCTGTCATGAATGACAACCTAGCATGTCTTGGAACTTGGAAGGGGAAAAAGATAATCATCCGCAAACAAGATTGTTTGTGACATTATTCTGAAATATGTATAAATGGTCTGAAAGCTTACCCATAGAACTCATCATGGCAGTCTGTCTCTTCTCATTCACAGATTTGCTGCCTTCCTTATTCCCAGAATCCATAGATATGGCACCATTAGAAGAATTTTCTGTTTCAGATAGAGTTGTCTCTGCATCTATATTCAATAACATATCTACAAAGCCAGATCTTCGGCTATCCTCAGTATCCAGCACCCTTGATGTAGACAACAATTCACCTGTTTTATGAAAACGTGCAATTTTTAGCTCAAAGACCCATTTATGATGCTCAAGTCATCATATAAGAAAACATAAACCAATAGCTTCAACCTTCTTGCCATCTTGAAATAAGTGATGAGTATGGCTCAGTAAGCAGTTGACGCAGTGGAAGGTCAGCAAAGAATTGATATAGAGCAAAAGCTGCAACTCGACATTGTGCTTCCTGTTCATAAATTCAGTTTAATACTGGTATTTTAGATAAGAAGAGATAAGAAAATATTCTATTGTGATTTGTTATGAACTGATATCTCAGTGTATCATGTACGTATAATGATAATTATTATCATGGAGAGAAGTGCCATACCAGAACAATAATTACCTGACCTAAAGTATTTCTAAGAATTAAGAAACATTACCATACAAAATAACAGAAAAGGCTGTAACCTGAACAGATCCATATTCTTCATCTAGTTCAGGTAACTGGATTTTCGTCAAGCCTCCAGCCTTCCGACCCTTACCACGGCCAGTAGCTCCCCGCAACACATTGACAGAATATACAAATTTACCATCTCTCTCAGATACTTTATTATACTTTGGTGCTTCCCAACCAAGTTTTTGACAAAACTTTTGTAGAATAGCTTTCGGCATTTTACCAGAATCTCCCTGTAGTTGAGCAAAAGAAAATAATGGTTAGAAAATAATGCATAGTAGCAGCAGAAATCAAACATGAAACAATGTTCCATTAGTATGAAGAAAGTTAAAAGGCACTTATACCTTCTTCCATATATCATCTATGTTTCCAAGGAGATGGCCATAACCATCATGTGATAATTTTTCTATTTGTTGCTGTTTCAAGATTTCTGGAGCCACTGCCTCCCAAGCAGATGAGTCTTCAAAGAACATATTATCCAGCTCTACCACCTCTTCGTCTACCTCCTTTGTACAAATTTTATCAATATCCTTAGGATTTTCCCTTTTCAAATCAGATCCTTCATCAATATTGCCTAGACTCTCAGATCTTTTCTCACTTGCCTCTAAATCATTCTGAACACATTCGACATTTGTAGTTTCAGAATTTGAAGATACAGAATTGGCAGAATGGCTTATCTGTTCCTTCACGCTTCCATGCTTGGAGTTCTTTTTTGTGGCTGTAAAGTGTGGGAGGGAATCATAAGATAGATCAGTGTAAACTATCAACTATGTAAACTTCCAAAAACTTGTCAGGGTCATGTAACTAGAAACTAGTAGACAACATATGTCATAGTTACAACATGAATGCCAATAATACAGCAAGCAAAGTTACCCTTGTTCTTCCGCCTACTAGGCTTTGCTTCGACAACTTCAAAACTTTGTAAGCAGTGATCTTCCCATGTAGAGGAATCATTGGAATTTGCATCCTCCTCCTAACATCAGTGATATCCAAAAGAAAAATTATACCAAGAAACATGGTATTAAACAAAAGGAAAAGGAATAACAATTAACAGAAAGACTTGATAAAGGAAGAAAGAAAGTTGTAGAGGAATCATTTAACTGATTGTGAAATTGTATGCATAGGATATTCTGATGTTGGGTACACGCAATGCCAGTATCAGCTGTATATTTATATTGCTATAATCCTTCAGATACACTGATACTATTCTAAGTGAAAGGTGTCATGTTTCTCTAATTTTCCCATTCATGTGTAAAAAGATCATTTAGATTGACCACAAGAAAATAGCATTAGTAGATGTGTCATCACAAGGATTTACATTCTATTACTTAATGTTTAATGTCATGGAGTTATTACAAGTAATAGTCAAAGCTACACATTGGAGTTATCGCACGCTGGTGTCCCCAGCTTGGAACTTGGAAAAAGTCACATGCTCTCTTTATTAGCAGGGTATTACCTCGTTCTACAAAAAACTACACATTGGAGACCATGTGAACATCTAAAACTGCAGTGAGGATAGTTAACAGATTGAAACAAAAAAATAAACCATGAGCGAAGGAGATTCGAAAAAGACTTGGATTGTTCTGAATGAAACAAAGCTCTCAGTGAACAATAGTTACCATTTCAAACAGTACAAAACATTATGCTACTTAGATTGGAAAACAAATCAATTATCTGTCTTATAAACAGTAAGTTGCACAATTTCATGATGCAGAGGCTATTAGTATCCATGGGAAGTTCAATACAATCCAAGAGAAGTAATTCCTCCATCCCAATTTATAAGACGTTTGACATTTTTGACACCAAGTTTGACCATTCGTCTTATTCAAAAATTTGTGCAAAATATCACTTCTCTTGCCGTGGCTTGCTTTATTAATGAAAGCTCTTCAACAATAACTTAAATTTAACTATATTTGCACAAATTTTTTGACTAGACGAATGGTCAAACTTGGAGGTAAAAAAAGTCAAACGTCCTATAAATTGGAATGGAGGAGTATGAAATCGAACGATACAGTTGCAGACTAAGCAAGCAGACAAAAACATAATATTAACAAAATCTAACGGTTGTTCAAAGATTACTAAGAGATGACTCAATTAATGTGATAAATTTATTTGTTCATTCATCTATACCTCCTCTTGCTGTTCCATGTATTGACGAATCCATGCAGCTTGCGACGACCGCCCATCATCCAGTGACACATTCTCATCTCTCCGCCCAGTGATTCTAACTTCCAGCCCCTCAGTGCTCACTTTCACCTCCTCAGGTTCACGACTCTGTGGCACCCAATTGTCCTTGGCTGTGGACAGTACTTTAACAGAACCTTCAGCTCCTACAACACATACAAACAATGTAATCATTAGATGATTCTAGCATGAAAGAGCAACGCCTAATTAATCAACCAATCAGCACCTCGTGAGTGGAAAAGAGACAAAGTCAACACTTCAACATTTACACGATATCGGAAAAGAAGAGACAAGTCAGCAAGTTCATGGACCATCAAGCGTAGTGGCCCAGATAACATCTGAAGATGAAGCCTAAGGATATAGACTACATAATGGAGCCGCGTCAGGGAAAGGTAAATATAGAAGACGGGAAGGAAGCGATCTTGATGGAGAGCTCAATGATGTAAATCCGTTCTATGTACCCATGTAGGCGAAAAGTCACATCACAAATTCATGTCAAAGAGCACCTAGTAGACTGATGAAAAGTTGAGAACACGAGCACACGCGCAGAGAAATGTGCGTACACATGTTGAAACATTCATCGCCTAAACCTTAAACCCATACCTGCGAGAGAGGAGGTGCTGGTGCCAGCGCTGGAGAACTTGATGGGGAGCTCATCGCCAGGCAGATTAAAGCATAGCCAGTCCAATGCTGATTCAAACGTCGCCGAATCCTACCTCAGAAAAAAAAAAAAAAAAAAAAAAAAAAAACACGAAAGGAAAATCATCAGCTCACAGCCAATACGAACATACGGATACAGTGACATCATCGCCGTGAGGTTCTAGGAACGCTCGTGTATACGCACGGGTATCGCGGAGAGCGCCTGCTCGATTTGCGCGGAGGAGAAGCCCTCGAGAGCGAGCTTGTCGTACACGCCACGCAGCCGCCGCGCCTTCTGCTCCCTCGACTCGCCGCGGGCTTCCGGGCCGTCGGCAGGTGCCCCGGAGGGCGCGGATGCTGCGGAGGAGTTAAGGAGGAGGCGGCGGAGGCGGCGCTCGTTCTCCGACGAGATCTGGAGGCGCGGCGCGGCGGTGGCTGCGGATGAGGAGGACGAGGAGGCGGAGGAGGACTTGGGCTTCTGCCTCTGCTTCGAGGCCGGCTGCTTCTTCTTCGGCGCCATTTGGCCACAGCCGTGCGGAGTGTGGGCGAATGGGCGATCGTCTCCGGCGACGGCGGGCTTTCGGAATTCCGCAACTGCGGACTAGTGCTTGGGGTACGGAAACGGGGACGAGCAGCCAGTTGCCGACTTCCCGTTTCCTTCTGGTTGCTGATATACGTTGGGACCCACGTGTAAAGCCCTCTGAATTAGGAGTCAGGTTGGGCTGGGCCTTCGCCACCTGCGTTTTAGGCAAATGTTTTTCAGAGACCATCAAATTAGAAACGCAAACTCTAACGCGCTACCCATCGCGCGCAGCATTGATCGTGCAACCTGCGTGTAAGCAGGCTTCAGGCCTGGAGGAAAGACTGCCTGAGCTTGGCCTAGCAAGTAGATCTCACGTCACTAGAGGCCATGTGCGAACGAGACGCAACCAGCACATGCTGAAGCAAGATGCTAATTAGAGTTTTAAACTAAGCCGTCTAATTTTTTAAAATAGAATAAGTTTTCTACAAAATGTTACTTTTAAATTTCGTTTGCACAATTGTGTTTCTTACAATAAGATCTATAAAAATAGACCTTAACAATTTATGTTGATATTTTTAGCTACACATGGTCATTCAGTTATGCTGATTAGGAGCAACATATCAATTGGATCTACAGTAGGCATACTGATTAGGGGTGATTAGCACCACAATTCTAATTTTATTCGTCTCAATATTTTCTCCTTAGTTGCTACTTAGTTCATTTTAGTATTTTAATTTTAGAAGTTGTTTTTTGTTTATTTTTTATGGTCAGTTTCAATTCCTCTTTAGTTTTAGTATTATTAGTTATAAAATTAAGTTTTTTAGTTTCATTTTTAATGAGTTACAAGATTTAGTCTTTTAGTTTCAGTTTTTAGTGAGTTCTAAGATTAAGTCTTCTAGTTTTATCTTTTCTTATTCATTTTTATTTTCAGTCAAAATGTTTCTATTAGTTTCATTTCAGCTATTTATGTGATTCAGTTTTTTAGTATTGTTGACGGTAGATAGCGTCAACATTTTATATATCAAAAGACATGAAACATACATCAATATCTAGAAGGCTAGATGTGATGTAACCGCCCAATTTATATACGATCAAGTATGACGGTCTCCGTTAATCACGTTGACACGCACATGCCATCACGCATATAAACCCGGTAGTCTCTGCCGAGAGTCACGAATGACCTCGGTAAATCAACTTTACAACCAGGGGCCGTACTCGATTAAGCAAATACATATCATATACTCGAGTTTGTAGCATAAAGTTATTACAATAGGATAAAGCATAATGAATAAAAGTTTAGTTTCAAATCATTTTACAACAAAACCAAGTTGGGATGATTACCAAATCGAAAACTTGAGTGATATTACTAGCTCAAATGACATCCTCCTCATTTGAAGTATGAGTGAGAAATATTATATGGAGTAGCCGTGCCCAAATGGGCTTTTAGTTAACATCCACGACAAAAAGCAATTTACCCGCAATGGGGTGGGATAAAACCCCGAGTACTCAATTATACTCCGCAAGACTTACCCGTCAGGGAGAAGAAATAAAAGACACCAAGGATCATGATAGGCTATATGGGTGGAGTTTGATGGCTAGCATTATTTACGGAAAAGCTTACTAATATAGATCCTTACTTTTAAGTATTGATGGCAGGATTATTATAGAGCTATCAAGACTACATTTGTACCTATCTAATCCATACACTTGTAATTATAGCAAACATTTAGCTAGAGAAGAGGTACCATTTATAATCCTTTGTCATCAACAACAATTCCATCTCTTGTTACACTACGTCTCTGCGTCAAGGTATAAGTTTCTCACTATCCGGGAGAGACGGCGATTCGAATCGATTACACCAGCTGGGTAAAGCCCATATCACACACCCTCGCGAGCTAGCAAGACTCGCTTGAGTTACCGTTCACTCTATTCGAAAGATAAGATTGAACCGTTTCACAAAACTGATGGTACTGCATCCTCACAAGTCATGCCCGTTCAGCCCGTAGCCCGTAGTCACGCAGGGTCTTGGATCAGTACCCTCTCCACCAGTTACTCTCCTCCCAATAATGCTAACGGTTCAATACCTACCTCGAACAAGCTAATCGGTTTCACAGTCGAAACGAGTTATTCGGATGTTATGTGAAGGTACGTTCAATCTCATACCTAGGCCAGAGTACGGTACGGTCCTTAATCGACTCAGACGGGAAAAACATAAGCATACAAGACCTCCATGTCCTGTAGCGTCACCATCACCAAGTCCCGTCCGGTCTCCAGTTATTAACCACTTCATGATTTAAGGATATCACATGTACCATCTTAAGTGTTGCGAATGACAGGAAATCATCCGACTTCTTACTGATCTAAGCATGACTAAGCATTTAAGGGACAAACGTCCTACACATACTAGTGGGATAGTATCTGGAAGTAACCGTAGATCAAGGTAATTATGCAACAACGGTTTCAACCAATTCCTATTTACTTAATGCACATTACACTAGACTTAAGGTGTAATAAAGTATTTATAAAACAGAGAGTAGGTCATGCTCCGGGGCTTGCCTGGGTTTGAAGCACATGTCAGTTAGTCTATTTCATCTTCAGGATATGATCAATCATCATCTTTATCTTCTAGACTTGGTCATCGTTACCCCATCTTCTGGTTGGTTCCATCACCACGTTCCTTACTCTCACGTCATGCATGTAACGTGCCTAGATGATATGTAACAATGCAAGACATGAATGCATAGAAGAGCAATACACAATGCATTACAAGAAAATAAGTAAGACAAACACAAAGTCACGATAGATTGGGCACAAACACTTACATGAATAAAGGTTAACTATATGTCATATAACCTACCAAAATATGATAGCAAAGCCATACCAAGGCACTCTTATTCAAGCTAGACATACAAATCATCAAGTTGAAACAATCAACTTAAGCAAGGTAAGTTCTGGACTGCAGAGTATAGCCACTTGTTTTGACCATAACTGGAGTTCTAAATGTTCAAAAGATGTGATCCTAGACTTTCTGGAAAGCTTAGGAAAATCTCTACAACTTTTATGTTATCACCTAGAGCTGATTCAAACATTAACTAAGTTAAATAGTAGAAAGAAACAATTATGTCTAAACTTGGATAGATTCTGACAGGGCTTTTGTAAAATTTATATCTCCTAAACTATGCAGCCTAAAATTATGAAATTCTAGGACAAGCTAGATAACAAAGTTATCTATTACTTTGGTATTCAACAGTATCTTAGAAAATATCATTAACATTATGAATCAATCATCACAATAGAAACTACACATGCAACCATTTTCAGAATTCTAGCAAAATAAGGTTTCACCCAAGATATTACTAAGAACATTCATGTACAATTAATTATATAGCTCCAAATCATGGCATGATAATATACTACTTATCCCAGACCAAAACACAGCAAAGCATCACAAGAATCATTTATATGTTCATTAACTACTTAAACATTTTATTATCCTCTATATAAAGGCTATATATATTATTTTTAGGTGGTATTTCAAACATCTAGTTTGGATTTGATATTTTTATAGGTGAAAGATAATATTAAATCATGACTAATATAGAAGTATCACATGCTCAAGTTTTATAAATTAATTACTATGAAAAAGACAAATCCTAATTACGATTAATCATGTGAGAGTAACTTAAATCTTAAACTTAACATTTTATGTAAACACATGACCATATTAAGTATTTCCAGGACATTACAATATCATACAAGGATAAAGGACACATATTTTCTATTTTTACATTTTTATTTCCTTTATAAACTAATTAAAATTACTTGCTAGGCATTAAGCAAGATATCTTAATAACTCAGTCATACGTGCTCCATAATTCATGAAATTTTTATCATAGCACAAGAATCACAAGAATGGACTAGTATAAAATTTCCAAATCATTTTGAGCACTATAGTAGCAGTTATGATTTTTCTAATCTTAAACCCTGATTAGCAAAGATTAATTATGTCGTAAAACTTTAAACTAAAACATGTTATATTATGAAACAAATGCATAGATCCACTCACAAGGATTCTAAAAAGTCCTCATTTGCCATACGAGATTAAGCATAATCGTCCCCCGTTAATAACGTTGACACGCATACACCGCTTCTCATATGAACCCGGTAGTCCGCCGAGTGTCACGAAGGACCTCGGTAAATCAACTTACATCCAGGATCATGATTAAGGTACATCATACATCAGTATAGAAAATATTCAGCGGAAAATATAATATGTTACACACTAGTTTCTTATGATAATACAAACCGGTTCAAAATATATTACAAACCGGTGTTCTTTATTTACAAATACAATAAGATAGATTGTTTGACATCACCAGATTTATTCAAGCCTCCTTTACAAGCATGGTGACAGAGTTATAGATATGGCCACGCCCGATGGCCTTTACTCATCCACGTCATCCACAGGATTATAGTACGTAATACAATAATCCTCATATAGCATGTCACCTGCAACGGTGGGTAAAAACCCTGAGTACTCAATTGTACTCCGCAAGACTTACCCGACAGGTAAAGAATGAAGCATCCAAGGGTATATGACAAGTATAAAAGGAAGTTTGGGGCTAGCAAGCTTTACGGAAAATGCTTACTAATTTGATCCTTATTTCAAATTATTTAATGATTAGTTCTTTTAGCTAATTAAAGCTACCTTTGCATTGGCTACATCGTTATTTAAATTCATAACAAACAATTCTACTAAGTGAGGTACCACAATATAGTCCTTCCAATCTCAACATTAGTTATCATTTCTTAACTACGTCTCTGCGGTCGGGTATGAGTTTCTCACTATCCGGGAGAAACGGCGATTCAATCGATTACACCCAATTTGGGTAAAGCCCGTATCACACACTCTTGCAAGCCGGCCAAAGCCTGCTCAAGTCACTGCTCGCTCTATTCGAAAGATAGGCTTGATCACGCTATGCAAAACTCATGGTACTGCGTCTCACAAGTCATGCCCGTTCAGCCCGTAGCCCGTAGTCACGCAGGGTCTTGACCAGTACCCTTTCCCCTTCTGTTCGTCCTAGTAATGCATAAGCGGTTCAAGAACTACCTCAAATAAGCTAACCAGTTTCACCGTCGAAACGAGTTATTCGGCGGTTATGTGAAGGTACGTTCAATCTCACACCTAGATCCAGAATACGGCTCGGTCCTTAATCGACACAGACGGAAAACACCATCTCCATCCGGTCTACAATTATGATCCATCAAATGATTAAGGACATCACAAGTATCAACCTCGGGTTGCGGATGACGAGAATCATCCGACTTCTAATTATCTAAGCAGGGCTAAGCATCAACTATCTACCAATACTAGTAGAATAAAAAGGGGTGTATTTGAGTGGTCAAGGTGTTCATGCAACAACGGTTGTCACGCAATTCTTATAACGTAATGCATAAAATAAAGTAGATTGAAGTAAAAATTTGCATTTCAAATAGAATGGGTTAATAGAATGCTCCGGGTTTGCCTCGGCGAAAAGTAGAGGGACCGTGGTTCGGGCACTCCGACAGGTGGGTCGGTGGTTCCTTTTCCTCCTTCGGGTCTTTGCCTCCTGCGGATCCTCCTCGATCACGGTGTACTCGATTGTAGGTTCTCCCTCGGATCCTATATGAATGTATGTGTTGCATAAATACCAAGAATGCATATAGAAGGCATGATGGTAGCATGTCATGACATGAAATGATGCGTGATGCGATGATCATGCAAATGGTAATGATGGAAAGCTACATAAGGTTCCATGTGTGCAATTCTCTCTCTCGATGACAACACTATATTATCAAGATTGTTTATAAGAACGCTAAAGATTACGGTTTTTAACTCACACAGAGTAGGTGCATATCTCCTCTCCGAAAAGAAAATGATTTACTTATCACAAGAAACATTCATCACTCATCAATTAGCATATTCAAATTGTTATTACTAAACAATGAAAAGGCCGAGGATCAGTGGGGTTTATGATCCAAGGCAAAACAAAATAAATTAAAAAGTTATACAAGTATCACACGGTAGCGTTTTCTTTTAAAGGTATACAATGCATATACATTTATTTATATATTCCAAGAAATGTGACATGAAATAATAAGACATACATAAACTAATTTAATTATTTAAAGTCAAGCAGTACTCTGAAAACCTAAAACAGTAAAGCATGGATTTAGAATATTCAAATATCACACACATGAAATCATACTCTTTTTCATTTCTTTTATTTCTAATTTTAGAAATAATGATTTTATAAAACATCTTCAAAATCTTCTCAAACTTTTTATACAGACTGGTACTATCATAAAATGAGTGTAAAATAATTTTCATGATTTTTGGATTAATATTTTATTCTAGAAAAATCAATGAATGTCCATTTATTAATTAAAAGGGGTAATTTTTGATCAAACCAAAATAGCTATTTTTCTAGGTTTCATATTTTTTCCACATAGATTCCATCACAGGGGAGGCTACACAAAAATTTTCATAATTTTTGGAGCTCAGATTAAATTTGTACAAAAAAGACAAATGGCTGCACTATTTAGAAATTTGAATAAATGAAAAACGGCCGCGCAAGACAAGGGTTCCCAGCCGCGAATGACCGGGCCGACAGGCGGGCCCCGTCGGTCGAGAACAGTGTTCCCGAAGCTGACCGCTGGCTGTGCCCGCCGTTGACCGGCAATTCCTCGCCGACAGCCGAGGTCGCCGGCGATGAGCTTAGCACCGGCGTGCTCGGGGCAACCCAGCGCATCAACCTGGGAGGTTAGTTGGGCTCGGCAAGCATCACGATAAGCATGCCGGCCGCCATGGCCATGCGCGCAAGATCGCATCAACGGGCGGCGGCCATCTGGCGGTTCACCGGCGCAGCCAAGAGTAACTACGGTTCCTTTACATCAACACGAACATGGCTAACACGTTAATCGGTGCAGGTTAGCTCCTAACGTGCTCGGGTGAGGTTGCTGCGGCACGGCGGCGCCGAGCTCGTCGGCGCACGCGTTCGGCCGTTAGGGCATGATAGGATTAAATTAAAGACTTTGGCACCCATCAGTGATCTCTCCTAGCCTCGATGCTCGCGCTAATTAAGTTAGGAATAGCGCAGAGTTAGTTCGTCGGCGGAGCAGGAGCTTACGGCGGCGTGGGCTCGTCGGCGGAAAGGGTTCCGATGAGTCCTGTGCACCAAAGATCAAAACATTGAGCCGACTATGATCCAAGCATTATGATGAGTTCAAAACAACGATCTCCAAGGAGGGTGGCTCACTGGGTAAGCAGTTCAACGGCGAAGCCGAACTTGGCGGCGTTCTGGCCGGCCGCGAGGAAGATGATGGCTGCCCGGCAACTCAAAGGTAAATGACCCCAACAGCTGCAATCGATTCGCAAGAAGGTTGCGGGACTAGGGTCACGTTTAATTGGACAGTGATCGGTTGACGGTGGCGAATTTGGCGGAGAGGTGATGCTCGGTCGTCGACGAGAAGGAAGAAGGAAAAAGATGCACGATGGCCGGCAGTGGCTTTTATAGACAATGGAGTGCACAAGGAGGGAGCCAGTGGCTTCACGAATTCGACCACGCGGCAGCCATCGCATTTCCTGCGCACGAGTGAAAACCGGAGGGCTCGATGCAGTGGCGGCGGTGCACAGTGGAGAAGAAGAGAGGTGAAGGGGCGAGCTGTCCGGTCGGCGGCGACGGTATGGGCGGGAACCGAGCTTACCATTCCGTTTGCTCCAGCGCAACGCGACCAACAGTAACGGCCCGGCGTGGCAGCGGTGCAGCAGCGGCGACCAATCGCCGGTGGGCACAAGACAGCGACGCGAAGGTCCCTGCCCTGTCGAATTACTGTAGCCGACTGAAAACCCCATGTTCTCCTCCCTCTAATTCTCAGCTCAGATCACCAAATGGCAAACCGGTTTTACCTCTATACTCTTTGATGTGTGGACTGCAAAAATGCTCGAGCCCAAATTCTCAACAGGTTGTAATCTACAAGCTGCTAAACTTCCCTAAAAACAAACTGCTCACCCTCGTTCAGGTTTATTCAGTTAAGTCAGCAACCAATTTCAGCAATTAGCATTCTTTGGCATTTAATTAATGATAAACCAAGCAAGATCAAGCCCAACCAATTACATGGTAGTGAAGTACAAACATTTTACCAACAATTAGTGAACTGGTTTCCAGGATTTGGTTCAAGAAAAATAAAATTGCATAGCCCTAAAAAGTGAACTTTATTACTGAAATTCCAGACTTAGAAAAATTCTAAGTCCCTATTCCAAACTTTTGCTGGGTTCAGTTTTAAAGTGAGTTTTTGAGCAAGTTAAAATGAGAATCATCCCTGGACCCTTAAATAAAAGTTGTTGCATACATTTTGTACTACAACTTTCATTTAGGGCTTATAACCAAAAACTGAAAAGAACATATAGCTACACTTTAAGCTTTCTAGTAACATGAAAAAGGCATAATTAACTCCATCATCACATGTGAGCACTTTTAGACAAAAAGTTGTATACAAACCCTATTTCATATTGAATTCTAAACCTATTTGACCAACATTTGAGATTGTCATACAAACATAGAGGCAGCACACATGAAACTTGCAATTGCTCATGCTTGTGATTAAATGCAAAATGATGCTTTATGCAATAATGCAAATGCAATGCACTTGATTAACATTTAGAATGTTACAGCTCCTCCCCCCTAACAAAAATCTCGTCCCGAGATTTCATAGGACCTACCATTGTTCATAAAATGTTGGGTAATTGGTACGAAGAAAATCTTCTCGCTCCCAAGTGGCATCATCATCGGTGTGGTTGCTCCACAAAACCCTATAAAACTTTATAATTTTACTTCGAGTCACTCTTTCGGTCTCTTCCAACACTCTGGTTGGTTCTTCTTTATATGTAAGGTCCGATGCTAATTTAATGTCATCCAAGTTGACCTCTTCCATTGGTGCTCTCAGGCTTCTTTTTAATTGAGAAACATGGAAGACATTAAATATTGCACTCATGTGTGGCGGGAGTTGCAAAGCATATGCCACTTCTCCTTTGCGAGCCAAAATTTGAAATGGTCCCACATAGCGAGGAGCTAGTTTTCCTTGTATACCAAATCGATGTTCACTTTTGTAGGGCGAAACCTTTAAATAGACATAGTCACCAACATTAAAAGTTATTGGTCTACGTCTTTTGTCAGCGTAACTTCTCTGCCGAGATTGAGCGGTTTTAAGATGTTGTTGGATCTTTTGGACTCGTTCCTCAGCTTGCTTTACAAAATCAATACCGTAGTACCTCCTCTCCCCAGGTTCTACCCAATTCAAGGGAGTCCTACACTTTCTACCATAAAGTGCTTCGAATGGTGCCATCTTGATGCTTTCTTGATAGCTGTTATTATATGAAAATTCTGCTAGAGGTAACCATTCGTCCCAAGATCCCGAAGCCGAAAAGTACACAGGCTCTCAACATATCTTCCAAAATTTGATTCACTCTTTCAACTTGACCAGAAGTCCGAGGATGATAAGCGTAACTTCTAATCAATTTAGTACCAAGGTATGCATGTAAATGCTCCCAAAAACGTGCCATAAATTGTGACCCCCCTATCGGATATGATAGTTTTTGGAACACCATGCAAGCGTAGAATTTGGGCTATGTACAAATCTGCATACTGCTCCGCACTATATCTAATCTTAACAGGTAAGAAATGTGCTACCTTGGTAAGACGATCCACAACCACCCAAATAGAATCATAACCTTTTTGTGTTCTAGGAAGTCCAGTTATAAAATCCATACCGATTTCTTCCCATTTCCATTCAGGAATAGATAAGGATTGGAGTTGGCCAGCAGGTCGCAAATGATCCGCTTTTACTCTTCCACATACATCACAATGAGCAACATATCTTGCTATTTCTTTCTTCATTTTAGTCCACCAATATTTAGGCTTCAAATCTTGGTACATTTTGCTACTACCGGGATGGATAGATAGATTTGAGGAATGGGCTTGGACATGATCTGTTCTTTTTAATTTATCATCTTTAGGGACTACCAAGCGATCATCAAACCATAGCACTCCTTTGTCATCCACTCGGAAATGCTTGGTTTCTTTCTCTTGTATTTTTCGCTTGATATGAAAGATACCGGGATCAGTCTGTTGACCTTTAATAATCTGGCTTTCCAAATTGCAACTAACAACAATATTGTGAAGCACTGCTGGATGCAAGAGATTAAAACTTTCTTCGGGAATAACTCCGTATAGTTGCAATGGGCCTTTCTACTAAGAGCATCGGCTACTACATTAGCCTTGCCTGGGTGATAATGCACTTTCAAATTATAATCTTTAATCAATTCCAACCACCTTCTTTGTCTCATGTTTAATTACGGTTGAGTGAAAATATACTTAAGGCTCTTATGATCCGTGTAGATATGACACAGTTTTCCCAACAAATAATGCCTCCAAATTCTCAAAGCATGTACTACAGCAGCCAGTTCTAAATCATGAGTAGGATAATTGACCTCATGCTTTCGAAGTTGTCGCGAGGCATAAGCAATAACTCGACCTTCCTGCATTAGGACACAGCCGAGACCAATGCCTGAAGCATCTCAATAAACATCGAAAGGTTTTGTTATGTCCGGTTGTGCTAACACGGGAGCAGTGGTTAGCAACTTCCGCAAGGTGTAGAAAGCCGTTTCACACTCCGGTGTCCATAGAAACTTCTCATTCTTTTGTAATAACCGGGTCATGGGTTTAACGATCTTGGAAAAATTTGGGATAAACCGGCGATAATACCCGGCCAATCCTAGGAAACTCCGGATTTCTCCAACATTAGTTGGTGCTTTCCAATCTAACACTTCCTGAACTTTTTTCGGATTTACTGATATACCCTCCTCAGATAATACATGCCCTAAAAATTTGACCTCACGGAGCCAGAATTCACACTTGCTAAACTTGGCATACAACTTGTGCTCTCTGAGTCGGGTCAGAACTATTCTTAAATGCTCAGCATGATCTTCATTGTTTTCAGAATATACCAATATGTCATCAATGAATACCACTACAAACTTGTCCAACTCCGGCATAAAGACCAAGTTCATTAAGTACATAAAATGGGCAGGTGCATTGGTAAGACCAAAGGACATTACCAAGTATTCAAACAGGCCATAACGGGTGATAAAAGCGGTTTTAGGAATGTCTTCTGGCCGGATCCTAATTTGGTGATAACATGATCTTAAGTCAATTTTTGAGAAAACCTTGGCCCTACTTAACTGGTCAAAGAGGATATCAATATGAGGCAAGGGATATTTATTTTTGATGGTCACTGCGTTCAGTGGTCGATAATCAACACACATACGCAGAGTGTCATCCTTTTTCTTCACAAACAAGGCAGGGCATCCCCACGGAGATGTACTTGGCCTAATAAATTTCTTCGTCAACAACTCTTGTATTTGTTTCTTTAATTCCACCAACTCGTCTGGTGGCATTCTATAGGGCCTTCTAGAAATAGGAGCAGTGCCAGGTACAAGATCAATGACAAACTGAATATCTCTTTCCGGTGGCAAACCCGGCAAATCATCGGGAAATACATCCGGAAACTCACATACTACAGGGATATCTTCTAGTTTTGTGGTTTGGGTAGCAAAGGAGGAATTTTGAAAGTTAGGATCTACGGAAGGTGACACATAAAAGGTGCCATTGCCCTCGGGCACATTTAACTTAATTATTCTATTTGGTATGTCCATGTTTACTCCGTAATTTTTCATCCAGTTCATGCCTAGAATCACATCTAGACTCAAATTGGGCAAAACAATAAGATCCGCCATAAACTTTCTTCCTCTAATATCAATTTGTGCATTCAAAACCATGAGATGGGTTGATGTCTCAGTCCCAACGGAGTTGATTTTGAATCCATTTTTCAAAGTTGTTGTCTGGAGTTGATGTTGGAATGCAAATGCTTCACTGATAAATGAATGTGATGATCCAGAGTCAAATAAGATAAAAGCGGGGTTTTGGTTTACGGAAAACATACCCGCAGCCACTGGTTCACCCTCTGGGATTTCTTCGGCGGTGGTATAATGAACACGTCCAACACGTGCTCCAGAAGCTTGCTTTTTGTACCCCTGAAAATTATTCTTCTGCCAAAAACACCACCAATGTAGTGATGGACTATGCCATCCAGCATGAATTAAATATGAATCACCAATATACCATGCTTTGGGATCGACCGTTATTGTAGAGCAACTAAAAGCCGCGGCGAAGCGGCGCAAATGAAGCGGGCCGCAACTAAAAATGCTGCTGTCCAAGAGCTTGCCGAGGCTACCGAGAATTTTGAGTTTGCCGAGCATAATTTACTTGAGCAAGTGGATGAAGCTAATGCAACGATCGCCAACCTTCAAGAGCAGCTAAATGCGTTGCAAGTTGGGGTGCCACCAGAAGGAAACGAAGCAGGAGAAGTATTAAATGAGTTTGAAGAAGATGAGATGGATTTCATAGAAGACCCCGAAAATAGAATTTGATGAGCGGTGCATCAAACTAGTCTAGATGATGACTATCCGATAGACTTTGATGATGAGTACTAGAGAAGGGCTTTTTTCGTGATGTTTGTAAAATAGAATAATCCTAGAGTTGACTTATAACTGAGATCTTAATCTAGTAGATGTTTTCCTCATGTAATATATGATGTGTAATAGTTGTAACTCGAATGTAATATATGCAGGGCTTGAAATAAGTGATGTTTAAAAATATGGGTATATGAGGAATAAGAGCGTATAATTATGATGGTGCAGTGTGAAATTTTTTATTATGCCTCTGTTTGTTGTATGAAGTTCCATTTCTCTTCAACATTTCAGTGTTGCATAATAATTGCTTTCACATTTTACCGGTACCATCATTAATTATACTTTAAAATTAAATGCAGATGCCGAATACTCGTTCCAATGGTTCAGGGAGGGGGAATGATGGATCCTCAGATCTTCCAAATCCACCTACCGCCGCTGACGTCTTGGCTCGCTTGTTGGGAGGACAAGCGAATATGGAGGCTGCCCTTGAGCGAATTGCCCAGAATACCACACCCGGGCGTCAACAGAACCGTGACCATGGTCCAAATGCATCCGTCACCTACAAGGAATTTTCTGGCACAAATCCACCGGTGTTCACCCAATCTGAAGAGCCGTTACAAGCAGATGAGTGGCTCAATACTATTGAGCTAAAATTTCGTCTGCTTCCCCAGATCACTGATAGCCAGAAGGCTGAGTTTGCAGCTCAGCAATTGCATGGAGCCGCCGGGGTTTGGTGGACCAACTATCTGGCCACTTTACCCGAGACTGCACAGCCCACGTGGGCAGAATTTAAAGAAGCTTTTCGTAAATTCCATATCCCTGAAGGCATCATGAGGATTAAGATGAAAGAATTTCAGAAGCTTACTCAGGGGACCAAAACTGTAACTGAGTATTCACATGCCTTTAATCACTTGTCCAAGTACGCCCCAATGCATGTGGATACACCCCAGAAGCGCATGGATTGTTTCATGCAAGGGTTATCCTTGAAGCTCCAGGATGATCTAGCTCTCAGCCAGAGGGAGCCGCGAATTCTCCACGCCGCGTGGGCCCTCCTCCTTTTCATTCCCCTATACAGCCGGGGACACGTGCTGGCCGACCGTCAGTCGCGCTCCCCGCACGCCGCCGGCCCAAACGGACCCAGCAGCAGGCGTGAAGCATTTTGCTGTCCCTTCTGCTTCTGAGGTGCCTTGAACTGATGTATAGAGTAGGAAAATAGAGTAATATAAGTGCGGATGGTCTTAGTATATTGCTTTGACTGCCTGAGCTAGCTGAGCCCCCTCTGCATCTGCATGCCCGGTCCCGGACGGTGAGCGTCTGTATGCGTCTCGTCAACCAGTGCCACTTTTGGTGTCTCCAAAAGTCCAAATTGTGCTAATAACCACACACACACACGCACAGGTATTGCATGCTTCACTAGTCTTGCATATGGAGCCAATCGATGTGCATCATGTCCATGAGACCGACCGGCCCTACTCGTACCTGAGAGAGGTACTCGGTCGAATGATCAAGTCATCACTTCTCAGGACATTTCCTGAGCAAAGCTCATAGCAAATGATAACTTATCACTTAACCTTTAACTAAGCAGGGCTAAACATCACTAGCTTAGACCACTAAAAAGGATCTTTGGATAATGTGTCAAGGATAAGGTGAGTAATGCATCAAGTGGTTTACCAACATTTCTTATCCAATTCATGCATGAAATATAAAGCGATTGTGTAAGCTTTTCATAAACACAAGGTAAAGAGGTTTATGCTCCGGGGCTTTGCTGCGTTGCGAAGAAGGTCGGTTGTTAGTCTCGATGTCGACATCTTCGGTGGAGTCACCTTGTCGGGGTTGGCGCACTTGGACTTTTTCCGAAGCTTGATCAATGCGAACCTTCGCACTTGCGTGAACTATGCGTAAAAGAAATGGTGCAGGCTTAATGATATGCTTGACATGATGCGAAATGCAAGACATGATGCAAAGGATGCAACATGATGAAATAACTTACTATTATCTTGAGTACAAATTTCCTTCATGGTGTAATCACATGGACTTTATGTTAAAATAATTAAACATACCACACTTATCACACGTGTCATATCAAGGCTGTATGAAACATTGACATGAAAATATATTTATATCCTAATCCTTTTTACCCAAGAGGTTGCATACAAAAGAGTAATCAAGACTACATACATGCTTCCATTTAATGAAGTGCTTAATCATACCAAAAAAGTATTTTTTACTTTCTATTAATACAAACTGATCATGAGCATATCAAATATATTGCCATGACACAGCACATGTGGATGCGTCTCATGGTCTACAATCAACTCCAAAACACACTCACCAAAATACTGTCTACCTTGCTAATCACTTCTAGTTATTTAATCAATATAGAGGTCGTGGTCATGATCATGCAAACATGACAAGCCATGGATCAGCAAAGGAGTAGTGATCCATAGTCTTCATTTAATGCCAAAAATCACTCAAAGTTCAATTAGTAACTTGATTATACTATTTAACTATTTATTAACCATTTTGTAGTCTTTAAATAAGATGAAAATTAATTATTAAAATAAACTTGCTCAAAACAATTTCCAAATTTTAGTGGAGGTCAATTTTCACATAAAAAGCTTAACCCTAAATTTTCATGATTTTTGGATTATTATTTTACTCTATAAAAATCAAACATCACTCATTTATTAATTAAAGCATGGAATTATTAAGAATGACAAAAGTAATTAACATGCAAAACACATATTTTTCCATGAAACTACACATCATGAGGAACATATAGAATTTTAGTTCATATTTTTCTGAGCTCTAATTAATGAATTATGAAATAAACAAGAAACAACACATTTTAGCTTTTTCTAAAAAACAAAAAGGAACAGTACCTTCTTCTTCCTCATGACGCTAGAGCAGGAGAGGGGCTGGAGCTGGCCGGGTTTGGCCGGCGGCGACCGGAGGCTGGCCGACGGTGGCCGACCGGGTTGGGAGGGGCCCTGGCCAGAGGCGCATCTGCCTGTGCCCTCGGATCGGCCGGAGGTAGCCAGTGGTGGGCTGGCCACGCGAGCTCGCAGCTCAGCGCAGCTAGGAGACGGCGGCGACGATGAGAGCTCCGGCAGCGAGGAAGATGACCGTCGCTCGAGATAACCCGGCAGTCAGAGGAGGTGTGGGCGGGCTCATGCAGTGCGCAAGGGCGAAGCGGAGCTATGGTCACGAGCTAGGGGCGGCAGTGGAGCACCGGCGACGAACTTCGCCGGCACCTGTGTCTTCTGGTGGCGCAGCAGCAAGAAGAAAGAAGGGCGCCGCCATGCTGGTGCTTAAGAAGGGTGAGAGCTGCTTCCAGACGTTGCCGGCGACCGTGCGAACTCGGACACGCACGCAAGCACGCGGCAGCGCGTACGAGCAGGCAAACCGGACACGGCGCCGGTGAAGCAGCTGCGTGGCAGCTCTGCTGCCGTTGAGCTGCTGCTGCTAGTTGTGTACTAGCGGATCTTTTCTCCTTTTTTTATCTTTCTCTCCCAAAAACATATAGCAACTTGAAAAACTCTTAAAGTAAATGTTGCTCAACTTTTCAAACCATACAACTTTGCTTTTGGGCTCAACTCCAAAATCTTGCTGGATTTTGAATTTCAAAAAAAAAATATATAAAAAGAGGTTGAAATTAAGATTTCCAATTTAAATTCAAATTTGATTTTTGAAATCTGATTTTGAAATCTCATCCACTCAACTTCAATCTGAAACTTTTCAAAGCTTTGATTTCATGATTAATTCATAGCTTCATAATTTGAGCTCAGAGATTAGGATTACTTTACCTAGGATAATTAACATAATTAAGTTAGCAACTTAGGCAATTAATTAGTGGTTTAACCATCAATCACATATCACAATCAATAGCGTGACTTCAAAGTATAAACTTCATGCTAAGCAATAAAACAAAAGTTGCTATTATTTTTTTTAATCATGAAAATTGATTTAATAGTTTCTCCAAAAATTGAGCTTGTTTAAACAATGATACAAATTAAACATGGTCATTATTTCAAGAAATGAATTTAATATAACATGAATGCATGATGATGACATGATTTAGTTACTAATTAAAATAGTAACACCGGGGGTGTTACAACCCTCCCCCTTACGAAATCTCGTCCCCGAGATTTCGGAGGACCTAATATGTGGGGTTTGAGTAATTCTTTTTGAGATAAAAAAAAGATGATAGCAAGTAATAGGTATTTTTAGTCATCTTTATTGGATGTGACTCCATCAAAAAGGAGTCAACAGAGAGGGAACCTATCAACTACGGGCTATAATGAATTATGACCCTAAACCTTAATACAGGCGAGTACCCGAAAGTAATTCCTTATGATCGTGGTTCACAGGAGACCTCAGGCTTAATGGCTAGAAGCATATTCCTTATGATCACGACCACAGGAGATTGGACGGATTATACTCGATGCCTCACTTAATAGACTTGTTTGCCATAAGTATAAGAAAAAGAGAACTGCACACATGGAATTTTATATAGCTTTCCATTATTTGGCATCTGAGTAAAAAAAAATAGTCACAAATAGTATAGACAGCATCAGCTGGCCTATCAGCTCTCAGTCTTAGAAGATGTTTGCTCTATTTATGGTTTTGACCATGATGAAGCTTAAGCCTATGCTATATCTACCACAGGAATGGATGTTCTAGAATTGTTAACATGTATTCCGAATCATTGCTCCTTCAATACTCCGAAGATCAAGTACTTGTGACAATGCTATTTTGGCTTCTCTCAAAGTAACAATGCTTCATGGAAGATAGATAAACTAAATTTTTTTTAGACAAACCTCACTGCAAAGGACAGTATCGGAAGATTGTCATCACTAAACTAGCCTCTGTGGTGCCTGAGGCTAAGTAGCCTAATGCTATCGTTGGTGAACAAAAAAATGGATGACATGCTTCTCTTCCTTGCAAAATCTTCGCCCTGAATCTCGGGACGAGATTCTGTTAAGGGGAGGGCTGTAACACCCCATGTGTTAATCATGAGTTAGGTAGTGAGTTTGGACTTAAGCAAGCCATGTCAAATGATAAAGAGCTTTATATCATAATCTTTCAAATTATTGATGAAGAATTGAAGTAAAATTCTTCCAAAAGAGGACCCGACTTAAACATCTTGGGAGACAAAAGATAAAGCTTAGGTGCTTTATGTTAAATATGTCCCTCTCATGTGCTTCACCTCAATATCAAGTTACCTTGATCATTGGAAAAGTTTCACAAAGTTTGGAATTCAATAGTCACATGAAATCACGAAAGTACATCCTTGGTTGAATTGCTTTATTAAGTGAATGAGAGCATGGGATGTCAAAAAAGTCTTGCAACCTTGCTCAAACAACTCTAATTGAGCTTAGAAACAAAAGTCATGAAGGGTTCATGTTGAGCAAATATCAAGAAAATGCCCAAATCGGCCTACAACCTTAGTTTAAGCCTTATCATGATGCCACTTTGCTCAAAATAGAACTTAGTTTTCTGTTTTTATTCTGGGGTTGGACCCTTAATAAAAGTTGAAGTTGAAGTTGTGTACAACAAAATTCCTTTAAACACCAAGCCATGATTCAGCTTCTAAGTAGGGCAAACAAGAGCTCGAATTTTGGAATCAGCAACTGTTTTCAGGACTCAGAAAAATTCAAGTCTGAATTTCAGCACCCATGACGTTGGCATGTCGCGTTCTCGTGATTTCATTAAGCAGCATGAGTTAAGCCAAAAATAAAAGTTGAAGCTTATGCTTTGGAAAAGAGCATGCCAAAAGTTGGAGTCAGTTCGATCAAGAATGGGCTGTCAATTTTGAACAATGAACGAGTCAGAGCTTAATCCCATTTTAACGCTGACATTGTCGGATTGGAGGTTAATTACTCACTAATCCGAAACTCATCTGTCCCTGAGTCCTTAATGAAAGATGGAGATACGCCAGAGGTCAACAAAAGTTGTTTAATGGCCACGTCCTGGTTCTATCTAGAAAAGGTCCAAAACCAGCTCAAAATATCCTTTGCTCGACACCTCGAAGTTGCTCGACGAAATGCCTCAACGGCCGACACGTGGTGACCACGCGTCCACCATTGCCAGACGCCGCGCGTCCGTGGTGCCACGCGCCCCTGCGCCCAGCTGCTTCGATGGGGAGCTGTCCGAGCGCCCTCTCGACCTCTCCCGCTCGCTCTCGTCCTTTCTCGCTCTGCGACGTGCAAGGCGCCGACGCCGCCGCCATTGCCTAGCCGGGCGAGCTCCACCGCCGCTACTACGCCCCTTCTCTGTCCCAGACAACCACGGCCTCACCTTCCTTAGCTCGAGCCGCATCCCCAACGTCTTTTTCCCCGGTCGTTTTGTTGCTGGATCGCCGACGCCGCGGGAACGGCCGCCGGGAAGCCGCTACTGCTCGTGGCCGGCCTTTCCCCGGGCGTTTCCGGCCGAGCCGGAGCACGACGCGGGTGTACGCGCCGCTGCTCGCCGCCGGGGAGGAACCCCTCCAGCCGGAGCCGGCCAACCCCGACGACCTCCTCTGTTTTCTGCGATATGAAGAAGAAGAAGGACCTCGCGGTCAAATTCAAACCAGTCCAGGGGTTAAGTGCAAATACTGTGACTCAGGTGAATAGTATCGCACAGTACAGTTTCGTCTTTTTCCTTTTTTCTTTTATGCTAATTGTAGCTGAAACTTTGATAATTCATATAAAATCGTAGAAAAATCCAAAAATAGCAAATGAGGACTTTTTAGAATCCTTGTGAGTGGATCTATGCATTTGTGTCATAATATAACATGTTTTAGTTTAAAGTTTTACGACATAATTAGATCTTTGCTAATCAGGGTTTAAGATTAGAAAAATCATAACTGCTACTATAGTGCTCAAAATGATTTGGAAATTTTATACTAGTCCATTCTTGTGATTCTTGTGCTATGATAAAAATTTCATGAATTATGGAGCACGTATGACTGAGTTATTAAGATATCTTGCTTAATGCCTAGCAAGTAATTTTAATTAGTTTATAAAGGAAATAAAAATGTAAAAATAGAAAATATGTGTCCTTTATCCTTGTACGATATTGTAATATCCTGGAAATACTTAATATGGTCATGTGTTTACATAAAATGTTAAGTTTAAGATTTAAGTTACTCTCACATGATTAATCGCAATTAGGATTTGTCTTTTTCATAGTAATTAATTTATAAAACTTGAGCATGTGATACTTCTACATTAGTCATGATTTAATATTATCTTTCACCTATAAAAATATCAAATCCAAACTAGATGTTTGAAATACCACCTAAAAATAATATATATAGCCTTTATATAGAGGATAATAAAATGTTTAAGTAGTTAATGAACATATAAATGGTTCTTGTGATGCTTTGCTGTGTTTTGGTCCTTTTCTAGATAGAACCAGGACGTGGCCATTAAACAACTTTTGTTGACCTCTGGCGTATCTCCATCTTTCATTAAGGACTCAGGGACAGATGAGTTTCGGATTAGTGAGTAATTAACCTCCAATCCGGCAATGTCGGCGTTAAAATGGGATTAAGCTCCGACTCGTTCATTGTTCAAAATTGACAGCCCATTCTTGATCGAACTGACTCCAACTTTTGGCATGCTCTTTTCCAAAGCATAAGCTTCAACTTTTATTTTTGGCTTAACTCATGCTTTGCTTAATGAAATCACGAGAACGCGACATGCCAACGTCATGGGTGCTGAAATTCAGACTTGAATTTTTCTAAGTCCTGAAAACAGTTGCTGATTCCAAATTCGAGCTCTTGTTTGCCCTACTTAGAAGCTGAATCATGGCTTGGTGTTTAAAGGAATTTTGTTGTACACAACTTAAACTTCAACTTTTATTAAGGGTCCAACTCCAGAATAAGAACAGAAAACTAAGTTCTATTTTGAGCAAAGTGGCATCATGATAAGGCTTAAACTAAGGTTGTAGGCCGATTTGGGCATTTTCTTGATATTTGCTCAACATGAACCCTTCATGACTTTTGTTTCTAAGCTCAATTAGAGTTGTTTGAGCAAGGTTGCAAGACTTGTTTGACATCCCATGCTCTCATTCACTTAATAAAGCAATTCAACCAAGGATGTACTTCGCATTTCATGTGACTATTGAATTCCAAACTTTGTGAAACTTTTCCAATGATCAAGATAACTTGATATTGAGGTGAAGCACATGAGAGGGACATATTTAACATAAAGCACCTAAGCTTTATCTTTTGTCTCCCAAGATGTTTAAGTCGGGTCCTCTTTTGGAAGAATTTTACTTCAATTCTTCATCAATAATTTAAAAGATTATGATATAAAGCTCTTTATCATTTGACATGGCTTGCTTAAGTCCAAACTCACTACCTAACTCATGATTAACACATGGGTTGTTACACTAGAGTTTTATCTAACAATTTCCACGAGTTTTGGTGATTTATCAATTTCCAGGGACTAATCCAGAAAACACCGAAAAAGGGGCATAACTACAAATCTACACCACGGAATTATCCGCAACTCAGGAATACGTCAAACTACCCTAGAAGGATCTAGAAGACACCAGAGCAAAGGGGAGGCAGGGCCACCTCCATGGTCGGGCGGGCCCCACCCGCCCGGCCCGGCCTCCCGTGAGGGAACCCTCTCCCTTTTCCGGAGTATTCTTCCACCGCCTTTGAGGATCAATCTTAGCCCCTACGTGAAGTCGGTTTGATCAAACGGTCGTGTGCATCCCACCGGGCTATATAAAAGCGGAGCCGACCCCCCCACAAACCCTAATTCATTCAATACTTCATTCAAGTCATTCAAGGTCGAGCCGGTTGAAAGATCAAGTCATCTAGAGCTTCAAGTTCTAGTTCCTCATAGCCT
Organism: Chrysopogon serrulatus; assembly: GCA_015844335.1. Taxonomy (NCBI): domain Eukaryota; kingdom Viridiplantae; phylum Streptophyta; class Magnoliopsida; order Poales; family Poaceae; genus Chrysopogon; species Chrysopogon serrulatus. The sequence continues at coordinate 53,174 of JADLZL010003603.1, read as the reverse complement.
TCTAGTTCATAGTTTAGCCTAGTTAGATCTAGATTAGAGGAAGTCAAGGCGTGTTAATCAGTCTTGGATTCCGGAAGTTGTCAAGAAGAGAAGAGTCTGGTACAGTTCTTAAGCTTTTCTTTCTTATTGTGTTATCTGCGTTTGTATGATATTTACTAGCAACATTGTTCTTCATCTTAGTTTAATTATTATGTTCATTGTCTACTTCAATACATCTAGTTTAGTTGGTTTGCTATTATATTCATGCACTGGTTCGTATAGCGTTCATCTAGTTGATCATATGGTGAGTGCTAGACAATATGTAGACATAGTGTCTAGATGCTTTGCTTATCTGCGGATATCCCCGGTTATGCCGGGTAGTGAGGTAGATCGTGGGTGTGATGACCCATTGAGTCCTTTGTAGGCCTTTTCCCGCATGCGGTGGATTGGTAGAGTGGGATTGTCAGGTTAAGAGTGTATTTATACACATGAGGTTCCTGTACTCATCTTTTCCTGTACATTGCTCCGATGTATTTGGGAACTATGGTAGTATTACTCGACAATGATTATTAGATGTACTTGCACTAGTTGACGTAGTTTTGACATGTAGTTAAATACTTAAGAGTTATTTCTCTATTACCTAATTAGACAACGCTGGCATAATTAGAGTGCTATGATGGAATAGTATCATTAGGAGATGACTGATTAATGGCTTATTATCATTATCTTTATTATTATCATATCATTATTATTTATCTTGTGACTTACCCCTGCTATGAGTAGAGTGTATGACATTGGTTACATCGTCTATTCAATGCATATACATATACATGTTATCAATACTATGTGTAGCTTCTTAGCAATGCCTTTCCAGTGGTAGAATATAAATGACAACTTGGTAATACTCTAGATAAAATGCTACAATGGTATAATTATCTGTCCGCTTGCAGAATCATTCTTAGTTTATATTTATCTTTATTTATTTCTGCCTAGTCACATAAAATGATAAGATTTAGTACCAGAGTTTATTCCTAGCTTTACAATTGGGGATAACAACCTAGTTTCACAGTTAGGAGTAAGGGTAAAGAGGCTAGTGGCTAGTTGCTAAAGGCAAGTTAATTAGTACCAATATTTCTAGTGTCATTGCGTGGGATAGGAAATTGAGATTTATTGCAGTGACGTTAGAAATGCCAACAAGTATCAATTTAATGAGCTATGTGATTCTATCTTTTAGTTTTAGTTCATTTTCATTTTCAATAAAAAATATTATTTATTAGTTTCAGTGTTCAGTCCAATTTTTTAATATTTTTTATTTTTAGTTTTCAATCACTTTATTTTTTAAAAAATAGAATGACTTACAATTTGGGATGGAGTACATATTAGTTGTACAATAACTTACCCTCTAAGTTAGCATCTTATGCAATATTTCTTTTAATAATTTATTTTTAGGGTACAGCTTGTCTTATTTTAGGCCGCAACTCTTTTTTTAATTAGTGTCTCTCCAATTATTTGCTTTCAACAATGTTTCCCAGCCTATATAGTGAGTTTTATAATAACTTACCCTTTTAATTGGCAGCTTATGCAATATTATCTAATAATTTGCACTGAGTTTACAGATTGTTTTATCTTGTATTGCTACCCTCATGTTTTAATAAGTGCCCCTGTTGGTAGCAAGTCATGTTTTACTACCTTTTTTTATAATACATGGTATAATAACTTGTCTCGTAATTGGCAGCTTATGCAATGTTTGTCCCTCTAGGTTACAGTTTATTTTTTTTTTGGTCTGCTACTCTTTTTAGAGGTTAGTACCTTTACATTGCTATATAACAACTTATTATATTCTTATGGTAGCATTCGATGTATATACCATGTAAAAACTTTAGTTTATTTTTAGAATAGCAAGTTTAATATTTAAATGGTAGCAACTCTTTTAAAATCTCTTAGCATAATTTTTATACATAAATTGCTACTAAAATATTTTTTTTGAAACATAGGCTAGAGGGGTCTAGTTTTGTTCATCTCATCATATAGAACATTGCTGTCCAAATAGAATTAAAAACTGATACACTATCTAAAAGTTATAGCAATTCAAAGAAAAGTTTATTTTTATTTGCTTACGTAAGCTTTCATGTGTGTGGTGGTCACGGGACAATATAGAGCAGGACATGCACGAGACAATATGCAGCAGGGAGCCAGGGAGCGGACGGACAGGATCACAGGAGTGGGATTCAGCGAGCTGCGGTGTCAGATGGACCATATGGCGTAGGTTGCGGACAGTCTCGCGGCGGGCAGTCTCGCGGCAGGGGGTCGCGCGTTTTCGTTCCAGCGCGATGGGTCGCGCGTTATCTGCGTCCAATTAGAAAATCTGACGTGAGATGAAGTGTCGCCACAAATTTCTGTTTTACATTTTTGGCAAATTTTGATCAAATGAATCCACATAACTACTACTACTACTTTGTTGTTTCTTTTCTTATTTTGAATGCTGACATGCTGAAATATAGCCTAAACACTTTATTGGATGGAGGAACATCTCTAGCAGCTTCTCTATAAAAATGTCATATTAAAAATGTAGTAGCTCCCCAATAGCTCTTTGGTGGTAAAAAAAAAAAAAAAAAAACTCCCTTCTCCACTCAAATAAAAGGAAAGTTGTATCTTCCCTAATAGTGTTGGGACCATACTAGCTGTTATCTTTTTTCTCCTACATCCTCATTTTGACATGTAGATCCCATGTATTGAAAAAAGATTATTGATGATTTGTTGAAACACCACCTCTAATATTTTAAAAAATACTATTGATGATCGTCAATACTATGTTACTAGGGGTGAATTAATGGTTAGCTGTTAGGGATATCCTAATATCACCCCCATCCCCATAAAATTGCCATATATTAGAGAGACAAGACAATTTCATTGCTCTAGCAGCTCCCAATAGCTCTCTTTCTTTTAGTATGGCTCTTTTTTTTAGTGGTCACCAATATATTCTCCATTTTTTTTTCAAATCAAGAATGAGTTGTATCTCCCACAGTAGTGTCGGGACCACAACAATTGTCAATCTCTTTCTTTCCACATCATCTATCTCCGCCATCTCCTCCTCCTCCCATTACTTCGAGTTTGGCAACTACCGCTTCGCTTGGACCTGCAGAAGCCGCCATAGCGATCTACTGCTCCCTTTCCCTTCGGCTCGCTTATGAAGAAGTCGTGCGATGCCAGCAGGCCCCAACCAGCCGATGCCGTGATGGACAGACAGCGAACTGGTCGCTGCCTTGTTGTAGCCAACCACTTCCGCAATGGGTAGGCCACAGGAGTGCCAGACCGCGTCGTGCTGCCCAGCTCCTCACCTCGGTCGCACCAAGCCAACGACGGTGAGTCCGGGTGCTCAAAAGAAGGACGAGTCGCGATAGGGAAAGTCGCTCGGAAAAAAAAATGATGGGCAATTTCATAAGCCACTTTTAACTACCATTAGCAGGATTGAAACAACTGATAGGCTTAGCGGGTTCTCATTAGCTAGGAGCACTTTTAGCTATTAATGGGATGGGATGTTTGGATCCCTAACACTTAAATTTAGCTAAAATCCAATTAAATATATAAATGAACTGTCTATGACTAAGTTATACATTTGTACTATAGTCCAAACATATATAGCTCATCATAAAAATTTCATCATAATTAGACCACAAAACCTGTAACTATGAATCATTACATTAGTTATAAATAAAAGTGGATTTTTCCAAATAATCTAAAGCTATAGCAAAACTTTTGTACTTAAGCATAATATATTATATGTTCATTATGTAGATGTACTCAGATAGAGTCCAATAAAATTGGATTATTCATTTTATGAATTTTTGTGATTTACTATGATTTTTTAATATCAACAAAAATAAATAAAAAAGAAACAAAACCACCACCACTGTGGCAAAACCATCACAAATCCATCATCCAAAAACCGCCTGGAGGGTAATTTGATATTTTACTCCAGAAGGCTATTCGATTTTCTCTACACACAAGCAGGCAAACTTCAGCAGAGGCTATCAGCTTCTATCGTTAGGCAACAGTCCAGCGAAGCCATCAGCATTTCTATCTTTAGCCAATAACTCAGGGGTGTTCTCGTTCTGGAATGAAAGACATACTCAAAACATGCATGGAACATATACAAGGAGATCCAATTTATCACCGTGTAAAACATTCTCAAATGAATCTTTGGAGTACATAGTTGCAAAGTGCTTATTGAGACGATCAAAATGGATATATTATTTACTAGTATATTTGAAGTTCCAACGAAATAGATATCAAATTTGCCATTGTGCAACAGCGCAGCTACAGCAATAGAAAACGAGCAGGCTCATAGTCATAGCACCAGAACACAGTATTAGTTGTACAAAAGTTCAATAGCATAGTATACAACAACAACAACAACAACAACAGAGCCTTTTATCCCAAGCATAGTAAACCCAAGAGAGACGATAGTATGATTACAAATATATTTTTCACAGAAATGGACTCTGAAATGGGAGTTTCTAAAATACACAGGAAGAGGCAGACGCTAATTTGTAAGCCCTAAACTCAAAAACAAATTGAAGGGCACAAAGCAGAAACGCAAACAGGCAGGATGTAGAAGTTGATGTTGCCAGTAGAGATTGAAGAATCTAAGCATCAATCGTCAAAACCACTCTTCACGACTTGCGTCAGTTGAAAGTTTGAAATCTATAACCTCGGAGCTACATCTCCCGGTAGATTAGCGATCTTTAGGTGCAAGAAGCTCACAAAGCTTCCATCACTCTTCATGAATCCGTCTTGGCTGAGGAGTATCATCTTGCCCAGCAAAGTAAACCATGACAACCAGAAGGGCAATGACAAATATAAGGATGTAGAGCGAGTTCCAGCTGACCAGAGAGTTTAACCCATGAAAGAAGGGCCGCTGATTTTCTTCTTTGTTGTTCTTCCTGCTCTGTACCCCTCAAGGAATTGGCTTATTTGAGATGCTTGGTCACCTTCTTCTAATCTCTCTAAACCATCCACCTTCAACAAGGACCATTTTAATTCAACCCCAAAAATAATGAATTCTCATTTGATGATTATCAGAGAGACAGTAGCAGTTTCTATCTTAAATCAAGTATCAACTTTTTCAGGGAATTAAAGAGGGTCAACAAACAGGAACCTATAAAAGTAATACCTTTGTTGATAAAAGAAGCTGTGCCATCACTAGCAAGAAACATGCCAGTAACACAGTGATTTTTATATGGATGCTGGTATTCGAAACTAGAATTAATTACTGAGGGTACTTTACTTACTAGCTCATACTCCTCATCTCTATCCCACACAAGTAGCTTTGGCAGCTGTGAGCTCTTGGAAACATCAAAAGTCTCCACAAACTCATCCCATTGCTTGATTCCAACATATCCAAACACCAAATCACGGTTTGCATTAGCAGCAGATCTCAAAATCTTCACCAGCTGTGCAGAATTTTCATCTGAATCATCCTCCAAAATTGTGAGAACAACTTTCCTCTGATCATCATTCAGCATTTTTAGCGTCTCTGTATTGATTGGGACAACCAAAGGGAGAAGGGATTGCCGTACAAAATCATCCAAGAATTTTTCTATGTCCAAAAAACAACACAATCAGTTGTGGCATTATGGGGAAAGCAACATGGCTATGTATGGTATATTAAATGGACATAAGACCATATACAGTGCCTGAAATTACTTCTCAAACTAAGAATCGACATAGAAAAAATCAAGTCATGAACAAACACAAGAAAGGGATAACAATTACCTTCAAATGGGCCATAGAACAAACTTTGTTCCTTATACTTTGGATGGATTGCTACTAGGGCTGGAACCTTATCAAATTCATAGGCTGCCATGATGTCCTCAGAGAAATCTTTAGCAACAGCAAACCATGCTCTTTTCTTGTATTTCCTTCCATATTCAGCAATCAATGAGTTATTCACCCCAAAACCAAGGAACATAGGAAAGCTTGTACCAGCGTTCTCAATGAAGTTCTTTATCGCAGAGTCTGACTCAAGGATAGAAACATCTGGCGCAACAAACTTCTTCAGATTGCGGACGAGCTGGTCAGCTTTCCTCGAACCAGTGTATTCAATTGGGACACCGTGGATAAAAAGCATGAGGGTAGGAAACCCACTGCATTTTGGAACAAATAAGCATTAGGCATCCAGTCTAAGAATATCTATTCCCCAGCGAAACCAAATTACTTTGGGGGTAAGAACTTACTCCACTCCATATTTTGATCCAAGTTTTCTGTATTTATCAGCATTGACTTTGGCAACAACAATAGGCTCACTCAACCCTGCCAACATTGGTGCAGCTTCATCTAACTGCACCAGCAAAAAAGGGAATAATATCATAACTTCATTTTCTTAATCCAATTCCCTGTCAGTTCAAGTGTAAGTAAGCAAATCGTATTATTTGAGAACCTACTAATGAGTCACAAACATGCCGCACTCAGTAGCACTTATTAGTCTTTTTCCACGAGCTAATGTAACCAAATTCAGGTGATGTCATACACTGTTTGTTTAATGACTCAATAACAGCATTTTTTGTTCAAAAATCGAATAAAATATTCTGATTCTGAACAATAGTAATTTCTGTACTCCCCCACCACGCTCTAGTCTGCTCGAGTTCTTGGGACCACCCACCCAAAGAACAAGGAATCCCAGAGTCCCAATCAACCCATTCCCATAGCACTATCACAGAAACCAAGATCCACGGCAACAGCAGACGGTATCCCAACTCCCAATTCGCGCCACATCTCAGAGGTCTACCACCACCACCAGCAGCAAGCGACAGGTCGGCAGGAGTTCCTCGTACCTCGGGCGCAAGGCGCTTGCAGTGGCCGCACCATGGGGCGTAGAAGTCGACGAAGAGGAAGTCGATGGCGCCCAGCGCCGCCTCGAAGTTGCTCTCGTCGAGGTCGATCACCCGCCCGTCGCGTGGGAAATCCTCGCCCGCGGCGACGGTGTCGCGGGCTGAGAGCCACAGCAGCGGCAGGAGTATGAAAGGGAGCAGCGCCGGCGGCCGGACTCTAGTCGCCATCGCCGTGGCGGGCGCTCGATTCGATCTCCGCCGCGCCGGAAGTATGGAGTATGGACACGAGAACTTGACTACTACCAGTTTCCAAGGGGTTTATTCGGAAAAAGTTCACATTTACCCTTCTTCGGAATCTGAGATATTTTGCTGACCTTTTTTTTTTATAGTACATCAACCTACTAATACACGCCGGCCGGTCAACGGATCTCTAAATCCCACATCATCAAAACCAAACATCCGCGTGCGGACGAACAATTGCGATAAAAACGGTCCTCCTCCCTCACCCCCGCAAAATAAATACTCCATCACCCTCCGCTATTCATCAATCTACGCTCCATGCCCGCGGACAATCACCGCGAAAGATCTCCAGCCAATCGCCGGGCAAAGAAGCAGCTCCGTCGATCGACGCCCGGCCTCCCGCCGCCGACGCCGCCGCAGTTCGCGGAGATTATTATATGCCTCCGCGCCACCATCGACTCCACCAGGTCTGCCGTCTGTCCAATTGGCTATTTCTATTTGGATCATCTAATTACATGTGTGTACGTCTAATTACTGTGTGACGAAATTTCACATCTCCGAAAATTTTGAATTTGCTGACTTGACTTCTATTATGTTTCTTAAGCATGATGGTTTTGTGCAAATGATTTTCTTTCCTGAATATTATCTTTGATTATCACCTACCATCCATTTGATCTATTGCCTTGAAATACTAATCGGAAATAGGGGTGCTGATGGCTAGATCATGGTGGCATAGCGACCTTCGATTAGTATTTTAATTTCCCATAGCGACTGATCCCATATCGATTAAGTGCACCCCGAGATGAATCCGTAGTACATACTATACTATGTAGATAGATAAGTACTAGCATAAAATACAATTTTTTATGAGAAACTGAGCCCACGTTAATTTCAGATTATTATATGCACACTCATCTGTCCATCCGAAAGATTTGCACGTCCTTGCGACTTTATACTGATTTTACTAAAATGAAGTTTTTGAAGTGTTCAGAAAACGAAGGTTAAAGACCGAATCAACCTATGACACGAAACTTTTGGAAAGGAACTGAACTCAGCCTCTTCGACCTGTATGGTCAGCGAGGCTTTGGTCCAGTACTGTCAAAAGGGCCACCACAGGATCTGATTTGAAAGATCCAGGTCAGTCAAGCCCCCTTCGCTACTACTGTAAGTACACAGTAATTTCCATTCATCATCATAAGCATCCGGATACGAAAGGAAGTGACACCTCAAAACGTAACGCGCCTGCTACCCGTGCAGTCAGCACGAGTAGCGTGACACGAAACCGAAAATTAACAAACGATATCACTGCTGAGGTTCCTCCAACCACCACAGCCTGGAAAGTTCAAGCCACGATATTATTAACAGAAAAAGTCGTGTCCTACACCAAATCACAAGAAACGAGGTTACAACTTATGGTAAGAAAATGCAGTATCAGGCAACAACCAGGGTAGGATGAAGTCCAAGCTTTTAACTTCATAAAATGTTGTTGAAAATAAGTCTCCAATATTTATGTAGGCAACGAGAGGCATCATCTCAACCAGGGCATCATCTCAACCAGAGGCAGTCTTCTTCTGCTGGAATATGACTGCGTACACAGGGACTCCAACACCGATACTAACTGCCCCCAGCACGGAAAGGGTCACCTTCAACCCTTGATGCTTCATCCTGTGCAAGTTATACATGTGCTTGGCGTGGAGGTAGTATGGCTCGTCATGGCCATGTCCTCCCATTCTCTTCACGCCAGTGGCATGGAATCCACGAGAAGCTGATGCAGGCACAAGAAGAAAATCAGATATCAGGGGTGATACAAGGAGAACAGATCAAAAAAAGAACACATAACTTCATTTGATGATATGGAAAGTGATGATGAACAGACTGATGCATCACACATGGCATCAAATCATTTGCCAGAAGTGAATTAAACCAGAGAAAAGTTGACAACTTCATTCATGATAATTTCAGACATCAACAATCCAGTAAACAAGCCAAATAAATTTGAGACATTAATGTTCAGTCCCAGCAATCAACATCTCCAGTTCTCCACACGTATACATACCCATGATGCTTTGGTCCCCTCTAAGAACATTGACAAGGAAAATGAGACACAGGAGTTTTGATCTTCAGGCATTGATATGATAAGTACTAATGAATGGAGAAACGATGCTGTGAAGATAGGATGATTGGCTTCTTCTGAGGGAAAAACAGTTTGCTCAACACTATAGCTTAAATCATGGGGGCCAATGCTAACTACAACCAGCAGTGACAAAAGGTATGATGAGCCTCTTGTAAATAACCACCTTCGATAAGTGCTACAAAGGATGCACAACAAAGTAGCGCATCATAATAGCAACCAACCCCAGTTGCATAGTTATTCCAACCATTATTTCTAAACAGTATGTCCTCAAAGACCTATCAGGTCCTCCACAAGACAATGAAATTGAGCACAAAACCTCAAACAAATTGATACAAGCTCCCTTTGCACACATGAAACAACTAATTATAACATTTGTGACTTTGTGAGCACGCATCAGGAAACAGAAAACACAAGAACACTGCTCTTTGGCATTGGTTAATTGGGATAACACAAAAGTATCCAGAGTGGTCATTCAACTGTTCACCGTTATCCGCTATCGCTGATTCCCTATGTTATCAGAGATCGCAAACTCGCCAATTCTCGATCAAAGGCCAAAGCATAACCATTGACCACATCTAACACCGAGGGGCAGAAAACCTAAATACAGGGCATGTCCCGATTCATTGAACATAAACATATAGACTGATCTCACAGCCAGATCGAAAGAAAAATCACAGCAGAGCGCGGACGAATCTCGGACCCGAAACATTAGCTACCACAACCATTTCATCACGCGACCGGAACTATTATCCGAGGAACCGACGGATCTACCGCAGCACACATCCACGCCACCGCGACCAGCGGAAAACTAACACCCAGCCTAACCTCAACGCGCCGGAGCAACCCTAATCGCCCCAAGTGATGCGAGGTCAAGGCGAGGGGGATGCAGGATTGGAGGGGCGCTTGCCTGGCTTGGACGCCTCGGCGCCGGCGGCGAGGAGGCGGATCCCGGAGCGCAGGCCGCGGTTCAGCGCTGTCGCCATCGCCTTCGCCTTCCTTCGTGTTCTCGACTGGGTCGCCGCCGCCGCCGGTGGTGTGGTGGTGGGCGAGAGGGTGGTGTGACTCAGTGTGATTTGTTGCGGTCGGGCCTTCGGCGATGTGCTTCACTGGAGCTTGAACGGGCCAGACTTGGGCTGCTTGGTTGTTCCTAGCGAAGAGGCCCGGCCCAGAGCCCCGGGCTGGCAGCTTGGTTGTTCCTAGCGAAGAGGCCCGGCCCAGAGAGCATAGAACAGAATACGTCTTCGTTGGTCAAATGAAACCGCTTTCAGAAAGGAATAACGTATTTTGTGAAATCCGCTTCTGCCTCAGATGACTTCGAATCCAAGAGTCGGATGATTGCCCGATCAAATAAATCATGCTCGCGAAGCAAATCCAAAGGACAGACGCTTCCCCTTCTTCCCCTCGCCGAGTCGATGGAGTCGCTTGCCTCGCAAGCGAGGCCGGCGGCGGTGCTCTGGCTCGCCGGCTTCTTCCAGGCCGCGCGTCTCCACCGCGTTGTCTACTTCTGCGCCAGGTCCTTCTCCGCCTCTGTCCATACCCATCTTTTCGATTTTGATGTGATTTATTTAATTTGATTTTTTGGGGGGCCAAGTTAGTGTCCTCTGAATCTGCTCAAAGCTTCGATTACTTATTCGTTAGTATAACCTTGTCGATTTTTGGTTGGATGCAGCTCCAGGCCACTATCCATCAGGATTGCACAGTGCTTCCTGCTGAACGGGCTTATCTTCCTGGGGAGGTACCGTCTTTCGTGACTGATATATATTGATCCTCGACTGAATTTTGTATTTTTTTTTTGTTACTTTGGTGTGTGGTAGGCTTAAAATTATAGAGGTTGTGAGCAGAACGTCACACAATTGTGAACTCTTTAAGTGTTGTTCTTAGTTGTAATGTGTATTGAAACTGCAAGGGTAGCATGTCAAATACCCGTAAAATGCTTTGCAATGCCGCCGCTATGCATTTGCCTGGAATGACGTAGGTTGCCTGATGAAACAGCAAAGCGAGCTGGATGGAGTTTCATGTGATGTTTGAAGCATATTGAGCTTTTGACTTGTCTTAGTTCTCTGTCATTTCAGTTGTTTGATTAAAATGTCTTAAGCCTGAGGAGGTTTATGTTATGTAGATCATGTCAGCACTATTGCTCCGAATGTTCCTTCTTAGCTCTTTCGTGTGTTCTTTACTTCTTTCTCGTGAATACCCATTTAAATATTTCTTGTGCTTCACAGCTTGCTAACCTTGAAATCGGTGGTCATTCCAACTCTATTGTGGATACTACCTGAGCAATGCAATCAAACGGGGGGACATCTTTGTGGGCACAGGGCAGCCATATCTATCTATTCATTCTTACGCTCTGGTCTTGTTGAGATCTTTTATGTAAGTGCTACCTGTTACATGCTGCTATTTTATTATTACTTTTTTTTTTAAAAAAAGTTACTCTGTTTTCATCATCGTCATTGAAAATAACTCTCCAGTTTCAAGTATCTTGTGTCCATCCAATAATAAGTATTGGCTTTGGCATTAAACAGCACATGATTTTTGGATTGTTATTATTTTAGAAAACATATATGGAATAACAGATACTAGCATTAAAACAATCTAGTGGTTGCCATTTATCTTTGCAATAACACACGTAAATAGACATCATGTAGGAAAACTTGTTTCCCTAGCAATAAAGATTCACAACTTCACAAATAATAATCTGACATGATATGATATATAAAGCATCACTAACCCTTGTTTTTCTTGTGACGTGCTTGGCTCTCCATATGCTGCAAAGTTCTCAATGAACATAATACTCCACCACTAGTCTGCAGTCTGCACAATCCCTTGGGACAAACTATCTAATACCTATCAACTTACTGTTACTATCTTCCCTAAAAATAATACATACTGTGACTATCATGTCATGTAGTACTTTATATGGTACATTGGGCATCGGCACCATAATCTGTGTGTTCTTATTACATTATTTTCTTTGAATATCTATGCATTGCTTATTATTTACATTTTTGTTTTACATAATAAACATCTATTTCAGGTACTTTGGTTTTATCCACTTTATGTCTTCAGCTTCATATTAAGTACACTTTGGTATGTTAAGCCTTTTCCATCCATAATCTCTAACTTTTCTTATGCTGCCAGACATTGTTTTTTCCCGTGAGTACACTTTTAGTTAATAGGGGGATTGTCAGTCATTGCACTGCCCATTTAAAGACTGCCCATTTTCTCTTATTATGCAGTAATATGTTCACTCTAGCAACTATGGGTCCAATATTCCATCCAGCAAGCCACACAAGATCTTATCATAACCAGTTGAAAGTTTGTATATGGGTGCAGCATGACACAATAAGTTGCAGGACATTTCTTGATCACCATGTCAATGCTTTTAAATCTACTGTTTTTTAGTACCTTTCTGTAGAATATAGATTTGTGGAGTTACATGATCAGAATAGGTTTTCCTGTGCATAAATTTGCTATTTGCTTTCTGGGATATGTATTTAGCAAAAGTTGGATTGAATTATATGCTTGCAGTAGGCGGGTAAAATTGATCTGTCTATGTTTTCTCATCTTATCGGTTGAAAAAACTGTGTTGTCGGTTGGTGCATTCTTTTTTTTTTTTTTTTTTTTTTTAAAAGACGGGTGTTGCCTAGGTAGGTTTTAACAGCGTATAAAAACAAACCTGGCTGTGATATTTGAGCTGAACTCATTTGTTGTTACAGGTACGGATTCTCATGTTATTGTCCTCAAATTATGTATAACTCAGAGACTGGGCAAGGGAGCATCCTTTTATCCCTTTTGTGATGCGGAACATTTTATGCCAGGTATAATGACATTGCCAAGCATGCTTTGGATGTTGTGAAAAGTAAGCGCCTAGTTTCGACTCAAGCACCAGATGCTCACAATGTAACTGAAACAGAAGAGCAGCCTGAGGGATTTGACAGGTAGTTGTATTCATGTAGAACTTGTTTGTGCCTGATTGCATGCTCTGTTTGCTGATATTTTTATATTAGGGTTGCACTTGGTATTGGGGAACAGGTCTATTCAATCCTTCTTTTAACCATTTTCTTTGTTGAGGTATGATTCTATCTTTCCCACATGTACCACTGGATAAGCAATTGCACATATCATATCTATTTGAACTTTGTTTCTCCTGGTCTTCTTGGCTTGTCAGTTAATAATTTTTATATATTTGCATCTGTAGGTTTCAGTGATTGGTTACATACCTTACTTTGGCAAGGCAATGAACTTCCTGCTCCTGTCATTGATGTATGCCTACTATTGCTTTGAGTAAGCACCTGAATGTGTTTGCATTTGCAGAGCTACTTCTATAGTTCTATTATCTTGAACTTTGATAAACTTTTCCAGGTACAAATGGAACTTCTTTGCAGTGAGTCTGCATGAGAGGCTTGATTTCTTTGAATCAAATTGGGCATTCTTTGCTGGATTTGGTATGTTGACAATTTATGCTCTGATGGGTAATGTCGTATGATATGTTGTTTTCCCTTTAGTTTAATTATTATGTTTGGCACATTTATTATTGGAGCAAGACAGATTTGTGGTATTAAACTGCTTCTTTTCATTGGCCATTTTGTTGAATCGGATTTGGTCACATGAGTGGTCTTATTGCAATCTTCACTGATATAAAGAGTGACCAAAGTTCGTTTTATAGTTTCAAGGAACTTCTGTTTTCTTTTTCCTTCTTCCGGTAACATGTGAATTGCTTTGCAAGGAAGTTGAGCTAGCTCAGTTGGTCAAGGGTATGGATGTATACCTAGACCACCCACGTATAGGCAAATTTGGGTGCCTATTTTCTTCTTAATAATGCCCCACCTAGTTCCTCCTAGGTTGGCCTAGTTTGTTTTTTTTAAAAAAAATGCTTTGCAAAGGAAATGTTGAACATTAACTAACTCTCTCTGGCTCCGGGCCTCCGGCTATCTACAACTACATATTTTGCACGCTGTCAACAGCTATTTCGTACACATTTTGTCTGTGTGAATTAACTTGGTTCATTTTACATGTGTGTGGATATGTTCATGGCAAGAAGCATCTGTACTTTCAGATTTTTATGGGAAAGTTTCCATGATTGTAGATTACTAAATATCTGTTGCTAGATCAGCTTGCTTTTAAAACATAGGTGTTAATTATGCATTACAAGAACCATTTCATTATAAGTTCCAAATGTGAATTGCCAACAGTTTGTCTAATAGGTTTGAACCATTTAAAACCATATTCTTTCTGTAATTTTGGGAATGTCCATCATACATTAGGTTTTAGCCAAATTCCTCTTGTTATTGGGCACTGTTGTTTTTTCTTTTATTTGCTTTTTCTTGTAAAACTGCTCACTTATCACTGTCATGGCATTTCTCGATATTCTCCAATAACCTATATGCTATCTACAAGCTATTTTTTGTGTTACTCTGACATGTTATGGGTTTTTCCTTGTAGGTGCTCCGTGCGTCCTTCCAATTTTCTTCTTCTCGCCTCTTATAAGCTATGGATTTCTAGCTATACTTTACCCATTGGTACGGTTAAGCATGTTTCAGTCGTGATTCCTTTTTCCTACATTTTATTTGTTTTTTTTGGAGCATTACTGTTATGGTGGGGCCAGGTCTATCAGCACCGTAAGCGCAGCCATGGCTGAGCGGTGCCAACAAGATGTGCGTGGCGTGCGCCTCTGCATGGTGACTGCATCCAGTGTAGGCACCATTCCTGGAGTCTATTTGCATGGTGACTGCATGGTGCCGCGCATGTCTTGTTGGCGCTGCTCAGCCACAGCTGCACTTTCGGCGCTGATAGACATGGCCCACCATAAAAATTACATTTGAGAAACTTCAAGAATTTTCATTCTTTAGTTTTTATTTCTCTTTTTGAAACTGCACTTCTCGCTGGTGGTTGGAATTAGCAAGAGTTTCACCAATTTGTATATTTGCTTTGTTGTAGAAAAAACTGAAGTTGGTACATGCTCATAAGCTGTTTCAGTTTTCTCATTCACAATAAGATGCTGTTTCGTAATACCATTTCAGAGTATTGAAATTAATTCATTAGGATTGAAAGATGAAACACTTCTGAGACATAGAGAGCCCTTATAAGATTCAAAAATGAGTTGGCTTGATTATCCTTTACAGTAGCTCTAGTTGCCCTTTTTTCTGTCCCCTTGCACTCTAGTTCCCTGTTGGACATCAGTTTTCCCTCGTTTTTTTTAAAAAAATTAGCAGTCTGTATAAATATATTCAAAATCAAATGATAAAATGACCACATGGTGATTGCACACTGTATTCTTAGAATAGTAGTCCTGAACTGTGTGAGAATCAGATTTGTGTAAAAATTAAAAGAAGAAAGGCCCAAGCTTGAACACTTATTATGCTATCTCAGTTTTCCTCATCTTGCCCTGGAGCAGTTTTTTTTGAGATAATCGACATGTCCTTGATCAATTTGAAGTTTTTGTCACATAGGTCGTCGATGCTTTGTAAAAGAGTGCTTTGATCAATTTTGCAATTGTTTACTATACAACAAATTATGAGTTCAACGTGACACCATTGCCCTTTTCCAGTTTGTCTTGACTGCTGCAGGGACTCAAGCTGAGCAAGTAATTGATGGACTGAAACCTGCACATGAAGGAAAACTACAAAGAATACCTGTGTTCTTTGTCGCCGACTGACGTAAGCCCGCCTTTCTTTCATGCAAGAGATGAAAATTAGTGGTATTCAGTTTCTTTCAAGTAGGAACCCCTGTATGGTCAACAACCACCACCCCTGACCCCTCTCCCTGTATTCCCTCCTGTTTTGGGTCTTCTTTGTCAAATTTAGATGACTGACATTGACATAGAGAGCCCTTAAACTGTAAGATCCAAAAATGAGTTGGCTTGATTATCTTGTACAGTAAACTCTAGTTGCCCTTTTTTCTGTCCCCTTGCACTCTAGTTCCCTGTTGGACATCAGTTTTCCCTCGTTTTTTTTAAAAAAATTAGAAGTCTGCATGTGTATATTCAATAATCATTATGAAAGTATGACCACATGGTGATTGCACACTGTACCTGTCTTAGAATAGTAGTCCTGAACTGTGTGAGAATCAGATTTGTGTATGCAAAGAAGAAAGAGAGCAAGCTCTGAACACTTATTATGCTATCTCAGTTTTCCTCATCTTGCCCTGGAGCAGTTTTTTTTGAGATAATCGACATGTCCTTGATCAATTTGAAGTTTTTGTCACATAGGTCGTAGATGCTTTGTAAAAGAGTGGTTTGATCAATTTTACAATTGTTTACTATACAACAAATTATGAGTTCAACTTGACACCATTGCCCTTTTCCAGTTTGTCTTGACTGCTGCAGGGACTCAAGCTGAGCAAGTAATTGATGGACTGAAACCTGCACATGAAGGGAAACTACAAAGAATACCTGTGTTCTTTGTCGCAAAGCGACTGACGTAAGCACCCAACCTTTCTTTCATGCAAGAGATGAAAATTAGTGGTATTCAGTTTCTTTCAAGTAGGAACCCCGTATGGTCAACAACCACCACCCCTGACCCCTCTCCCTGTATTCCCTCCTGTTTTGGGTCTTCTTTGTCACTGGTACATTTTGATGACTGACATTGACAGAGAGATTTTCTGAAACTGTGGTGCCTGCAGGACAAAAGTACTGCAACTGTTTCCAGTGGCACAGAAAGAACAATGAAGGATCCACAGAAACAAAACAAGGAGAGAAGGCACTGTGTGTTCGTTGTGCTTATCACAATGTGCCTTGCATCCCTAAGGTGCACGCACGCCTCTCCATAACGTGGAAGGAAGGGTCAGGCTTGCCTTCATTGACGCTGTAAATATCCTGTAACATTGCTGCTGTAAATATCCTGTTACATTGCCGCTGTAACAAGCATTTCTGTTGAATGGGAACTCTGAAAATGAATATAAAATGTATATAAAAAATACCTCCCATATTGATGTACATACAAATTGCACCATGTCCTTTCGCCGACCCTTTCATACTGTCAGTAGCTGATTTGGCACCGGAATCCCATTAGTTTGCCTCTAATATCGTTCATCTTGTTTATTTAGTTGGCCACTCATATTGTTCATCTTCTTTAGTTTGTAAGGCTGCTTTCAAGAATGAAAATGACAGTGATTAAGCTGCCCACTGTAAATTAAAGTTGCTATCTATTCTGAACACCAGTAGTTAAATAGTCCTTGCATTTTCCTCACCTGGTTATAAGGCTCCATCTCGGTGGTGATGCTGACGCATGGCACGCGCATGCCGTAGGGTTCTATCATCGATATCTCAAAAAAATGATTTACATGGCCAGCGGAGACAAGCGAAGCAAACGATGAGGTAATTGATCCAGCATATATAAGCCAAATACAGAATCCTATCTGAACACTAATACTCTAATAAACCTAAATTTATCACTATTATTCTAAGTAGTTCAGAATATCTAATCTTTTAAAAAAAAACTAACCAGACTCGTTTCCCTACTGGACACGGCCTCAACCTGGGAAGGCCCATTAGCCTGCTTCTTCTTGCAGCGGGGATCTTTTTTAACGGAAATTTTATCTCAGATTCCCGTCGTTTTTTTTTTTCTCCCTCGTACTTCCATTTTACCGTAGATTTTGAGTTTTAGTTCTGCCGGCTGGTGGACGATTCCCACGAAGACTTTTTAGGAGTAGAGAAGAGAAGAGATAGAGATTTAGAACATACGGTAGACTGCGATTGAACATGGAAGTGGCAGAAGAGCTCTACTGTATGACGCAGCTGACGTTTCAACTCCCGCACCATCTTGTCCCCCAGATTTTCCGTAGCACCTGCCCAAATACATATACGATTCTGTCATTATAATATATATACTCAAATTATATGACGTTTTGGTGTACCAAATCCGAGCATTGCGTTGCGCTTGCGCGGTTAGTTGTGCCTGTACTTTTGTGTCAGCCACTTGGAAGGTTTGCAGCTTGCTGAACTATTGCTCATTACCTGCGTCCTGAAACATTACTGTTTATTACACCTGTTCGCCTAACTGCTCTTTATTGAGATCAGGTGATAGGCAAGGACGACTGAACATATGCTATCCTATGCTTCAGCAATGATCCATGTTCCTCTGATTTGAAATCAAATAATATTTGTTCCTAAAACAATATTTAGCTAGTGTTGATCATTCCAAAGATTAGGCTGACGAACGAGTCGACGACGACGACGCCAACCAAGTATGGTGTGTGTTCTTTGGTTTCAGCTTGGTCATATTGTAACTCATAACAGAACAATAGTGTTCTCTGTTAGCTGAATTTATATATAATGCAAGCCGCCCTTGAGACGATTATTGAGAGGCTGCTAGCTTTCGTAAGATGTTGGACAAGCTCCATAATTTCATGTACTTGGTACTCAGCACTAATATAATGGGTCGCTTGTCTGCTTGCTGATGTTCCTTTTCCTCGTACGTGACCACCATCCATAGTCCCTCTATTTCTTCCACATGAATAGCACAATAGCTTGTACAAAATATAGCTCTAATATAAAATATAATAAGAATGCTAATATTCTGTCAGTTGCTCTGTTATTGCATATATAAATTAAATGTCCAAAAGAGAGACAGAAGAATCTGATGAGGGAATAACAATAATAGTCGAGCCTTTGATGTTCCTTTCTGCTCCTTTGTAAACACATCCTGTGTATGATGATTGAATCTGAGTTGAAGCCTGCTACAGACATTTTCATCCATAATTGGACTAGTTCTACTATCTTTTCTTTCTTTGAGCAAATAATTGAGACGACGCTCGTCGAAATTTCAGACATTGTAGCCCTGGGTACAGCAATTAGAGAGGACCACATACTAAACATCCACCCGCCGGCGGTCCCTATTTGATCTCCAAGAGTTTTAGTCGATCTTTACTGCTAGTCTTGATGAACTCCACTTAATTGGCAACAGGAGCTCTTCCAATTAATCATTTCTTTCTTTCTTTTATGCTAGCTAGCTAGCTGCACATTCCTCGTCTCACGCGTCAGTGTACTTGCACACACATCATTACTTGATGTTGTGTTGCCACCTAACGCACTGCTAGTAGCAAACAGATCAATGCACGATGCTTCCCATTTTTTCAGCAAGGAATATTTGACAACATGTAATGTATACTGTGCATTCGGTATGGTGCACAAGTCAAATTGTTGTCAAATTATTATTGGAGCACTAGGGATACTCAATTTCACAGTTCTTTGTTTCACTGTTTTTTACGCTTGCAAGATCTGGCATATAAGATAGAGCAAGCATTGTTGGCAATCCAAATGTTCCCATATTCTGGCATCTTAATATATACTGTTTTGAGAAAAATACTTATTCTGGCATGACGACATTGTTCTCATATTCTGGCATCTTAATATTTGTAAGTTGGCAGAATGGTGCACAGTGTAAACGATTGATTTTAATGCTTCTGTCTCATGAAATTGATGCCTTTATCACAATAATTTTATGCTTTATAACAAATTAAATTATCTGCTTGACGGTGTGGTAAGAGAACAGGTTGATGAACTAGCTAGTAAATGCCGTTCCAAATGAGATCATTTAAAAAAAAAAAAAAAAAAAAAATCGATATGCTCCAAATGATTGAGCATTGATTGGTTGTTATTTGATCCTGAACTCTATCCTTGGGATATTCATTAATATCTAAGACGAACTCTCGAGCTGAAGCTGAGGGATCGTGGTGGAGCCAGCCACAGCACTTACTCGATCTGGTGGTACTAGGTGCAAGCAGCTTTCAGGTGCAGGACCAGTACTAGTCCAATTTGTTTGGTTTATCATATAGATTCTTTCTTTCAAGTGTGTTTAATTAGTTCATCGTGTGGCATCTCCAATAGCTTCATGCGGTTGCACTATAGCATGGTGCATTGCTTTATAATATACTCCTATTTCAAACGTTGCTTTAATTTGTTGGACTGCAAGCATCATGCATGTATGTATCAAACCATCAATGTATCATCAATCAATCATCATACATGACTGCTGCTGACTAATGCGTTCATTTCATCATGGAAAATGCTATGGAATCAGAATAATTTTTTCAGTGCGGGATTAGGAACACGATGGTTTTCGCGTTTTCTGTGCAGACATGTTGGCATGGCATCTGCGCCCACATTTTGAGTTCAGTTTGACGCGTAGGACTAGGCGTCAATCATGGCGGAGCCAGTGGCGAGTCCACGCCTTGGTCCGCACTCGACAGCGCCCGTACGTGCGTGCGCGTATTCAGAAACATGCCCAGCCATCAGGCGAAGCAGTACTACTAGCAGCTTAGATTCTGTCGAGCGAGGATTAAGCAACAGACTCTCTTTTTTAAGTTCCTGCCCGTCATGATTCCCGTCTTTAGAGAAAAGAATATAATGCCTGCCGACCGTGTCTGTGTGTGTGTGCCCAACCACCGTGGCTTATAGTAGTATGTGTCAATGCATGTGTTGTTCTTGTCCTCACTGGTCAGAATGAGAATTGATCGGCCGGCAGTGTAGTGTTAGGATCCATGTCCCCGTCCGTGTCAAGTAAAAAGGATCTCCAATCTTCACGGGGAAGCGTAAAGGGTGAATGTATCATCAGGTGAAGTACTACGTGTTAGCAAACGATCACATTCAAAAGAACAAAGATAACTCAAGACAGGTTGAGCTAGAGTTAGTTGTCCGGAGAAGATGTGATCGTTTTGGAGGAGCCACTCCAGCCACTCTAATTTTCACTGAAAATGGCTCTTTTGACAAAACCTTTGGCAGGGCTCTTCTGCGGAGTCAGAGCCAGGAAGGAGCCCTGCCAAACAGTCTTTTACCTCAGCTCCGACCTCCGATGATGCCCTCACTTAACCACAGATCATTGTCATGTTGGCCTTGTGCGAGGAATTGAGATTTGGTATGCATGTGGGGTGGATTGTTAGGGTGTGTGGCGCGGCGGAGGAGCACACTGGCCACAAAACTCTTTCTAAGAGCATCTTGAGAAGATTACTTATCTTATATCTTCTAAAAGTCTATAGGTGATCTTCAATTCTATTATTAGTTGCATGGTTTTTTTTTTTTTTCTCTTCCAATAGATTACCAATAGCTTTACATCATGTTTGGTTTGCAGAATGACCATGTATATGAGAAATCATCCGATCCATGAACCGAAGTTAATCGAGTCATTTGGTTTGAATCATGGGTTGAACATGTCAATCATCAATACATTCCTCATAGCACTTGGATATACCATTTGCAGGGCAAGCCTCTACGATGCACTGACTATCGAAAAAGCATGGGACAAGTGCATGTGGGACCACACCATGAAGGATGAAGTTGATCTCCAAACCAAACAGGGTCCAAGTGGATAGGGGAGAGGGGACGGATCTGCTACATTTGAGGGGGGAGGGGCATGTATTTTAAGTAGTTTCTTAAAGCTTCCAGTTATTAGAGGTTGGATGGGTAATCTATTGGAGCAACTACAATCTCTTATATTGTGTATTTTTTTTAGTACTAAAGATAAAATTAAGTAATTTGTTGGAGATGAACCTAGCCTCGATAACCTTACTGCCTTTCTCATGGTGAAAAGGTACAGAAATATAGATACACATACAGTCATATACACACACAAACTCATCCTACCAAAGCACACATGTACCCTACCATCATGAGCTCCTTAGAGAGATGATTTGAGCTGGTGGAATTTGAAATTTACGACATATAGTTGTTCATAGGGATGTCACCTATCAATAAATAATAATAATTAATCTAAGAAAATAGAAATACATATGTCAATTTTGGGATTTGAACTAAAACAACATATTGATCATATTAAGTGGGCATAGGCGATTTTTATCGTAGTCCGTTTCAACTTATCAGCTAGCAGTATTTTCTTCTTACAGAAAAACAGTTGTTTCAACAATGTTTTGGCTTATCAGCCCCATAACCCTTTTTGGGGTCTGCTATATCAATCGTGAGGAGGCTGCTGCAATTCCATTCAAAGCGTTGAAACGCGAAATATGCTTGTTCTTTTCGGACGCGACAAGCGCTGTTTCCTCGCCCTGCCCTGCCGATGGTCTTTCTTCCCACATCCATCCAGCCATGTCAGCGTCGTATATTGTACTACATGCATGTAACCATAAACAAAGATTCTACGTACTATACTCCGTAGTACTTGTAGTATGATGGGGAAATTAAACAGTGTCAGTTTCTTTAATGAGCACTATTCTGCCTAGAATTCAGCAAAGTGTCACCGCAAAGCTTGGGCACAGTGTTACGCCGGCCGGAACGGGACGACGCGTGCGTGCAGTGCGTGTCCTGGCAATATAATTGCCACACTAGCTCAGGCACGACAGATTAAATGATGCTGTTGCGTACACAAATCGAAGAGACCGTAAATAAAGGCTCTCCGTGTGACAGCTTGAGAGCTTCGCGACGACACGTTAACCACCTTCCCCTAATTGTACCGTAAACTCATCCGTCATCCATCTGGTAATTACTTCCACGTTCCACCTACAAACACTGCACAGAGCAGGCTGGTAGCAGTCGGTAGTGCTGCGCGCGTGGGAGCATGGCTCAATGGTTTTTTTTTTTTTTTTAAAAAAAAGAAGAAAATTGGAATGGCCCAATGAATGATTCGACGGAAGACCGAGAGAAAATAAACGCTGCAGAAAGTGTCGCCACTCGCGGCTCCCCGCTGCCAATGGGATCACAGTTTCCAGCCGGGCGCGCGCCTGCCTGCGCGGCTTTTGCCTTGCCTTGCCCTTGCCGGTGTTCGCGTGCACCCGCGCGCCTCCCGTCGCCGTCGCCGTCCGGCGGGCCTCCGGTTGGGGTTGCCGGGTTGGGTTGGGTTGGGTAAAAGTAGTCATCATACGGCCGCGACAGCGGTCGGGGGGGGGCCACGACCGACGCGATCGACTTTCTCCTCGCGAAGCTAGCTACACGACGACGACGGATCCGCGGAGCCGGACGGCCGAAGCAGCCAACCCCAACCGCCGCCCGGATGATGGGCACGCGCGGGCGCGGCAAAGCCGATCGCGCGCCCGTGCCGCAGCCGATCGAGCGCCTGTCGCCGACCGGAAAGGAAACCCGCCGGCGGACGAGGAGAACTAATGATGGCACAAGACGTCTCGGCGCACGCCATCCATCCAGCCTCCGGCGATGCTCAGGGTCCCCTGCCCTGCCTCGGCGCCTGCCAACGTCGTGCGTCCTGACAGCCGAATGGCCGGAGAAGAGAATGCATGCAATGCACCGATGGACGAACGGGAATGTGGCGGTGGCCCGTGGCTGCTGTCACCAACAGGGAACAGTACCTGACGGGCCGGCGAGTCGACGACGCGGCACCTACTGCGCGCGCTGTGGCTACTAGCCTACTGCTACTTGAGTACACTGTTGGTGGCTAGTAGCGGTAGTGCGGCGGCACTGCTTTCCATTTTGACATTGCTTTTTTGCAGGTTTTGGTGTGGAGCGAGAGGGATGGATAACAAACAGCCCCGATCGAGTGCTTTGGTGGTGTGTGTCGTCTTCACCTTCTAGAGTTCTGGTGTGCTAGCACAGGAACCGCCGTACTTTCTTCTACAGCATTTGGTCTTCCTAACGTCGGCCCCGATTTGATCCAAATATACATCATGCATGGTCTAAAGGTCATTTCACTCAGGGGCAAAGGCAAAAGGTACACTATGGGTAGCTGCTGCAAATGCACCACTGAAATTTTGGCTTAAATTTCACCATTTATGCATCTTTCTTGATACGAGCATATACATCCACGAGGCAAGTAGCTTCGTCACTGACTTTACCATAAATAAACCTTGAGATGTTTCTTGTTTTAAAACTAGAAAAGGAGAATCACCAAAAAGAAAGTTTCACAACTATTCTAGTTATTTTAGGGAAAACTCTAAATTCATACCCACACAAATCGAGCAAGTGATTGTGTTTCTAGAAAAAAAAGGAGAATTTTGATCTTAAACTTTTTGAAAGAACATGGATAATGAAGCATTTTAACCTGATAAACCACAAGCTATCCCTGCTATCTGATACTATCTTCCACGAAATTGAAGAAAATCCTACACCAACATATTTTATCCTTGGCGCTAATTTTCTCAATAAGCATAATGTATGAATGCGCATACTCACATATATGCAAGCATGATGTATGCTCCTGAACACATAAAAAAAAGAATAGACATAGACTAGATGGACGGCTCCAAAATGTATGCAGATACTCACATAATGGACTTTTTGATGGACGTTCTTTTTTCTAAACCCAAGTATCACCTACCACTAGAAAAAGGGAAACGGTACCCCAAAATTTGGCCGAAGACTAAGAAACACTGCTCGTATAGCTTCACTCATTTGGAGCCTAAATGCAGTACAATTTCACCAGCAAAATCTTCCTGTCAAAAGTCACATTGATTCAGGGGGTACTTAATTAATTAGGTGGCGCTGGCCCGCACGGCACAGCAACATAGGAAGGAGTAGTAATGAAAAATCGTAATGTTACGGTACGGCTAGCTGGTTGTTAGAGTAGATTAGCTAATGAAGATGATTAGCTGCGGCAATAAGCATGTGCTTCCCGGCTAATCACGCGACCGCGAGCTGGCCGCCCGGCATGCTGAATTGCTGATGCTGCTGCCTTCGTATCCTAACCAAACGGTACGGTGGGCAGCGTAGCGCAACGCAGGGATCGGAGTTACTGTACTAATTTGTCCTGTTATTAGCGTGTCAGGATCTGCTCAGAATTGACGAAAGACCATCAGCTCCTAACACTACTGTCTGTGTCTCACTCGCCAGCAGTGTTTCGGCCTCACTGGAAAAGGAGGTCTGAGGTCTCAATGGAGCTTTGTTAAGAACCTGAACAGTGCCCTCTCCGTCATCCTAATATCCTTGCCTAACAATGTGGGTGCGTTTGGTTTCTGTTTCGGTCCTAGCTTGGCCACCGAGACAATTTAAGGCTTGCTCCTGCAGTGTATTCCCTTTATTCTAAACTCTAAGATGTTTTGATTTTTCTAGATGAGTATATTATTTTTGTTGTATATGTATGTATAGCTTAATCTAAACCTAGAAAGAATGTATAGTGTCTTATATTTCGGAATCGCGAAACTAAGAGATCGTTCAGTCATCCAATCTTTGAGACATTCCGTTGAACAGGAGGCTAGCACCAGAACACGTCACTGCGAAGGGAATTCCTTATCTCGGCTATCCAAAGCACCTGAAAATGCAAACATGGTGATAGCACCTCACCCCTGCCCAACCAAGAACGCAAGAAAAGCAGCATCGCCGCCCATGGACTGGCCATAGGAGGGGCTTCATGATTAGGAGCAACACATGTTGTGCATAGGCATACGACAAAGCCGCATTCCCGACCCTTGCTCTCCACGCACGTTCGGTCCCCTAGAATTAAGGCTACAATCTCCTCACCTGCAGGGTGAGCCGTTTGGGCACCGGCACTGACCTTGCCCCCATTGCCCTTCACACCGTCCCCCTACTCCACGACGACCTCCGATAGGCTCCTCATCGGGCCACCGCCCACCACCACAAGATAGTTGGCCGACCGAGACCGAGCATAGTAGCGCTAGGACCTTCGGCTGGCATGGAGGAACATCGAGAGATGGTGAAGCGAGGGTGGCACAAGCCTGACCATAGGGAGACACCCCCTCCTCTCATTTCCACCTGGCCTAGCTCCAATGTAGTCAGCGCATTGGTGAGACCTAGGCTGAAGGACTGTTCAGCAAACCAAACAGGCTCAAGTTGATTTCGTGAAGCCTGGATAGATGAAAAGCTAAGAAACCACACACCCTGTAAAGCACTAGCTAGGTTACTAAACACGCGTCGTTAGAAATATGGTCAACTATAGGGCTCTTATGATGTACTAATACCAATACATACGAATAAGGTAAGAATTTATTCAGAGTTTAAAGTCCTATTTGATATGTGTCCATGTGAAATTAAACTGATTCCTGCAAAATTTTCGTACATACGATCTTCAATCCTCGTAAAATTCCTGACCCTTGGACCTGTTCGTTTTAACTAATAGCCGTTTTAGATTATCAGCTAACAGTATTTTATTCTCATAGAAAATCAGCTGTTTTAATAATATTTTGGCTTATCTAGTGACTTATAAGTCCTGCCCGCTACTTGATTTATTATCAGCCGACTCATTTCCCCGCTACTTGATTTACTACACGGTAAATGTGACTCACTCACCCTCCTTGATCTCGAATCGCATAAACTAAC
The DNA here is from genome assembly GCA_015844335.1 of Chrysopogon serrulatus. Taxonomy (NCBI): domain Eukaryota; kingdom Viridiplantae; phylum Streptophyta; class Magnoliopsida; order Poales; family Poaceae; genus Chrysopogon; species Chrysopogon serrulatus. The sequence goes on along the minus strand of JADLZL010003603.1, from coordinate 26,824 downwards.
CTACTCTTTACTAGTTTCACTGCTACTAGTGCTACTGCTACCTAAGCTAAGTCTAACAGTGTAGGTGCATTACTGTTACGGCCTTGATCCGATGTCTCGGATACAGAAAATTACCGAGATCAAACATGAAGCTGCACATCCGGATCACGTCACCGCGCCCATAAAAGCCCCCAACCTGCGCCTCCACTCCAGCACCAGCACTGTGTCCCTCTGCTCGACTCTGACGACCACCACACCAAGAAACACGGCAGAGCATGCCCAACCCCTCCGCATCCCCGCCACCGGCGCCCACCGCCGCCACTCGCCGGTGGCTGCGGCGGCGGAGGCAGCTCCTCCCGTCGTCGTCGTCCCCCTCCTCCGCGGTCCCCACGTCCGGCTCGTCGTCGTCCTCCTCGTCCTCCGCCTCTTCCGGCCTCTCCTTCTCCTTCCCGTCCTTCTCGCCGACGCCCTCGCCGTTCCACCACCGCTTCCTCTCCCCGCTGCGCGCCTCCGCGGTGCCCTTCTCCTGGGAACACCGCCCGGGCATCCCCAAGACGCCCGCGCGCCAGCAGCCAGCGGCACGCGGCGGCAGCGGCAAGGCAAAGACGGCGGCGCTGCCGCTGCCCCTCCCGCCCTCCCTCATGTCCAGCAAGGTCAGCGCTGCCGACGACGGGCCCTTCTCCTCCGCCGCCGTCGCCGACGGCTACTTCATCGTCCCCGACGCCGCCGCCAAGGCTGCGAGGGAGGCGGCGCAGGCGGCCGCCGGCGCTGGCCGCCACTCTCACCGACTGGCTCGCCGTGCTCAGCCTCTACCGGTCCTGCACGCGGTCCCGCGACTGCCTCGCCGGCACGCCGCCGCCGCGCCGCCCCCCCCGCTCCCCCGCGGCCAAGGCCGGCCGTCTGATTGCTCGCTAGTGAGTCTGTTCGCTGCTCTCGATCGCGCCGGCCGCGCGCGCGCGCGAGTTCCGGTGCTCCTGCTCCTTGCCTGCGTTCGCGGCGCGCGCGCCTCGCGCCTGTGTGGGTGGATTAAGAATGTGCTTAGGATGGATTAATCACGCTTGCCTAGCTTGACACTGTAATTAAGGTGGTTTTTCCTTTTTTTTTTTTCCCCTGCCCATGTGCGTGTGCTTTTCTTTTGTTTGTTCCAGCCAATAATTCCCTTAATCTGGACTTGATGCTGAAGTATACTAGTTGCTGATAGTAGTGCTGCTTTACAAGCTAAGCTGGTGGTGAGGTGAATGGTGATGCTGCATTGCATTGCATGGGTCGCATATATGTGTCCCACCGTTAATTAGGTTCTACTACTAAGCTTGTTCGCTGATTGGTGAGTAAAGACACAGTTAATGTGAAGTATGATGAAAAAGGCCAGAATGTGCCGTTTGTGACAAGATGGATATATATAAGTTGTACTACTATCTATGGCCCCATGCGTGTAAAGCAATTGAGCATAATGCATTGTTTCGGTGACCACTGACTGACCACTATGCGTTGTTCACTAGTACGTGAATTATTTGATCTTGATGTCCTGCTTTCGACCCGGTATTATAGGAGTACTATCTTTCTTGCGTCAATTTGGCTAACACATTCTATACTTCCATTAATCTGCATGCCGGTTTATTTTGATAGCCTGTGTTAAGCTTTCCCCTCTTTTCATTTTTTTTTGCTTCTTTGTTTGCGTTTTTCATGTCCTCAAGCACCACTACTACTACTAGTAGTAAAAAGTTCTGCAAATATCGTGACATCTATTTGTTTGAAATGGAAAAAAAAAAAAAAGAACACTGATGAAACGAACACTCCTCGATCGATCGCTTCCTGAACTGAACTGTTGGAAAATGGAGAATCATGCATCGTGCAGAGTGCTTTATTTCTTCCCCGATTAGGTTCCTTAATTGCACGTCCCGGACGACAAGTGGTGGCGTAGAAGAGCGAGCACCGTCGCAAGCAACCGGTGCATGCGCGCGGACGCCGGACCGGACGGACGGCAGAGTGAGCAGCAAAGTGTTGGTTGGGTCACGTCTCACGTCGGTCGTCTTGACCACGGAACAAGCTTTTAATTTGCTGCCTGCAGGTACCGACGAGTGTTGAGTGCGTGCGTGCACCGGGTGGGCTAAAATAGTAAAATGCACCCCTAAAATGCACCCCCTCCCACTATATTATTTCATTATTTTTGAAATAATTTGGCCGTCCTGTCAAATCCCCCACTAGATGTTTGATTTATTTCATCTATTATTTTTGACAATAATAATTATAATAATTCACGTCAGGGCCGGTGTCTGTCAAATCACTCCCAGATCAGGGTAGATGTTTGATGGTTAGCTCCCTGTTGAGCCTTGACAGTTTGACATAACTCTTTTATTGTCCCTTTACTTAGTTTTATTAGGATAGGATATCTCAACCTCACGAATGAAGCTCGTAATCTTCGCCAATGTCAAATATAGCTCCTAAAGTTCAACTGGCGCGTTTGTACGGTGTCCACGCAAGCCCCGCTAAACTTGGCCAAAATTCGGCATCTGATTTGCCCATCCCTATTGGGCCAACTGAAGCCAGAAAATGAACTACGACTAGGCATACACGGAGATAGTGGTGGGGTAGGGGGGGCTCGGGCCCTCCTACTGCTGCCGGGCACATGGAGTTCTACCGTAGCTTTCTAAATATTAGAGGATAGTAGGGGCTGATAGCTGAAATTTATACTGGAAATAATCTCTTTCACTAATTTAGCCCCTTCTAAAATATTTTTTTTGGATTCATCCCTGCGACTGGGCATGGGAACTAGAGTCAAGCCAATTTCTTTTTGTCACAATCCAAACACTGATGAGGTAGTTCAAATGGTTGTTTTATGTTATAGTGTATTCAGTCACTTCCATCAATGGATGAGGATGAAATTGTCCAGATCATGTCTTCCCCCAAATTGTAAGCACTCATCTACCTCAGCGTAAGTGGAGACAGGACCATCTCTCTTTGGAGTCTAAAGCTTAACGAGGATCAAATACTACTCACTTCATTACAAATTATAAGATCTTTTGGATTTTTCTAGATACAATGCTTTTACTAAACTTGTAAATACATATGGTGTATATCTAAGTATATAGCAAAAGTTATGAATCTAGCAAAGCCAAAAAAATCTTATAATTTAGAATGGATGGGTAGTAATCTAACTATTTTACCACTACTGCCCTGTTGAACATGTCTCGTGCATATCATGCTCCACCACTGCTTTAACCTCCCAATGTGCAATTACATTCATGTATTGTCTCCATTATCACATTGCTCAACTTTGTGACGCCACCATCGAAACCATTAAGAACTATGAACTCATTGCCCTAACTATTAACTCCATCCAATATATCACGCCGGATGGTGCCCTACCTTATCCTTATGATTGTCCAGCAAGCTACATTCCCTGGCCATCTCTACATCCAGACCATCTTATATATATTCTAAATCCCAAAACCCCCAAATCCTGATCTGTTCTTCATCGTTGGAGGCTTGGAGCCACAATCAACGATGCAGTTGATCTTGAAGTGAATTCTATCCTATTAGTTTGAATTTTTAGGTTGAACCGATCGATATGTGCAACTCAAATCAATATGATATATAGGAGCTAGAGGTCTTCAGTTCAAATATCAATGATCACAGTTTAAAAATAACAATTATAGCCTTCTATTTTTCACATTTGATGATGGAAGTATATATGTGTGGAGAGGAGTGTTGGCATATATAATTAAGTTGCTCAACCTTTGAATCGGACTAAGAGATTCGTCGGATTTTTGCCCCTCGAGTTGAGGACATTCCCTCGTGCTAATATTCTTCTACTTTGCACACGCATATGACACATGCGTAAATTTAAATTCACTTGACGTTTAGCAAACTATACCATCCTTATTATATTGACCCACTTCACATAGCGCCTTATAATTACATTGTGCTCTCTACGAGAATCAAACTTGGTCAATATCTAATAAGGTGGTATTGGTAATACACTACTAATTTGGGATGAATGGCATCGATCGGAGGATGATCAGCGTCAACTGGAAGTAGATGACGTGATGGCAAAGCGTCAACAGTTTGTATACTACTGAGTTGTCAGGTCGTTGCATTGGCAGGAGCATTATTTAGGGCCTTTGGCTCAACTTGCTAAAAATTAGCACTATATTTAGATACTCCCTCCATGTTGGTAAAAGAAGTCGTTTTGGACAGCGACACGGTCTCCAAAGTATAAGTTTGACTTCATATTTTTATAAAAATACTCATCATAAAGTAATATATTTATACTTTTATGAAAGCATATTTCAAGACAAATATATTCATATGATTTTCATATTTTCAAACTTAACAACTTAAAAGTTATTTATGATTTATGTTCCCAATATTTGACCGAAATCTTGTCCAAAACGACTTCCTTTACTAACATGGAGGGAGTACAAATGGAAGCATTAAATATAAACTACTTTTTATAACTAATTACGTAAATGGGGATTAATTGGTGAGATCAATATATTAATTGCCCATGAATAGCTCATGCTTAGCTCATCCGGGGTTATAGTAAACATGAACTAATCATAGTTTAGTTAGGATTAATACATTGATCTCACTAATTAATCATGTGATTAGTTTTAAAATTAGTCCTTGATTCTTGTAAACAGCATCCAAACATACTCTGGTCCAAGTAAAAATCTTGGAGTACCTTGTTTGACGGCCCAAGTAAGTAACCTTGGAGTACACGGGAGTGCCAAATTCACTGATCCAGGTATTAGCAGGTCCTGTTGCTTCGAAGAAAATTCTCTGATCCAGCCGACACTTGTTCCCAAAAGTCAACGAGGGCATCATGCTGCATCTGCATCCTCTCGTATGCATGGACACGTGCAAAAGATCGACTAGCTAGGCTAGCTCATCTCGCTTTCGCCAGCGTGCATGCATGCTTGTCGTCACGCCTGGCTGTCTCCTTTGCCTTTGCCTGCCAGGAACTTTCAGCTCAACGGGTGCTCGTCATAGCTGAATCATCGATAGACTGACTGTGCAATCAAATGATTGCCAATAATTGCAGGAGTTATACTATTCTTCTTTTAACACAGGGAGAAAATGTGCTCAGCTGTTGTTAATTACTACCAGTAGCTAGCCTTTATCAGAGTCGCGCGATTTGATGTGACGACGGTACACCGAAATTCAGAGGTGCCATCAATTCGCCGCAACTGAAATCCGGACCGAGAGTCCGAATTTTGGAATTATTTCCCCCGGTGTTTGCAACCTGTGTTATATTGAGTAGTATTTTAGTGCTAGTATTAGCAATGTTTACGATCGATGTGTGCGTCATTTCTCTCGCCGGTTTTCTACTCTTGGAATGGAATTTAATTTGTTGGTGTGTCACTTGCGTGTATGTTATGTCTTCCACATTTTTTGGATGGTTAGCGAACACGCGATGCGCTAGGTGAAGTGGACGACGCTACATGCTTAGTCTCTGACCACTCATTAGCTTTAAGTATATAATAAAGGATTGCATGATTCTGCGGTTAATGGAAGTCGCTATTATATGATTCCACTTCTCAACGAAAAAAAATAAAAAAAAGTTTCTGGAGAGATAATAAATTAAGGAAAGTGCTCACTTAACCGAACCTTATTATCTGGCTGAGCTGAAGATTGTTGGATTAATTAGGCTTAGCCCATAACTAGTCTATCAATTAATAAAAGATTTTTTTTTAAAAAAAAGGTCTACAACTAGTGTTAAGTGAGAGTGGGATTAGCACAGTATAAAAACCCACTAGGAAGGTATTCAACTTAAATAGAAAGCTAGTATGCGCTACGTCATGACGAGCAGTGCCACACTCATGTTCTACCCCTCCTGGAACCTATCCAAGCTCACCCCCTAGTCCGGAGCTTGCTTTAAAGACATGCCTGCTAATCTTCCTAGAGAGTCTATCTCCTTCCTTGTTACTCTCGCCTCTCCATTCTTGTAGGCTAGAGAGACTATATCTCCTTCTTCCTTACTCTCTCCACTAAGCTCTGTCCGCTTATGTAAAGTTTTTAGGGACCGCTCTTCCTCAAGCTCCTATGTTCTAATCCGCCGAGTCAATCCGATGGTAACAGTATCCCCCCCCCTATCTGTGGCACGGTTTGGACTCATGGTACAGTCTAAACTCATCTCCAGCGCATTTGGTCATATGTGCTAGGATCTGTTGTTGGCATCGCCATTAGCAGATCTGCACGTGCGATGGATAGGTTGCTCGTGCTTGTTGGTGTCATGATCTATGTAATATCGTATTTCCATATTAAAGCAGGTAAATGTTATAATATGACTAACTATTCAGCAAAGATTTGGTGAAAACAAGGTCGAAGGCTTGTAGTAGCTAGTAATAACACATGGATAAAGGTTAAGTTGGGCTCGTTGGTCTTGATTGGATGATTGGTTGACCTAGCCTCCAATGATCCCGAATCGCAATCTATTCTAGCGCTATCCACAATCCACTGGGTGGTATTAGTAACATATATACATGCATAACAATCCAGTGTCGTTTCGGGTGAACCAGAGAGAACCTCAACCACATGCAATGTGCTGAACGTGTTCGTGGCCAAGCGAGAGATAGCTTTTGCGTGCCCCGCGTGTCGTCGTCGATCTTGGAGTACTCCTATATCGTATACGAGTAATTAAAGCGTAATTAAAATGAGAAAGCGTGTGAGTTAAAGCGTAACTAAAATGAGAGAGTGTGTGGCGTTACGTTACTGGGGGCTCATGAGTGTGCGACCTCGCGCGCTCGCCGTAGCGTTACGACGTCACGACTCAGGTGTGAGCGCGATCGTCGTATCGTATCTCATTCTCTCACCGCGTCGTGCATTCAGGCATGTCTGCATGCTCCACCGCCGGGCCGCCGCCGGCGTACGTCGTTGCACGTACAGATCCGGCGGCGAGAGGGGAGACTGGATCGTGTTAGGTCGCACGAGCGACGACCTAGCTGGCGCATGGGATAGATAGTACTAGGAGTGTAGGAGTTTATACTGTAAGCCAAAAAAAAAGGGCTGTGCCTGTTCACGTACGTCCTCGCGGGCTGTTCGGCTGGACGACCGATAAGTCGAAACAGCTGATTTGTTGCGAAAAAAAAAGTTCGACTCTGGCAACCGAAGTGAAGGGACCGATCATCGCGCGCTCGATCTGATTCCTGGTGACGTACCGAGCGCGAAGCTAGCGAACGGCCGTCCGGCCGGCCGGTCCAGCAGGCAGCTAGCTGGCCAGCTTTGGCGCCGACCGCTGGTCGCATGCGGCATGCCTAGGTATCCCCACCACGAACGACTGCATGCATCTCGCCTTGTCGTCGACCGGCACTACCGGCCGATCCGCCGAGAATCATCATCGGCGCCGGCCAAATCCCAGCAGCTGGCCCTCCCGGCCCGGCCGGTGCCTGGGAGCCGGGGCTCGCGAGCACGTGCCAAGAAAGCAATCAGCAAGGTCCCGGGCCCTGCTAGCACGCATGCAGTTAGCACGAAGGCAACTGATAGAGCAACTCCAACGATTTTGCAAAAGGATTTGGCATCCTTGTTTTTTTAGGGAAAACTGAAAAATTTCTCTCCAACAGTTTGGCAAAGGGGTTTGGCATATTTGGGCAATTGGCAAATCTTTGATGATTCCGCGCATATATGCGCGCCGGCGATTTCTTTTTCTCCTGCACGCCTTTTCTCTTCCCGGTTCCTGCGCTGCCTCTTCTCTTCCCGCGCGGCCTCTTCCAGCACATCGGCGGCAGGCCGGCGGCCGGAGCCGGTGTGACACTCTGCCGCCCGTTGCGCTGATCTCGATCAGGTGGTGCTGGCGTCCCCCGCGCGCGCGTGGTGACTGGTTGCTAGTTGCTTTCCTTTCTCCTCGGCCGGACAGGGGAAGAACGGGACGAGAATGCGGCTGAGCGTCAGGGGCGCGGTTTGCTTGCTTGTCGTCGGAGGGGCCTTGCTTGCTTGCCTGTGTATGCAAATATGCTACGTGCACGGCTGAAGCCCGACGCCGTCCAGCGAGACCTGGCGACGGCGCACGAAGAAACGCGACTCACGATGGCATCACCCCAACAGAAAACGTGGGGAATTTTAAAGATGGATCCACAAATTTGGTTTTTAGCAAGTGAATTATAGGAAACTATTAGAGATGAGTCTTTTTTTCCTTTCCCATATACTTTTGAGAGTTGGCAAATTTCATGATTTGGGAAACCAAACTGTTGGAGATGCTCGCGCGTGAGCGTGATAGTTGCGCCGGAGCGCGCGTGCGAGCACGGTTGCGCGGCCGCCGCCGGCGCTCGGCACTCGGCACTCGATCGGCAGTCGGTGCAAAGCGCGCGGCGCTTCACGTACGTACGGCTTCTTCAATCTTCACGCACGTCGCGCTGCCTGCCGGGATGCATGCATGTCCGATCCGTCCCGAGCTAAAAAGTTGCGGCGCCATTTATTACTAGTCGTCCTAGTAGGTCAGTTCAGTTCAGTTGAGTTATGCCGTCCGCTTCATCGAGCAGCAGTGATCAGTGAAGCGTCGGCGTGGATCAGCCGATCAGGATCCTGGCGCCCGCGCGCACATGTGACGCGAGCTGAGCCGGTCGGTGGCGACTGGCGAGCGGCGGGCCTGGCGGTGGCACCGATCCAAGTCTCAGGACTCAGGAGGGTGACGACCGTCGCCGCGCACGGCTGGAGCAGGGGGGCTTTGGCACTTGGCAAAGGGGTCAGAATACTGGAGCATGTCCGTCCCAGTCCCAGCTCCAGCGGGCGGACGCCGACGCGTGTACGTGGTACTTGCCAGCCCCTGCCGCCCTTGTACGGCTGGGCTGTGGCATGTGCTAGGCTGCTGCGATCGGACTGCCATGTGCGCCGTGCAGGCTGCATGCAACTCGATCAAACAACCAGCATACTCCAGCAGAGAGAGAGAGAGAGAGAGCGCCAGGGGGTGCAGATACAGTAGGAGCACTCGTATTCGCTAACCATGCTCAATAATCAAGCGTCATTTCTTCCTAATAGCCCATGCTGCATACAGTACAGTACACTACTGTACCACCCACAACTGCTCTACTATACTTGAGGCTATCCGCACTCTTCGTACACCAAATCCATCCTCTAAAAGAAATATTCTATCCTGGTCATCAAGATTCTCTTCTTTATACAACTTTCTTCCGCACTCATCCACCCTCTATATCTCTACTCTATATTTATGTGGGACCCGCATGTCAGTTTTTTTTCCCTCATCACCGACGCCCTCCCTGGCTCTCTTCCTCCCTCCCCATTCTCTCTCTCTTGTCTCTCTCTCCCTCTCACCAGGCGGCCGGCCGGCTTCCTGGCCAAGGCGCAGCCTCGCCGGCGTGGAGCTCGTGGCGCGCAGCGGCCGCGTCGGCGAGCCCGCGCATCCGTCCATGGCGAGGCGGCCGGGACGGTGGACGGAAGCCGGTCGACGCGGCCTTCTCCTCCTCCTCTCCGGCGCGCTAAAGGCCGAAGCGGCAGGCGGCCCGACGGGGCGAGCGCGGCGGCGAGCACGAGGGGCGGCGTGGCGACCGTCAAGAGGTCCTCGGCTTCCTCTGGCCGGCGGCCTCCGCTTCCTCTGCCCGTCTTCCTCATCTTCTCCGTCGCGGCGCTCGGCGCCGGAGCTCCCCCCGCGGCCTCCCTCCCCTTCTCTCCCTCCCTCCTCCAAAGAAGGCCAGAGGAGCTCGGCGGACTTCTCCTTCTCCGCTCCAGCAGCGGCGGCGTGCTCCTCCTCCGCGCCGGAGACAGGGAGGCCGAGGAGGACGCGGTGGGGCCGGGCAGCGAACGGAGGGAGGCGCGGGCATCATCGAGCGTTGCAGTGGTGGGCCCCGCGCCATGCTGGCGGGTAGCGGGCGTCCGCTACGACGCCAATTTTGGCGAACAGCCGCCGTCGACGTGTCGTTTACCGTGAGCTGTAGCGTGCCCGCTGCAGCCGTTTTTTACGGCATATGGCCTTACCGGATGCCTTTAGGCATCGGTGCGGATGGTCTGATGCCACCCCTTAATTCACGAAGCGTGTCTCCTACCTTCACTGCACTACTACTGAAAGTTTCGATAGCCCTCCGTCAGATGAACAACTGAAGCAGACAGGGAGACATGCTCGCTCTCCTAACCAAATTCGGCTGTCGCATTACTATTTCTAGTTGTGCTAGCCCACTATCACGTTTAATTTTCCACTGTACAGAACAGAGTGCAATAAACGTGTAGCATATAGATAGATAGATATATAGAACAGAAAAAAGCAGCAAAGCAGGAGAGCACTACGGGAACCGTTGAACCACTGGGCTGGGCTGGGCCGTTTTCCTCCAATCCCAGTTCCACCGCATCTCCAGGCTAGCACCGTGATGTGAAAAGGAAAGGAAACACCATACTGTACAGCCTAGCAAGAGCGAGCCGCTTGATAAGAGAGCGAGGCCGAGCGGGAGGCGTGCCAAATGGACGCACACCCAACTCACGAGGAGACTCCTCGTGTTGTGGCAGACGTGGCACCATGTGCGGCACGCACATATAGCAACCCAAATGACGAAAAGATTAAAGTCAGCCACCGATGCCGCCGGGACCTGCTCGTGGTTCTCGGCTCACTGGCGCATGACACATGCGCCTTGCACACCTTTTTTGCCTTGGCGTACTGAGCCCAGGCAATTGATCAACAAGCTGGGGCTTGACTCACCATCTAGCTCGTGTATCAGTTGTCACCTGTTTCGCTAGTTATAAGCTACCTTATTACAAGTGCGATAAGCAAAAGAAAATTTAAAACCTTGGGAAAGGTTACTCGGCTCCCTAATCTCCTTTAGAATGATCATAATGCTTGATCTTTGGTTCTCCATTCCTGCTTGCCATAAACGCACCACCTGGCAGTCAGTCCGGTGCCATACTATCTGCGCTCCATATTATTGCGCCATGATCAGACCATCCTGACAGGCCAAAGCATCCATAGCAGTATGACTCAGTGGTGGTTGTTTATGAAGAACATGCATATATAGAGATTAATATAGCCAGTTATTGCGATGTAATCAAGAGACTATCATCAACCAAGTGTCTCTTAATATGTCTTTTTGCAGAGCTTTAAGGATAACCACAATGTATGTATAAAAATGTTCATCTTAATCAGTCAATAGCTGCTTGTGCAGTACCACACCATATAGCTATTGTGGCAGAAAATCTTAAACAAAATTTTCTTAAGATATGGAAACGGTCAGGCTGACCGAGTGGTCAGTACGGCTCCGTACCTCCCCTCCGAGGTGGTTAGAGTTCGAGTTTCAAAGGACTCACTCTTTGTGGCATTTATGCTACATTTGACCGGAGGGGGAAAAGAACTCCCTCATCTGTTGCAGGCTCATCTCACCCCCTGTTCGCCTACACGGCCGTGTAGGCCGATTACACGGCGTTTAAACGCTACTCAGTAGTCAACCGTGTTGGCCGTGTAGTCCGTTTAATCCGTTTAATTCCGTGTAATCCGTTTTTTGGCCCGTTTAATCAGACGTATAATCCGGCTACTCGCTAAACGAAGGGTGACCGACCGTGTACCGTGTAGCGTGTAGGCTAACATTGATCTCACCGGAGCTGCAGTGTCACTATGTAAGGGTAGGGCGGGGATTCGAGGGTTTTCTCGATATACCTGAGAAGATCTCTTCTTAAACTGGAATGTCCGGCGACTGTCTAGCCACCATAGATCAAGTTTTTATAATAATAACATGATCGAGTTTGTTATAACAACAGATAAATAATTAGTACTATCACTGTTGTACATAGCCTTATTTTCTACGGAATCATAAGTATGGTAGAATTGACAATAGTTATCGCCAATTGAGTACATATATTACCCTAGCCATAACCCGAGATAAATTGGTGCCATGGCTAAAGGTATATATGTTCGGTTTAATTTGTATCATTGTATGAGCTATGAGTAGTTGAAAAGCTCCTTTGAGCTATGTGTTGTGAAAAAAGTTATAAATTATTTGGTTGAAACAACTATAAAACTTAATTAAATCTCTCTATCTCCCTTGAAACAGTTGTGAAATATCTCTTTATTTTCATCCATTTGAAAGGGAAAGAGGAAAAGGAAAAGAATTTTTAGGAGATTTTGAGACAAACTAAGAAACATATATAAAAAAGAACTCTGTTGGAGCTCATTTTTTTCTCTCCAATCCCTTTTATGACGGTTTTAAGGAAAAATATACTCATTGTCTCAATCGGGCCACTTCGATATCATATCTGGTCTCTCCATAATCACTAGTAGAAGATCTTTCAAAAATAATTTAAGGATGTAGGATGTAGGAATGCAGTGCCACAACATATTACTCAAAATTCATCCCTTAAAATAAATTCATTTAGGGTATGATGGGTTGCCTATATATATTAGGCTTAGCCTTGATTTGCCCTTATGCCACATAGCCTAAGCCAATATATATATATATAAGGTGTTATCAACAATTCGGCCCGGGGAAAGAATGCATACAAACATGCCATAGTTTTGGATTGATGTTTTACAACATCAATCTTTCGGGCGTGGAAGACCCATACCATTACCATTAAAATATTTACATGCAATGCCTCTGCATGCATTTGCATGCAACCATCAATCATCAAGAAGGCATATCCGTAAGATTGTCCACGTGAAGCTGCATGCCATAAGCATAATCAGCGTCAGCGATGACGAATGACAACGACCTCGTCAAGGCACACTCAGAGCCGGGGCGACCACCTGTCCGGGGCAACATTCACGAACATGTCCGAAGATTTTGCCAGATGACTGTCCAACTAATCACAAAAGGAAGGCAAGCAGATAACCATGAAGGACGCCAGGCGATAAGAATGGAGGACACCTCCTCAGACACCAGAAGGCACTCCCAGTCCTATAAAGGGAGAAGGCCGACCTTTTGCATCAAGACATCATCGAACACCATCGGACACACCAACCAAAGATCGGCGAAGAGTGGAGCACATCCTTAGCCTCCACTCCATCCACTACTCCACTATTACACCACCCACCGCCCACTGTAAATTAGAGAATAAAGGAAGGCCTCACTTCCTGCGCTTGTAAGGTAAACTAAGGTTTGTACTAGTTGCTTGGGGTTTCCCGAAAGGGAAAGCCGTATGTAAGCTCGCTCTGTAAAAATGAACTAAGCTTTCCAGTTTTAATCCCTGCTTTCCTTTAAGCTCGTTCATATGGGAGGACGTCTCTATGCTAGGGACCCTATAGGAGAAACCTCCGCGTGTCTTGTTGTTCGTTTTAGCCCGTGTAGCGGCGTTTGTAGAGAACCCCGTTGGCGCGGAGAAGTGTTCCCTTCGGGTGGAACTGCCTGGGGAGACGATAGAGCCTCGAGCCCCGTATGAGTGTTCTTTGAGGATAGCATGGGAGAGGAGCTGTTAGCCCTGTTCATATTTAGCGAAGCTAGCGATGCATGCGGTGAGTACCGAGTAGGACGCACACAAAGCAAGAAGCCACAAACACGACGAAACCTTGGTCCTCGCCCGCCTTACCAAGATCCCGAAAGAAAAGAATCACACGCATATAATATTCCGCATAACCACACGCACGTCGCTATCATATCCTCTAATCAATTCATATCCTCTAATTAATCACAAGTGTCGCTTTCATATCTCAATATTTTAATCATACGCACTCGGATACTCACGCAAGGTTGAATATAATATTCAAGAAGTCGCTTTCAGGGCATAGTCCCCCTCGCATATAATAAGAAGACCGTCGGTGTACTGAGCCGGCCATACTATTCATATTCCCGAATTCGAATAGTACCGCATATTTTGAATAGCACCGAATATTCTTGAAAGTTAAATTCTATATTCCTGAATACCAAATTGATTATTTTATATATTTTTTGTGTCTAGTGGTATCAGGTCCAGGTTAGTTTAAATTAAATTTTAAAAAGTTTAATTAAAATATAGCAAAAATTGAAAGGATACATTATAAAATATTTAGTGAAATTATGGAAAAACTAGACATAAATCAAGAAATAAAATATTATGAGAAAGAATTGAAGAAAATACCCGTAGAATATAATACCACTATGATAAGAAAATGGAATGAAATTAGAGAAAAAGAAATCTTTTATATTAGAAAAATAGCTTATCTGAAGAATAAAATGAAAGATAATGAACTTAAGAAAAAGGAATTTGAAAGAGAAAATAATGAATACATCAATAAAGAGGTCATACTAGATAGTAATATTAATAATGATATTAGTGAAGATGAGCAATGGGAAATTAATAACAAGTTATTATTAGAAAGCTTTGAAGAGGAAGATGTAGAAAATAATGCTGAAAGCTACCAAGAGTTTATAGACTCTTTAGGTGATGAAGAATTATTTAACCTAGATAATGCTATGGAAGGTTTAGACATAATATATGAGAATAAGAGTCAACTAATATAAGATCTGAACTAATGGATCAAGGAAACTATGAACATGACTGGATAAAAGGAAGAGGTGATTATAATATAAAATGCGCCTTTTGTATATATATTATCCCAGTCAAGAAAATAGATTTACATGCAGTCTATGCTTAAAACAATCATGTGCTTCATGTATAAAAAATAATAATCAAAAATGGAGACAAGAACTAGAAATAGAACCTGTAGATAAAATATTAGCAAGCAGAGTCAGAATATTAGAAAATAGAATAAATAATCTAGAAGAAGAATTAGAAGAGTTAAAGAATAAGATAGAAACTAATAATATACCTAAGACAAAGAAACATTTAGTGGCAATACTGAAATGCAAGAGCAAATAACAATAAGTAAACAAAATAATAAAGATACTCAATTAAAAGATGCCATAATAAATTTTGGTAGTAAATATATAGTTAAAATGCCATTCGGAGAAATAGTAGGAATAAGAATACCCGTAAAAAATTAAACTTAACGCCTACAATCACTTATAAAATATTAGCTTTAATAGACACAGGATGTACAAAAAATATTATACATGACAAATATTTTGTAAGATGCCCAGAAATAGTTCATACAATAGAACCAGACAAGGCTGATACTTCTACTGATATGTCTGGAATAAAACGAATCCATAATCAGTTAGCATATAATGTAGAAATGCATATGAATAATACAAAATATATAATAGATGAAATTACTATAAGAGATATGTCCATGATACATGATGATATGATATTAGGATTAAGATTTTTACAATACTCATTACAAACAACAATAATACATGAGCAAGGTATTACATTTATACCCGTCAAGATAATATTCCTTATATAACAGAAGTCGAAAAAACCATAAGTTCTAATTTAGGAAAGAATAATTTAAAACTTGAAGAACTTGATAATGAAGATTTAGACTTTCATATGAAAGAAGAAATAGGTGAATTTATAGAAGATTTCTATATAACAAATATCTGCATGGAATGCATAAGTTTACAATCTTTAGCACCAAATTGGTATAGAGATATAAAGTCTAAAAAAGACATAGACAAGATAGTACAAAGGTTAGAAGATATTCAAATAATAGGAGAAATACCGATGAAACATTGGGATAAGAATGGTATAATTTGTAAAATTAATATAATAAATCCTAATTATATAATTAAAACAAGTCCTATAGAAGCAACACCTAATGACATAAAAGAATTCAAAATGCATATTGAAGAATTATTAAAGCTAGGTGCTATAAGAGAAAGTAAAAGTCCTCATAGATCATCAGCATTTATAGTTACAAATCATGCTTTGAAATAGCTAGAGGAAAATCTAGAATGGTTATCAATTATAAAAGGCTAAATGATAATACTATAGATGATGCATATAATATTCCAAATAAACAAGAATGGATAAATAGAATACAAGGTAGTAAATATTTCTCTAAGTTTGATTTAAAAGCTGGATTTTGGCAAGTAAAAATGGCGAAGAATCGATAGAATGGACTGCATTCACTTGTCCTCAAGGTCATTTTGAATGGTTAGTAATGCCATTAGGATTAAAAATGCTCCTGCATTATTTCAAAGAAAAATGCAAAATATCTTTAATGAAAATCAAGATTTTATACTAGTCTATATAGATGATCTTTTAGTCTTTTCAAAAACCTATAAAGAACATATAGCCCACACGGAAACCTTTTTCGAAAAGGTTGAACAAAATGGATTAATACTTTCTAAAAGAAAAATGGAATTATGCAAAGAAAAAATAAATTTTCTAGGTCATGAAATTGGAGAAGGGAAAATACATCTACAAGACCATATTGCAAAGAAAATCTTAAATTTCCCGATGATATGAGTGATAAAAAGATCTTGCAACAATTTTTAGGATTAGTAAATTATGCCGTAAATCATATTGAAAATTTAGCCAAATTAGCTGGCCCTTTATATGCAAAATTAAGAAAGAATGGGCAAAAATATTTCAACTCAGAAGATAAAAAGTTAGTAAGAGTTATTAAAGAAAAAGTTAAAAACTTAAAACCTTTAGAATTACCCTTAGATGATAATTATTTCATAATAGAAACAGATGCGTCAAAGATAGGTTGGGGTGCTATATTAAAACAAAAACCTCATAAGTACTCACCAAAATCAGAAGAAAAGATATGTAGATATGCTTCAGGAAATTATAAATTAAAAGTATTGAATAACACAGATAGAGAAATTCTAGCTGTTATTTATGCAATAAATGCTTTTAGGTTATATTTAGGCTTCAAAGAATTTACAGTTAGAACAGATTGTGAAGCTATATGTAAATATTATAATAAAATTAATAGCAAGAAAAGTTCTACTAGGAGATGGGTTTTATTTGAAGATATTATTACTGGAAATGGTTATAAAGTAATATTTGAGCATATAAAAGGAAAAGATAATACTCTTCCTGATATATTTTCACGATCATCTGTTTTGCAGGAATGAAGAAAAGATCAAACCCCAATGGGGGTGAATATTTCAATTTTGGTGTGGAAAATAAGTTGAGAATATTTTCACCAAATACCTATAATTTCAAGCCAAGAGACCATATTATCCTAGATGAAGTGCATTAGAGATGCATTAATAATAAGGATAATTTCTGGTTTCAATATAATAATAAGAGAGATGACAAAGGATATATGCTGGCTATACTAAATAGTTCAATATTGAATATTTCCATATGATCAATGGAAAGATAAAATCAAAAGATTCTTCTTCATGGAAGAAACCCTTATATGTAATATACCAAGGAGTAATTCCTGGAATATATATAAATTATGAAGAAGTTATAGCCCAAAAAATGGAAAGAGAAAGTGAAGGAGGTAGTTTATCTTGGAAAAAATATATGGATATAGATGAGGCAATCTCATATGCAAGAAATATGATAGGAATAAATTATTATATAGAACCATTAGCCAAAGAATATATTCAAAAATATCAAAACATAAACCCAATAATACCTGAGCCAAAAACAAAGGAAGAAGCATCGTCAAGTTCTCTTACATATAAAGATATAGTGAAGAAGCAAGCTGAATCCTCGAAGGAAGAATATATCGAGAAAAAGATAAAAGAAAGACTTGAGTCAATCCTTCCTCAATTGAAGAATAATATAAAAGAAGAAGTCATGCAAGAAATAAGAAGTGATTATGAAGACAACATAAAGAAAGATTACGAAGAATATATAAAGAAGGACTATGAGTTGAAAATGAATTTTAATACATCTGATGTTGAAAATGATTACCCAATGCCAGACATTGCGGGTCATGGGCAACCTGCAGAATATTAGATGCTATAATATGAAAGATAAATATTCTCTGAAATATGTCAACCTGATGAGCTAGACTTTGAAGAAGATATTGATTAATAAGAATATATATATTCTCCGTGTTGATAAGGTGTTATCAACAATTCGGCCCGGGGAAAGAATGATTATACACATGCCATAGTTTTGGATTGATGTTTTGCAACATCAATCTTTCGGGCGTGGAAGACCCATACCATTACCATTAAAATATTTACATGCAATGCCTCTGCATGCATTTGCATGCAACCATCAATCATCAAGAAGGCATATCCAGAAGATTGTCCACGTGAAGCTGCATGTCAAGCGATGACGAATGACAACGACCTCGTCAAGGCACTGTAGCCAGGACGACCAGCTGTCCAGGCCACAGTCACAGACATGTCCGAAGATTTTGCCAGATGACTGTCCAACTAATCACAAAAGGAAGGCAAGCAGATAACCATGAAGGACGCCAGGCGATAAGAATGGAGGACACCTCCTCAGACGCCAGAAGGCTCTCCCAGTCCTATAAAGGGAGAAGGCCGACGCCTGCATTCGACACGGACGGAATAGAACGGGACACACCATCGATCGAGGATCGGCCGGCAGACAGCGAACTGAAGCGCTCCTTAGCTCACCCGAGCATCCACTACTCCACTGTATTACACCACCCATACTGTAAATTAGGAAATAAAAGGAAGGCCTCGCCTCCTGCGCTTGTAAGGTAAACTAAGGTTTGTACTAGTTGCTTGGGGTTTCCCGAAAGGGAAAGCCGTATGTAAGCTCGCTCTGTAAAAATGAACTAAGCTTTCCAGTTTTAATCCCTGCTTTCCTTTAAGCTCGTTCATATGGGAGGACGTCTCTATGCTAGGGACCCTATAGGAGAAACCTCCGCGTGTCTTGTTCTCGTTCTAGCCCAGGTAGCGGCGTTTGTAGAGAACCCTGTTGGCGCGGAGAAGTGTTCCCTTCGGGTGGAACTGCCTGGGGAGACGATAGAGCCTGAGCCCTGTATGAGTGTTGCTGAGGATAGCATGGGAGAGGAGCTGTTAGCCCTGTTCATATTTAGCGAAGCTAGCGATGCATGCGGTGAGTACCGAGTAGGACGCACACAGGCAGAAGCACAAACACAGGCAGAACCTCTGGCCTCGCCAGCCACGCCAAGATCCTGAGAAGAAAAGAATCACACGCATATAATATTCCGCATAACCGCACGCACGTCGCTTTCATATCCTCTAATTAATCACGAGTCGTTAATTAATCACAAGTGTCGCTTTCATACCGGAATATTTTAATCATACGCACTCGGATACTCACGCAAGGTTGAATATAATATTCAAGAAGTCGCTTTCAGGGCATAGTCCTGAGCATATAATAAGAAGAGTGTCGGTGCCTGAGCCGCGCGCTCGCATACTATTCATATCCCCGAATTCGAATAGCACCGCATATTTTGAATAGCACCGAATATTCTCGGAATTTAAATTCTATATTCCTGAATACCACATAGTTATTATATATTTCCTGTGTTGATAAGGTGTTATCAACAATTCGGCCCGGGGAAATAAATAATGGTACATATACCATGCCAGCGTTCTAGATTGATGTTTTACAACATCAATCTTTCGGGCGTGGAAGACCCACACCATTACCATTAAAATATTTACATGCAATGCCTCTGCATGCATTTGCATGCAACCATCAATCATCAAGAAGGCATATCCAATCTTTCGGGCGTGGAAGACCCATACCATTACCATTAAAATATTTACATGCAATGCCTCTGCATGCATTTGCATGCAACCATCAATCATCAAGAAGGCATATCCAGAAGATTGTCCACGTGAAGCTGCATGTCAAGCGATGACGAATGACAACGACCTCGTCAAAACACTTGTAGCCGGGGCGACCCAGTATCCCGTGCCACGATCCGCACATGTCCGAAGATTTTGCCGATGACCGTCCAACTAATCACAAAAGGAAGGCAAGCAGATAACCATGAAGGACGCCAGGCGATAAGAATGGAGGACACCTCCTCAGACGCCAGAAGGCTCTCCCAGTCCTATAAAGGGAGAAGGCCGACGCCTGCATTCGACACGGACGGAATAGAACGGGACACACCATCGATCGAGGATCGGCCGGCAGACAGCGAACTGAAGCGCTCCTTAGCTCACCCGAGCATCCACTACTCCACTGTATTACACCACCCATACTGTAAATTAGGAAATAAAAGGAAGGCCTCGCCTCCTGCGCTTGTAAGGTAAACTAAGGTTTGTACTAGTTGCTTGGGGTTTCCCGAAAGGGAAAGCCGTATGTAAGCTCGCTCTGTAAAAATGAACTAAGCTTTCCAGTTTTAATCCCTGCTTTCCTTTAAGCTCGTTCATATGGGAGGGCGTCTCTATGCTAGGGACCCTATAGGAGAAACCTCCGCGTGTCTTGTTCTGTTCTAGCCCGCCTGGTAGCGGCGTTTGTAGAGAACCCCGTTGGCGCTGAGAAGTGTTCCCCTTCGGGGTTTCTCCTATAGGGGAGACGATAGAGCTGAGCCCCATATGAGTGTTCTTGAGGGATAGCATGGGAGAGGAGCTGTTAGCCCTGTTCATATTTAGCGAAGCTAGCGATGCATGCGGTGAGTACCGAGTAGGACGCACACAAGCAGAAGCACAAACACAGGCAGAACCTCTGGCCTCGCCAGCCACGCCAAGATCCTGAGAAGAAAAGAATCACACGCATATATTATATTCCGCATAACCGCACGCACGTCGCTTTCATATCCTCTAATTAATCACGAGTCGTTAATTAATCACAAGTGTCGCTTTCATACCGGAATATTTTAATCATACGCACTCGGATACTCACGCAAGGTTGAATATAATATTCAAGAAGTCGCTTTCAGGGCATAGTCCTCTGCATATAATAATAAGACCGTCGGTGCTTAATCACAAGGCCAGATACTATTCATATCCCCGAATTCGAATAGCACCGCATATTTTGAATAGCACCGAATATTCTCGGAATTTAAATTCTATATTCCTGAATACCACATAGTTATTAAATAATTCTTATAGTTTTTAGGATATTTCTTCTTTCTATATCTCTCTTCTCCATATGTTAAAGGTATTTGGACTATTTTATTACAGAAGTTATAGTCAGACTGCTTCATTGATCTTTGAGCCTGTATATTGGTACATATCTTCTTTAATTGTTTAAATACAAAAGTTATGGCCTGAGAGATATTATATTCTCTTTCTTGAGTTTCTTTTTTATATTCTTCAAATATCAGCCATAGTTTTGGATTGATGTTTTGCAACATCAATCTTTCGGGCGTGGAAGACCCATACCATTACCATTAAAATATTTACATGCAATGCCTCTGCATGCATTTGCATGCAACCATCAATCATCAAGAAGGCATATCCAGAAGATTGTCCACGTGAAGCTGCATGTCAAGCGATGACGAATGACAACGACCTCGTCAAGGCACTGTAGCCAGGACGACCAGCTGTCCAGGCCACAGTCACAGACATGTCCGAAGATTTTGCCAGATGACTGTCCAACTAATCACAAAAGGAAGGCAAGCAGATAACCATGAAGGACGCCAGGCGATAAGAATGGAGGACACCTCCTCAGACGCCAGAAGGCTCTCCCAGTCCTATAAAGGGAGAAGGCCGACGCCTGCATCCAAGACATCATCGAATAGAATCGGGACACCAACGAACGAGGATCGGCCGGCGAAGAGAATGGAGCACATTAGCTCACCACATCCACCACTCCACCATATACTACTACACCACCCATACCGTAAATTAGAAATAAAAGAAGGCCTCACCTCCCCGCTTGTAAGGTAAACTAAGGTTTGTACTAGTTGCTTGGGGTTTCCCGAAAGGGAAAGCCGTATGTAAGCTCGCTCTGTAAAAATGAACTAAGCTTTCCAGTTTTAATCCCTGCTTTCCTTTAAGCTCGTTCATATGGGAGGACGTCTCTATGCTAGGGACCCTATAGGAGAAACCTCCGCGTGTCTTGTTCTCGTTCTAGCCCAGGTAGCGGCGTTTGTAGAGAACCCTGTTGGCGCGAAAAAGGTTCCCCTTCGGGTGGAACTGCCTGGGGAGACGATAGAGCCTGAGCCCTGTATGAGTGTTGCTGAGGATAGCATGGGAGAGGAGCTGTTAGCCCTGTTCATATTTAGCGAAGCTAGCGATGCATGCGGTGAGTACCGAGTAGGACGCACACAAGCAGAAGCACAAACACAGGCAGAACCTCTGGCCTCGCCAGCCACGCCAAGATCCTGAGAAGAAAAGAATCACACGCATATATTATATTCCGCATAACCGCACGCACGTCGCTTTCATATCCTCTAATTAATCACGAGTCGTTAATTAATCACAAGTGTCGCTTTCATACCGGAATATTTTAATCATACGCACTCGGATACTCACGCAAGGTTGAATATAATATTCAAGAAGTCGCTTTCAGGGCATAGTCCTCTGCATATAATAATAAGACCGTCGGTGCCTGAGCCGGCCATACTATTCATATCCCCGAATTCGAATAGTACCGCATATTTTGAATAGCACCGAATATTCTTGAAAGTCTGAATACTATATTCCTGAATACCACATACATTTTTATATTTTTGTGTCTAGTGGTATCAGGTCCCAAAGTTAGTTTAAATTTAAATTTTAAAAAGTTATTAAAATATAGCAAAAATTGAAAAGTTACATTATTTAAATCTAGAAAAATACAGAAAGACTAAGGTTACCAAAGAAAATCTAAATATCAGGTGCCGTATAAATAATACCGAAGAGCATACTTGGCATACTTCTCACGGTCAATTAAATTTAATAGTTGATTTGATACATAATTTTTATATATCTTGGGGTAGGAAGACAAGACGAGCTTGAATTAAAATTTGAAAGGTTGCGTAAAAAGAATATAAGCATCTAGAAGAACAATATCTAGTAACAAATACTAAATTAGACTCAGATGAGCATATTCTTGAAAAAAGCAAAACTTGCCTTAGAAAGATTATTCAAAAACAGTGACTATATCAAAGAAGACATATCACTGCATAAGAAATTTGATAATAATTCTAAATATAGCCAGGAACTAGTACTACCATCAACTAAAGAAATAGAGGTTAGAAGATCTTTGAACTCGCACAAATGGAAGTACCGAGAGTCTCGCTAGAGAGAGACAAGTCCCTCCAAGTAGTGAATAAAGATACAAGACCTTTAAGTCTCATAAATAGAATAAAAGGAAAATATGATGATATTGAAACATTAGAAGACTTGATAGATGTAGAAAGAGATCTTGAAAGATATCAAAAAGATACTTTAAGAAAAATAAAACCACAACAATTATATCAATTAGGATGGTTTGAAAATAGTAATGGATTATATAGAATATCAAGAGAAGTAGAACTAAGTGTTTTAAAAAGAACCAGTACAGTTAAAAATTGTAAGTAAACAAATAGATAATACTCTAAAATATTGTGGATATAAATATATTCATCAAGGAATATATATTATAGGAATCAAAGGTATGACAAGAAAGAAATTAGGAACAAAGGTTTTAATAACATTACTAGATAAAAGATGGGATTCAGTAAATAAAATAATAAAGATTAGGGTTTTTAGAAGGTGATATGAATGAAAATATGCTGATATCATATATAGCCCCAGATATAATAATGCCATTTAAAGAATTTATAGATAAAATGGCTTTTGGCTTCCAAACTAAAGGCTATGAAGATTTTAAAGGAACAAATTTATTAGTAAGTATAGAATTTATAGGAAGACTAACTAATAGAAGTGGTACAAATTATAAGATAAATGTAAATAGTGTAATAGAGAATATGCAATCTAAAGGTATAAAATTTATGAGCCCTCTTAAAATAAGTTCAAGAAAGGGCAGAGAAGAATGGAATATTAGTCAATTAATAGAACCAAAAATATTAAAACAACCTGATGATTATATAAGCTATGAAAATAAAACAGGTTCAACCATATTAGATTTACTAATTATAAAGAACGAAGCTTTGATGATTTAGAAACATCTAGCTCGGATGCAAGACCAAACAAAATAGAAGGTATAGTGTTAGTGAATTTATAGAAAAACTAGATATAGACCAAGAAATAAAACACTATGAGCAAAAAGCTAAATAATATTCAAAAAGAATATAATACTTCTATGCTATGCCAATGGCCTTCTATAAGAGAAAAAGAAATATATTTTAAAAGAGAAATTTATAGGCTTAATAAGATCAAGAATGATAGAAAACTAAATAATAAAAAACTTAGTACCTCATTAAAGAAAAAATGAAGTTATAATAAAGCAGATAGAAAACAAAGAAATTAACAAGAAATCAGAAGATAGCAAATTAGAGCATAATATAGAAGCCAAACAGGATAGCAATGTTAATAATGATATAAGTGAAGAAGAGCAATGGGAAATTAATAACAAATCTTTTTATTAGAAAGCTATGAAGAAGAAGATAAAGAGATAAAAGAAGATAGTAGTAATAACTCAATAATTCTTAAATAATATGTTACATGAAAAAGATAAAGCCATAGAAGCCATGGAAGTAGAAGGTACATCAAAAAGAAGAAGAGGTGCAGAAAATAAAAAACTGAAAAGAGAAGAAAGAGAAAGACCATTTAGAGCCCAAGGAAAATGGCCACCAGAAAAAAGATGAACCTACATATAATTATATACCAGGACAATATAAATACATGTGTTCAAAAAGAAGAGATTTTGAAAAACCTGTTCAATTCCAAAACTATAAAAGTGATGGTGCTATCTTAAACTTAGCAGCACATGATCCTATAGATTGGCCAAATATAATTAGCATATGGAAAGGGTTAATAGTCCAAAAATATATGCAAAACCAGCATAATATTGGAAATAAAGTAGAAGATATGATTTCATATTTAGAAACATTTTTAGGAGAATCTTATAAAATTCTTTGGGAACAATGGGTACAAGGTTTTCCTATGTATTATGAAGAATTAAAAAGAGCTGGTAATAACCCATACAATTTTGCAAATATCATATCAAGCATTATAATAGGTGAAGATCCTGAATTAGGATACACGGTATTACAAAATGAAAGGTTAAGAGAAATAGAAAAGCTTTCTTTAACAAGTTGGAAATATATAAAGGAATTTTCTCAACACTACTTATACAATGCTTCAACTGCTAAACAAGGATACAACCAAGGCATTGTTGAAAGATATTTTAATAAATTACCAGACCCTTTAGGCTCCATGATATTTGAAGAATATAAAAAAGAAACTCAAGAAAGAGAATATAATATCTCTCGGCCCATAACTTTTGTCTTTAAACAATTAAAGAAAATATGTACCAATATAAAACCTCAAAGATCAATGAAGCATGACTATAATTTCATAATAAAATAGTCCAAATACCTTTAACATATGGAGAAGAGAGATATAGAAAGAAGAAATATCCTAAAAATTATAAGAATTATAACAAAGGTAATATGAGGACAAGAAAAAGATATTTTCTAAGAAGATCGATAATAGAGCACCCTTTTTTACATAAGAGAAATGTAAGAAGATATAATCCTAGGAAAAATTATGATAGTACATGTAGATGTTTTATATTTAATTCACCGACCATCTAAGTAAAACTTGCCCTAATAAAGATAAAAAGAGATATTCTAATAAAATTAAGAACAAGAAAATGTTCAAATAATAGATAGTGTTAATGAAAATATTCTAGTATGTGATGATGATATAATGGATGATGAATCAATATATTCAATCATAGAAACAGATGAAGTAGAATATGATGAAGAAAATGAATCTAGCGATGAAGAACTAAGTTTAATTGATGAATTATCCGGTTTAAAGATAGAAATGATGGATATTCTTCCTAACCATTTTGCAGAAATGAAGAAAGCAACAAGCTCTTATGAGAAGAATAATTTTAATATAAGATGTGTATTCTGTATATATTATCAAGATCCAGGAAAAGAGCTACCTGCAATATATGTTGTAGACAAGCATGTATATTATGCTTAGAACAACAGATAACAAAAAAATATGAGCAACAAGATAATGAGAAAAATATTAATAAAGAGCCAAAGGAAGAAGTCAAGATAGATAAAGATTTGAAGAAAGATTCTAATAATATTCTACAAGAATTTCTCATACCAAGACTTAGTTTTAAAACCGATCATATCTTATCATTTTTCACTCAAGATATCATAGACTTAATCTGGGAAAAAATATGCCGAAAGGCATTATAAGACCTTTCATGATATACAAAATTACTTTATGAAGATATACCAAGGGAAAGTAGTACATCCAGGAATAACTATCAATATAAATACTTTTCCCTTATTTCATATTGATGACAAATGTATTGTTCAGCCTCATCAAAAATTTATAATACTTATGGCTGACATAAACCTAAGATACTTTAAAAAAAATACAAAGAGATATTGGAGATGATATATCTCTGGATAGATCATGGGTTAATCCATGATATATATGGATCTTTGAAAGAAATTCTTCAATCTGATCTTGGAAAGGCTATTAAAGAAGCATGCAAGAAATTAGCCATAATCCAAGGGAGTTATAAAATTAAATTCAAAAATCCAATCCTCCAAGATTTACCCAGCCAATAAGACCAAAGACATCATGATATATATATCACAAAAGGTCAATATAAATTTAGAAATGTATGGAGAATTGATAATTATGAAGAATTATTCACCAAAAGAAACAAACCACGATAATTGGAGAATATTCAAAGAAGCAAAAGAATTAGAAGGTAATATTATATTTGACTCTCAATACTGTATGATGTACCAAAATAAGATAATAAAAGTCTTTCTACGAGAATATTATGGAAGATATAGCATAATACGAAGAGGAGTTGGAAGATTAATTAAGCCCAGCTATGGTGAAGAAACACAATTAAGAAAAGAATATCGTCATATGTTGGGATGGTATGAAGTATGTCAACCTGATGAGCTAGACTTTGAAGAAGATATTGATTAATAAGAATATATATATTCCCTATGTTGATAAGGTGTTATCAACAATTCGGCCCGAGGGAAAGAATGCATACAAACATGCCATAGTTTTGGATTGATGTTTTACAACATCAATCTTTTCGGGCGTGGAAGACCCATACCATTACCATTAAAATA